>CM062807.1:270434420-270813132 GCA_031772625.1 Pinus tabuliformis
GACACCTCACATGTAACATGAGTTGTAATTGAGCTCTTGGCTATCGAAGCTCTATTGGGGTTTTGTACTGGGTTTTTTTCAGAATAATAGTCTTTGGGGTTGATGCTTTGTGCTGTTATTCTTCTACAACTGTGGTAATTTTTATTTGATTTATTTGTTTTTAATGCTACACTGGTGTTAATTAAATTGTTATTTCTATTTGCCATATTTTGGATCTATTGATGTACAATTATCTTGCATTGATAATTGGATTAGAGAAACACTCTAGATCTAGAAGCGCTAGTGGGTTTTCAGTTGAACCCCTAGTCATCTTTTCCATTGTGCTATCTAATCCCATCTTGATCTAACAACATCTTTGAAAGTGTGTAGAGATTTATTTCTAAAATCAGATCTTCAACATTTGGAGAAGTTTTTAGTTGAACCAACCAACTCTCAAGCATAGAAGTGGAAGAACCCTCATTGATCTCTCTCAAAGGCTTATCATAAGATATATTTTAAAGGGAGTTTCCTTGCCATAGCTTGTGAATATTATCATTAATTCTCTAGATCTATTTATTTATGCGCTCTAGTTGTGAGATGTAGCTATTTTAGAGCTAATTTCTTGCTACCCAAGAGCGGAGGTGTCCTTACACTCTTTGGGCTAGTGGATTTGTAAGTTTTTTTAATATATTCTAACCTCTTTGTATATAAATTATTTTTTCTTGTATATACTTGGATCTCCTTGTATATGCCTGTGCATGTGCAGATTGTTAATCTAGGTTGTCATTGATATCAATAGTTGATCGTCAATACGGCATTGGTCGGGATGGCAAATATTCTTGTGATGCCAGATGATGATGTCCATCGAGGAAGATGCCAAGTCACTCATGAAGAAGTGCCAAGTACCCAGTACCAATCATGTACCTTGATGATCTAGAAGCTCTTGATGACTTATGTGGACTACCTTGATGAATGACCACACTTGGTGAAGGACTAGATGATGTCCTTACCTTTGATGGTCTTGATGATGGTGTGAAGCCATAACCTTAGATGTTCTTACCTCGGATGATCTTGATAATGGAAGATTTTATGATGACATGGAAAAGTTAATGCTGCATATGATTAATGGCATATCACTATCTTGATGACATTATAAGACTATGATGAAGAAGCCTAACAAGAAGCCAAACCATGAAGAAGCCTAACTGCACTACCTTAAATTCTGCACTAATAAATGACTAGTCACATTAAAAATTATTTTTTTCACTACCTTAGAGACGAAGTTTCATTATGACACCTACACCATCTTTTAGAGCACAAATTTTCCTTTCCAACAAGCTATTACTTGGCCCAAAACTCCAAGCAGTTTGGGATAAATTGAATTTTAAAGTTAAGAAAATCATTGCTTTTGGTGAGCCGACTTGTGTAGGCTCATACTCCTTGCCTCAAGAGACACGTCTATTCAGAACCTTGGGCATAATAGCCTGTTAATATAGGCTCAGACCTGCTCAAAATATACATATTTTAAGCGAAGATATATAGAGATAGAACGAAGACTTGTTCACATCTTGTTAAAAGATTAGGGAATTAAGGAATAGTGATAGCGTGAAGAGGACAAGCATTTGCTGGTACAATCTCCGCAGTTCCATAGGCTTAGGTTATGAGGACATATCTCAGATTACTAAATTGTGTCTTGGTGGAGCTGTTGCAGTGACGGTTAAGGAGTTGTGCTACTTTGGACCTATGCGGGGTACTCAACAAACTTCGTTGACTATGCCTCTGTTCTCGGACTTGCTATGATAAATTTCCTTTTGGAGCTCAGATTTCACCTTACCTTAGTCACTTGTGTAGACCTGTATATCCATTACAATGACAGTCATCACCTTGGTAGCTTGGACTTTAGTTTTGTGGAAGATTAGTGAGCAGTGATCAGGACAACTCGATCTTCACCTCAGCTCGGACCTTCAAAAACAATTAGGAGCTTGTTGTCGCGTAGATTGTTTAGGCAGCTCGACGACGCTCAAATCAGGGGCTGTCACCCTGATCCCGATCCCTCCGTTTAAGCCGTCTCCCTAAAGCAGGCTAAGGGGGGTAGACCTTATGGGAAAAAGAAAGACCAACTGGGAACTAGCTGGCTTGGGAGACACAGCAGGGGGAAACAAGCACTTGATCAATGTTAGAATTTGATTAGATCTTTAAATGCTTAAGACCAGTGCCTTGTGGAGTTAATGAAAACCAAGTAATTAATTAGCGCTGCTGCTTATGAAGTAATTTAATGATTGCTTGAAAATATTTACGAAATATCAAACATGTCACGAGCATTATATAATCCAACCAATGATTAATTTCACCATATGCAAAATATTCAATAGATGTGCAATGCCTTAGCAATTAAACTTCAAAAGATCAAAATTCATTACTGAACCATGAAATTCAAATGCTAACCCGCTCATAAAATGATTCATCACTTTCAGATAGCTAATCTTTAAATAAATATTTAAGCACATTTAACTATAGAGAAGTGGAACATAAATACCACAAAAGACACCAAAATGAATTTTCAAATTTTAGTTAATTTTTAAATTATTTTTTTCATATATTTTTATAAAATTCTAAGTTTAAAATCAAAATAAAACAAAACTAAAATCTAAATAAAATTAAAATCTAATCTAAACTAAGACCCTAAAAAAAATAAAAAGGAACTTTTTAAAAACCTTTTATGATTTCTTCTTTCTCCTTTTTTTTTTTGGATTTTCTAAATCATTTAATTCTAGAAACAAATAAAAACAAAACCTAAGGATTAACTTTTTATGCTTTTTTAGGAATTTTAAATTGTTAATTTTTTTTAAAATGAAAATAAATCTAAAATCTAAATGAAACAAATAATTGAAAATCTTTATGAAACCTAAACCTAAAGAAATCAAAGGTAAAAATCAAATCTAAATCCTAAATCAAATAAAACCTCAAATCAAATCAAAACCTAGCCTATATATATATATATATACACACACACAAATAAAGTGAGATCTAAAACTAAAATTTATAAAAAAAAAGAAGTCTAATTAAAAAAAAGAACTAACTTAATCAAAATATAAAACCTAGACCAAATCATATCAAATACATTACAAAAGAAATACGAACTATTAAGCTAACCCTGACTTAAATCATATTGGAAAAAATAAAAAGAGAGAAATGACGTAAACCAAAACCCACAAGCTAAAATAAAAAAACGAGTTTGCTGCTGTTTGCAGGTACGCGAATGAGAAGAGAAAACTCGCCGGCAGCGTGGAGAGGAGACCGCAGCGAGGGAGGGGAGACTGCACGCAGGGGAGGCCGAGGGAGTTGGAGCGGATTTTGAGTGACTGCATGGGATGGAGAAAGGTAAGGAGAGCTCGATGGCAGGAAGAGAAGGCAGAGCAGAGGTATGGTGGCAGCGGACAAAAAAAATCGTGGATTTCTGGCAGTGTGGAGAGGAAATGAAATACGCAAGTGGCTCGAAGGGCAATGATGGCTGCGTGGAGGAGTCAGAAGCTTGAATGGAAGCTGCGATGAAGGTTTGTTAGCGTGAGGGCTGAGGGATCGAGTGATTTGTTGAGCAGTATGGTAGCGTGGAGTTGGAATACTGATTGGCAGAAGGTGAAGGATGAATTGACAGCGAGGCAGAGGTATAGATGTGCGGATTATGAGGGTCGAGGGGAAAAAATCGTAGGTTTGGCAGCGTAGATGGATGGGTATGCAGGTGAGGGACAGCAAGAGGGCATCTCGACAATGGAGTGATGGGAAGAAGCTTGTGTAGAGTGTGCGTAGACAACGAGGACAGATGCAAGGAAATGAACGTGGGTGAGTGTGCTTGTTGCGGATAATATGAAGAAAGGAAAACGTTGGTTGGACGCAGAGAAAAGGTGACTGCGTGGTGGCAAGACAATGTTTGAAGGGGGAGTGCAGGTGTATGGCAGCGTGAGGAGAAAAATGTGAGAGGAGCTGATAGATAGGGAATTGAGCAGTGTGTGAAAGGCTGGGAAAGCCACAGGAGCTGAGCAGCGTTTGGAGATGTCTGCGCGGAGGTTTTGCAACAATCCAACATGCTAAAAAAATTTCGAATTTTTTTTCCTGCAACAAAAATAAACCCCGAGCAGTAGAACTGTACACCTGCAAAAAAATGGTTTTGAAGCAAATATTCCTGCTAGAGCTGATCCTGAGGCCAGATCTTACCCTCCAGGGCCTAGATCTGGCTTCAAGATTGAATCTCACCTTCAAATCTGCAACCTGCAATGAAAAAAATAAGCACCCAGAAAAATATATGCAGTAATGAAACTAAAAACCCTAAAAGCCAGCTAAATAATTACAATATTCACAATTTAAAAGCTCTAAATAGCCAGATTTGTCAGTATGCTACAAAAATATTTTTTAAAGATTTTGAATATGATGACGTGCTTCAAAAAACCCTTCATGCATTCACCAAAAAATTTCAAATGATAAGCCCGGGATCAAAACTGGCAGGGTTCTTCAGGAAATGCAATTCGGGAGTTGGCTGGTTCAGCTGAGAACTTCCCCGAACGCCCGGTAATCTAAAAAAGGGATTTCCTGCACAAATTAATTCAACCATTAACAAAGAGGGAGAAAACAATACTAAAATCCAGACCTAATGGAGATACCTGCCATCATGTTCGGAAATTTAACTACCATTCAAACCCTAGCGACTAAACAAGATATCTGTGTTTAAATCACTCTTCATCAAGCTATCATCAATGGTTGAAAATAAATTTATGCAGAAAAATAACATCTTACAACACTTCCAGAAGAGTAACACCAGCAAGATTTCAACCCCAAAGTCTTTCTTTATTGCACATGAAAAATGACTACAAGAGAGCTTTTTTTAGCACACGACTCTAAGATCGAATGATCTCAAATGACTCCTGACACCCTATTTAAAGGAAAATTTTCCAACGGCTAGTTCGAGTGGTCCATGTCAAAGTGATCTCGACCATCGATGAGGATCAAAATCTCTTATAATCTCATCCGTCGAAATTTTAAATGCATTTTAATATATTAAAAAATTAAAATTTTGCATTTATTTCCTCAAAACTTTGACTTATTATTATTTTATTTGATTTTTTATTTATTATTATTTTATTATTATTTCTATATTTTTTATATTTTATATTTTTTTATTTAAAGGGACCTTCAAACTTAGCCTTTTGGAAAATCACCTAGGACCTAGGACTTATGAGGGGATAAAACATTTCCTAACTCTCAAGACACTTTACATCATGATTTTTACAATTTTACATCTCAAAGGGAAAAACCCATTTGAAATAGACCCTCATAGACCACCCAGTTCTGTGACACAAACATAATCTAGCAGGTCAAGCAATTTGTAATAACCTAACCAAATAGTTAGGATTATTTCCAAATTACTTTTACATAGACTAGACTTAGCACACTAGGATTCCCCTAAGATTCTAATGACAAAATCCATTCCGACTTTGGGGTTAGGCTGAAGGAAAACTCTGCCGACCATGGGTCGTTGAGACAAAAAACCTTCCGGAACGTAAATTATCACTAGAAGATTAGGTTTACCTAGGCAAATACATACATGACAAAATCTGCTAAGGTTATTTACAATTTACACATGCAGACTGGGTTTACAACATAACATGATCGAGCTGATGATGACAGTCGAATGTCACGAACACGTCGATCAAGTGCTATCCCTTTTGCGAGAAAAGGGGGTGTACTGCTATGGGTAGTTGACACGTAGTGGTCAACAGAGCTCAGATCTGTGATTATAGCTCACAATTGCACAAAATTGTTGGAAGAGCTTGGATTACTGCCTTAAGCTCAAACTCGTGGAAGAGGTATATATATATAGAACTCAGACCTCAGCTCGGACTTAGTCAAGATTTGTAGCACAGTGCTTGGATTTATGGGTGAACTGTGATCACAAACAACTTGGATAGAATAGTGACACTTGAATTTGTAATCAATACCTCGGACTTGTTACACTGCCTAAAGCTCAGATTTGTTGGAGGACAGATCTCAGTGACAATTAAGCTCAAATCACATACCTTATTCATTAATTCGGACCTGAGGTATCATATTCGGACTTGTAGCAGCATATCAAAATTTGAAACAGTAAATTGGTGTAGCATGGTGCCAGAATATTATTGTTGAAGTTTTGGTGCAATAAGAACATTGGTGAAGCTATGGTGCAAAATTCTTGGTGCAGTGTTGAACTCTTAGTGCAAGAACATTGGTGCAGAATTGATGAAGAAGTGTGGGGTAGAATAGATGGTGCAGTATGGTGTATAAATCCTTGTGTAGAAGTATTAGAACAGTTTGAATAATGGTCTGGTGCAGTGTGGTGCAAGGACATTTGTAAAGAAGAATTATCACAATCTAGTGTTGAAGTCTTGGTGTAGCAGTGGTCCAGTAGTCTTGAGATAATCTGGTGTTGAAATATTGGTGCAGTGCAAAAGAGCTCGTGCAAACTTTGGTGCAGACCTTTGGAGGTAACTTGAAGAAATCATTGGGACTGACCTTGGAACAGATTTGAAGAAGGTGCAGAACTATTATTAGAGCTGGTGCAGAACTTGGTGCAGTTCATTGAAGACACATTGAAGTGTTGTATTGAAGATCATAATGCAATGTTGATGTCATGATGAGGTAACTTGAAGAGATTGATTGGGTATTATGAAGAACAATGGTGACACTTTTTGTATGACAAGGTTGTCATTGATGATGTGATTTGACGACTAAGTGAAGGATAACTGAAGATTGACAGGGCTCGGTGAAGAAGACTTTGGGAGCCGTGAAGAACAACCAAACATATCTTGACAAAGCAAAGCTAAAGGATTGGTGCCCTTGGAGTTGTTGCTCCTAAACTCAAGGTTGGTGCCTTGGATAAGATAGGGTCGAAGCCCTAGAGGTCGAAGCCTCACTAAAGTCCAAGTAGGTGCTTGGCACATCCCAGGTTGGAGCCTGGGTGTTTTCATCAAGGGTTGGAGCCCTACCAATATTGTACTTGATTCATTATAAAGATTATATTAATAAAAACATTTATTTCTATTGCTCATTTTGTGTTCTAAATATAAGTGATCTAACTGGTAAAAATAACAATTGAAAAGAAATACTGATTCACCCCTCTCCCAACATTTCCAACACAAATTAGAAAAGAAGAGGGTTTTGCTTGAATATTTGTTTTGAAATTTTTTTTGCAGGTGGATCCTTGAAGATTGAAGGAGATAATAATTTTTTTTTGAAGCCTAAAAGCTACCTTTGATTGTGGATTGAACCCCCTCCTCTCTCCAAGCTTTCGCAGATCCTAGACGACTAGGGTTTGAGGATAATTCCAAGCTCGATTTTGAAGAGAGCCATCACTTGAGGCTTGGAAGATCAAGATTGACTTTTTTGGGGAAGCTGTCCAAGTTTTTTTGAGGCCTTTGTCTCTTGGCCGCAAGCATAAGAGAAGATTTCTCCTCCTCTTGTGCGAAATCCCTCTTTGCACGTCAAAGGCTCAAGTGAAATCTTTTGAAGAGAAAGTGAAATTTTTGGAGGATTATCAAATTCCTTTGGAGGAATTTATTTCCATTGTAATTTCATCATAAATTTTGTAAATAACTTTCTCCTAATTTTCTTAGCTGTTTGGGGAAGGGTATTAGCACATTAAGGCCTTTTTTTGTAAACCCTTCTCTAGATCTAAACCCTCTTTTCTGTCTAAGAGGGTTTCAATTGTAATTATAGTAAAAGAAAATTTTCCTTGAGGGAGCTTGGGGTTTCTTCCCTTTGGTATTCCACCTCCTCATTTGGAAGGAGGACCTCTTTGATGGTGGTGACTAACTTGTTAGCTTAGATTAGTTTTCTTGATCTTTTTTATCATCTAGTTGCATTAGCATTGCTAGATCTAATCTCATTTTGCAAGCAGTTTAAATCACTCATCATTCACCTGATCTAACTTGCTTTTATTTTCATTGAATAATTCATTAGTTGTTAGATTTAATTGGCATCTCCATTGAAGTAGCTTTATTTTCTTGATCTCATTGTCATTTGTAATTGATCTAATTTGCTTTCTCTTCATTGAGAAAGTTTTCTTGCTTCATTGATGATTTATACTAAATGCATTATTAATCAATTAATTTGATCATATAAGTGAAATGGTATTATGCTATTGATATATTTTAAGGCATTTCACATTTGAGGCATTTTGTTCTAATTGTCAAATCCTAATCTCACTTAGAGCACTTGTGTTAACATTGCATCTAATGTACATCTCTAAACTTTACCTCCAAGCATATACTTGGTTGAAACTTGATAAATATTTAGGACAACCTTCCCTAACTATCATTCAATCTCCCTAAATTTGAGTTTGGAACAAAGGTTAAAACATGTGACCTCGCATTTCTCTTGTGACCGAGTCCCTTGTCGGAACGAAGACACCATGGGTTGTATTGAAGTCCTAAGGGGGTATTGTTAATGAGGCCTTAGCCTTCTTGCAACCTCCTCATTGCTGACCAAGTTGAAGGAATTGAGGGGAACTCAAACCTTAGATAGGCATTTAATAAAATTTACCAAAAACACTTTATTTCACACACTCACATTGCTTCATCTTGCATACAATTGATTATTGTACAAATTGGGTTGTGAGCTTTCCATTTACTTGCAAGCATAACATTACATATTCTTGTACTTGTCTATTTCCTTTTCATATGCTCATGTTAATTCTCCTTTTAATTTTATGTCATAATTGAGCATCTTTCATTTAAGTACAAGTTTTACTTCTCTTGCAAGTTCTATTCCATCTTGTGGCTCATATCTCAAATTGATATTTAATCTATTGTGGTATTTTTCACTAACGCTTGTTTTGCAACTTGATATTCTTGTAACTTGAAAATCATATCTTATTTGCAAGTATTGTGATTTTGCTTTAGAGCATTATTTCTTGCAAGTTATATTTAAAGGCACCGGTCTCCTATAATTTGTCTTGCAAGATATCTTGTTGAATTAATTTGAATCTATATCGTTGACATTTATATGCTCATGAACATTTATACTTGCTAAATCAATCTCTATTTTATCTTCAAGTTATATTGAATAGTGATTGCCTTACTAGCCGTCTCCTAGGACTTGTTATCTCTAACAAGTTTTCCTCTAGATATCTTCTTTAGGGACTACCTCTTAGCTTAGCTAGGAGAGAGCTTAAACGGAGAGAGTTGGCATCAGGTGACAGCCCCTTCTTTGAACTTTTCGCCTCTAATGTCACACCTAGTGGGATTAAGGACTTTTCCCACATTAATCCAGTATTGAAATTATGACACAAAATAGAAGGATGCCTTATCATCATCATAATTATAAAAGTCCTCATAATATTCCACAAACTAACCAAAGAAGAAATCAATATGAGAAACTATGTGAAGATTCTATGATTTCAAAAAGAAGTTCAGGTGTGGAATATTATCATATTCCAAGTCAAAGAAGTTGTAGCCACATTTTTGGCCTGACCCTTTCATAATATGACAAGTCTGCTCAACGTTTCATAATTCATATCGTCTCATGTTGTCAACCATCACAGCTTCAGGACCAAAGAATCATGAGATGGCGTTACAATCTAGAACAAAGACAACTTTTCCATAAAATGCTTGGAGGAGAAAGCATCTTGAAGGGACAGGCAATGTTTATTGTTACTGTTATTATTTATTTGATGTTTATATATATATAAACATCAAAGAAATAATAACAATAACAATAAGTAATAAATGAAGGAACACATCCTAATGAAGAGGCATGACCTAACCAATGGATATGACCCATCAACCATATCAGTCAACCATTACAAGTATACCGTCACATGGCATTTTATCATATATCATCTATGTCATAATCATTTATCAATTACTAGATACCGGTTGTATGTGCACTGTGGATTTTAACCTGTTGCCCTTTTTTCCATTAGATACTCAGTAAATGAACTTTGTTCATTTCACATCATCCTCTTTACCTTCATTATTTTTTCTTGTGGGTCAAGCAGTGGTTTGGAATGTGAATACTCTTCGTAATCTGCTTTGTCAACATGCTTGCTTCTGTTCTGTCCCCCAGCTGGTGAAACTTAGGGTTCAAACCAATGATATGCATGTAAATTAATGCAAGCTTTGAATTTGGGATGTGCACGGTCATATGCATGTCTGAACAGTATTTTGAATTCTTAGCAAGTATAGGGATGCCCATGCACATGCATACAATTCTTTATATTATATGACCTTCGTTAGTACATGCTTCTTTATAGACATTGCTTGAATATAGTCACCGCACCAAAAAAGTGAATGTGTGTGCGATTGTAAAGAAACCATCTCTAGTAACTGATCGCTTGCAAAGTGGTGGAGTTTCCCTGATCGCTGACCACTTGTAATGAATTTAAAGTTGTTATATTACAAGAATATCTTGATGCATGAATTTTTTCTGATCCAGCAACACTGCTCTAAGAAAGCTATAATGTTAACTGGAATTTTCTACTGTTGACACTCAATGCCTGTAAATGTTTCATGGGCAGAGACAATTGCACGCATCAAGGAGAGGACTAAGCTAGCCTTGCAAAACCCAAAGGTGATGTCATGTAAGAAGTGCAAGTTGTATCTGGAACTCGAAGAGCACTTTTTTACAAGATATTTCCCAATGCATGCAGAGAACTTTGTTAGTGTTATTGTCAACCCTTTTTTGCATTCCTTTTGAATTTCTACCTGATTTTGCAGATTAGACAGAAGCTATCACTAGTGCGACGATCAGAGAGGTAAGTGCCTATACTTTCTTTTATTATAGGTGTTTGCTTATTCTGTCCTGTTCCTCTCTCCAATAATTATAAGTGGCGTTGAGGCTAGTCCCTTTTCTAATTTCTGTTATGTTCCCATTTGGGATAGTACTTTTGAAAGAAATCCAGGATTGCAATAATGTAAAAATCATAAAACTGATTTTATGATAACTAAGAAATTTAAAGTTTCACAAAGCCTTGACTTTAACTCACATATATCTAACACAACCAAAATAAATACCATCATTTGATATCACATCTCAAAACCAATGTGTTTGACACATTAATCACATATATTGGTAGGATCTTTTCATAAGTTTTTATCCTAGTAACAAAAAATAAAAAATGGAGAAATTAGACAAGAATAATAACCTTTTCCAATATAAACAATGTGTCATGGTACAAATATGACATCCATTCATAATACTAAACCACCTTACTGGTGGACAAGAAAATTGTTTCTATTTGAGATACATTATATTATTTCTATATAATATTATTGTCAAGGTTGGAAAATTGAAAATACTGTTTTTTGCTATTCTTGCCACTACTTTCCTAGGAGTTGTACTTGAATTCCCACATTATATTTATACTGGTTGCACTCTTCAATGCCATTGATCTACTCTTTTGGTCATTCGTTGGACATTAATAAAATTATCTTATCTTACCTAATCAGGGGCAACAAAATCCCCCTTGAACAGCGGCAAGAAAGTCTCTACCATAGGATATTTCTGAATTCTTGTATACGATTCCTTCTATTAGATATTTTCTTGTGAATTTATGCAAAGAAATTCTAGGGTTGGTATTGCATCATGTTATAGTACAAAAGTTCCTTGGGTGCTTGTTTGTATAAATGCATGGAAAATGTTTTAATGTTTTTGTAGCCATTATTTATGGACTCGAATTTGAATCTGTAGCATAGCAGCTTGGGTCTTTGACCCACTATGCAACTCTATCACTTTAAGAAAGGTGATGTGGTGGGCCCTGTTGTCGCTCAGATTGTATAAACACTGCGACAAATTGACTACGACTCAGGTCGAGGGTTGTCACTCTGATCCCCGACCTCTTCGTTCTAGCTGTTTCCCATCAGCAGGCTAGGGGAAGTAGTCCCTATGGAAATGTGAAGATAAAGGACAAGTTGGCAACCGATGAGTCTACGAGACCTGATTGAGTGGCCTAGCTACTTGGTTAATTTAAGCAAGATTTAAGGATTAGATTAAATTCAAATTTGAGACCAGTGCCTTATGGAGTCATTTTCTCGCTTATTATTAATTAGGGACCAAGTAACCGGATGGACAATCATTGCTTAGATGCCTCACTAAACTATATGCTATGCAAATCTTAAGACCTAGGTCTGATGCAATAATATTGGTTACTTTTAGTTATATGCCTATTGTTAAAATTGGCAACTAGGGCCAAACTCCATGTGGGTCACCTCATTTATGGCAGCTGATATTTTTCCTAGATTCCTCTTGTCGAGAGGTGTAGGATTGTTCTAAATATCATCCGATTCCGACAAGTATTTATGGAGATATGAATTTATTTGTATTTACTTGACAAATTGTCAAGGTCGGCCAACAGTTAAATGTGTGGCACACATGCCCAGTGAATCATATAAATACAAGAGAGGTTGATTCATTTTCTCATCATCTCATCTCACTCATTCTTCTCTCTCTCTCGTTAGCTTTGGGTTATACAAGGAGCAACTCACGTGGGAAGAAGGAGAACGCATTAGGGCAAGGACGCTGAAAGGAGGATGCAAAAGCAGCTGAAGGTATATTTGACCTGCGTTGACCAAGCGTTGACTCATCAAGGGTGGGTTTTGGTGTGGCTGCCTCCCCTAGGCAGGCCACAAATTTTGGCACAAAAATTGAGGCAATCCGTCCACTGGTTTGACCAACGTTGACTACCCTAGTTTTGGGCAGCAGGTTTACTTCAGTCAACAATAGTTTGACTGTGTTTTTGGGGTTGTTCAAGGGCTATTTCTTCAGGGTGTTCGAGGGCTACTTGACCGGAAATTGACCATGCATATTGGAGGTAAATTCCAACTTGTTTGACCAAGTTTGACTTTGCTGATGTAGGGTTTGCTGCCGCTGATATAAAATTACAGAATTCTGATTTTGTACTATTTCTCTCTGCTGAACTATTGAAGATAAAAGAAGATTTGATTAAAGGGTTTCCCCGCATTGGGGTTTGTCCCTGGCTAGCCGCCACATCTTGTGTCTCTTGTCTTGGCTTGTTTTCTGTTGATCGTTTAATGTTCTATCTGCACTTTACTTAATGTATATGTGATTACTAATCTGTGGCTAATAAGAAGAAAAGAAGTAAACTGCTCTAAGCATAGAATATACCATAATTTAACACCTATTCTAAGTAGGACCTTTCTCTTAACTGCTTTGGAACTAGTCTTTAGAGTAGGTTGTGGGATGGAAGCCAACGGGGAGCAAACAAAGGCTTGATTAACGATACCTCCCCCTGTGTTCCAACCACCTGATGCCTCCGACGCTGCAGAGACTGTGGCTCTGATGACTGCAAGGTCACCCTGTTAACCACTAGAAATATGTTGAATCCCTCAAGCTAAATTGTGATATTCCCACTTAGCATTTTGCTAAGTGAAATATAAATTTTGATCATTTTTGTTATATTGCATAGTTGCACTTAGGAAATGTGGGTTTAGAGGTCCCACACATGATTTTTGGCTTAGACTAGCACACCTTAACATTAGAGCTGGAGGAAATATTGCGGCCTTAGTGGAGTGTGGGGGCCTCCTCATGATAATTTCGGCCCACATGAGGAGTACGCTTTCATTGGAGCAAATTTCGTGTGGGAAGTTCGAGTTGTGGGCCCACATGGGCATTTTGGAGGCATCTTGACAAAAGGAGGAAGAGACACTCAATTGGTCATTCATTCATCATTTGCAAAATTGTCTTTTGACAAGAGCACGCTTGAGCTAAAGCCAAGTTTGCAAGCTGTTTAGGATATGAGTGTCTTTGAGCGGAGATCTCAACCCTTGCTTCGGTGGACTTCGAGTGCCAGCCCAAGGAGGGAGTTCTACCTTTGTCATTTCATACCAGCAGCAGGAGGTCTGATTTCAAGGAGAGAGTCAACTACAACAGCGCAAGGATTGCGTAGTTCATGGTGGAGGCACTCTGGGAAGTGGAGCGAGGTGTGGTTGAGGTTGAAACTTGGAGAGAAGGTTGGGGAAGTATTTTGGTGAGGATTGCAGTTATTTTGGAGGCCATTTGTAGCAGGATCTATAGGTGGGTTGAATCACCCAGCAGTTGAGCCATTGAGGGGAAATAGAGCCGAATTTCCGAAGTCAATCATTGGCCAAATGCTTCGTGGGTTATTTTCGGTATTTAGTAGAGAGGCCGAGATTAATTTCCCAGAATTTTCTGAGCACCGGACGGGCCCTAGCAACAGTTCTATTTAGCCAACAACGCATTTCTGGGCCTCTTCAGCGTAGAGCTAGAGCAACACAACAACAGATTGGAGAGGGGTGACTTATCTATCATTTGGGGCTTTGCTAGCTTGCCTTGAGCAAGCTTAGGTGCATTCCTTCCAACACCATATTGTACACTCTTTATTTATTAATAAAAGAGCTCAACAACACAGTTTTTGGTGCAATTCATGGTCTGATTGTGTGTTCACTATTTTATGGATTTTGGTCTATGTTTGCTTTGTATATTTGTTGTAAATCTTCCCTAGGGATATTACAGTGGTATCAGAGCTCAAAGACTTGGCACAGCCCGTGGGAGAAACGTAGTCTATGACATCAGAGGACAGACAAAACGTGACATACCGATGGCAAAGTTATAGGAGCAGAGAGAGGTAGTTGCAAATTACCCCTAACCTTGTGACACCGAGCCTGAGGTTGTAGAAACAAACATGGGGGACAATGAGGGAGACAAAAGGAGTGAGGAAAAGGAGTTTGCCCATCTTTTGTTGAAGGCAGTGCAAGACTTGTCCAAGAATATTGAAGGAATGGGCCAGTGGAATGGCAACGACAATAAGGGTAAGGGAGTCCAAGGGGATTTCCAATTTGGAGAAGGATCTGGCACTTCACAGCACCACGCATCCCTTAATCCCAACATGCCACTTATTCCAAACACACCCCCTAGGTCTACCATTCCCATATTCCTAACATCTGGAGCTGGTGGGCAACCAGAGCAGGAGGATGCGCCTTATGGGGACTATTTCTTGGAGTATCAATCCCATGGACCTGATTTTGGGAAGGCCATTACTTTCAAGGATTTATGCCAGTTTAAGAGCAAAAATAGGCCCAAGAGATAGAGTGGATGAGGCTAATGTAAGGGACAGACTTGCAGCGCATTGTGGGCAGGCTATTTCTCCCAACTTTCGATGGCTCTTCCAAGAGCTCGACTAAGGCGTGGGTTGAGAAGCTGGTTGTCTATTTCCAACTGAATCAGATGATAGAGGGAGAGGCAATCAAGATTTCCACATTGCATCTGGAGGGGGAAGCCCATGACTGGTGGTTCCATGGGCTGAGCACGTTGGTGTTGATCTCTGGTAGCACCTGATGTGCTCTAAGTCTCAAATTTTGTAGGGAGGCTTAGACACATGCATTCTCCAATACCCAGAAATCATTTTGGGAAATTCCACCCGGAGACAATTTTATTAAAATAATTAATTATCTTTAATGGGGCCCTAATTCTAAACTTAGGAAATTAAAATAATTAATGGGTATTAATCTAAACTGTGGGCATAACTTCTAGAAGAAGACAAGGATCAAGCCAAAATGATCTAAGCCATTGATTAGAAGTTAATCTAGGTCGTTGTTTGTCCAACATAAAGATATAAGAAGAGGCTTGAGGGGCACTTGGAGGACACACAGAGGGGAGATCAGAAGTTCGATTTTCTGAAGCAGAGCAGCGGCCGAGAGATTTTCGATAGTGATCTTTTGTAGTTAGGGGCAGGGATAGTATCCGAAGGGAAATCTTTCCTGGTCGGAGAATACTCAACAGAGAAGAGAGAGAGATCCAACAGAGGCAACGCAGAGCCAAAGAGGCTGATGCAGAGCCATGCATAGGCAGTGTAGGGTGACGTAGAAAAGTGTTGAGGGAGTTTGAAATTTGCCGGAGGGTTCGATTTCTATAGCTGGAAGCCGGGGTGTGAGATCGGGAGAGCAGAAATCAGAATCTCAGAAGCAAATCGATCAGCCGGGAAGAGTGACACATGTCCCAGACAATGTGACGCTGGGTTGATGCAGACACTGTGCAGAGGCAGCCAGGGGCTGTTCATTCAAGGGCTGGATCAGGTAGGACTTCTAGTGATAGTGTGAGGTAATCTCACAAATCTTTTTGTCAGTGATATTCTCTGTAACTGGATTACAGAGAAGACATCCAGAGATTGTATTTAGAAATTACTACTGCATAATAATAAAAGCCTCAGAGTTGCTGCACCGATTTTTCCGCATTGGGTTTTTCTACGGACATTTGTAAAAAAAACTGTGTATATCGTCCGAATTGGATCCTAAAGAACTCTAAGTTTTCATAACTCTGTAAAATTCATGTCAAAGTTTCAAAGACTTACAAAGGTCGAGCTTATCAGAAATATCCTTGAATAGTTGTAATTGTGAGCAGCGTCGAGCAACGAGGACCCTTGGTCAAGCGCGCAGACCGTTGGCCCATGGTAATGCGTGCTTGCCACGAAATAGAAAAATAGGAAGCCTTTTTGAGAAACGGGGAAGGTTTCTAATATGCGATTAGCGACAAGTCACTAATCGCATATCGCCGGGCAAACCCCTCAGAGAAGAAAAAGCCTCGAGCAATCCAGACCTGAAAAGTAAAAAATCGTACGGAATTCGCCAATTCCGTCAGAGGCGGGTCCCACACGAAAACCGACAGAATATCGGAAGGGCTTCGAGCTGTAAGCGGTTTCAACCGAGTCCCGCTCGATGCCACACACTAGGTGCCACACGTCCGACGGAAGAGAGAGAAAACTGTTCACTTCGGACAGGTAAACATCATGGAACTTACCCGCCCGATATGGACGGAGACCGTAGGATCTGGAGGCTCCAGATCGACCGCGAACATGCAATCCGACAGATGACAAGATTCAACAGGGTAAACAGGCCGAGTTGTATAAAGTTTGAAGTCCGGCATGAATGATGAGTTGGCAGAGGAATCATGTTCGCGGGCAATCTGGGAGTAAATGAAAATAATGACCGTTCAAACATTTCCAAGATAACTGGCACTCAGTTCGTTATAAAACAGGTGGCCACCTCCCTGTGAAGCGTTACATAGTGATGCGTCATAGTGATGATGACGCAGAACAGAGGAATTCAAACAGATAGAGGCAGAAGAACCAGAATGCCAGGAAGCAGAAATGAACAGTTAGAAAGCAGATTGGCTTTAAAGCCATGAATTGAGAGAAACAAAAAAAAGAGGCAGTAAGAAGGAGAGTTAGTCAAGGCAGAAATCCAAGAGCAGAGAACAGAGCCGAGCTGACCTGAAGGCAACATCGAGCCAGACAAAGCCAGAGAGAGTCAGTGTCTATGTACTCCAGAGAAGGCTTGAGAGGTTCAAGCAAACTCCTCTGTATATAGCCTGTCATGTATGAGTCTCAGATTGAGCTCATACTACTTTGACCAATAGAGGTTGAGTTTCAGTAAGGAGAGTCTGTGTACTCCAGAGACTTGGGGGATCCAAGTCCAGTCCTACTGAATTATATTTGTTGAGTGAGACTCAAATTGAGTTCATTGTTGTAAAACTCTGCTTTGAAAACATAATAGAGAGGCCACCACTGAAGGTTGGACCAGGAGACGTAGCCCAGGAGCATTGGGTGAACTCTTTATTAAACTTGTTGTGTTTTCCTATTATGTTTTCCCTAATTGCTTCAGTGTCTGCATTTCGCAATCTTATCGATCCGTTGCATAACGTAACATAGGCACATCCATGCACATGAGTTTGTAATACCTTTAATTCTTTGTCTTGAATAAATTCCAGATCAAGTGGTATCAGAGCATTTGGTTACTAAGGTTAGACAAGCTTGTGCTGGATTTTGTTGTTGAACGCTAACTAGATCAAAGCTTAAACTAGGAGAAGGAGAGTTGGTTGAATTAACCCTGAAATTGGAAGAGTCTATCCTAAGAGGAAAATGTCAAAAGAAAGTCCCTTGGAATCAGACCCTCAGTTCATGGATAGTTTCATGACCATGAGAGCCATGGTAGAGGAAATGTATAGAGAATTTAAGAAAGGTAGAGAGGAAGATTCATCAAAATCCAAACAAGATAAAGGAGTAGAAGAATATCTCCTCCATGACCACTCTAAAGGAAAAGGGAAAGAAGAAAAACTTCCCACACCTCCTAGTAGCCCTGAAAGCAAAAAAGAAGACGTCTTTGATTAAATTAGATGTTAAATTTGATTTACCAATATATGGTGGAGAGTTGAATGCAGAGACGCTGGGTAATTGGATTAGACAGATTGATGTTTATTGCAGAGTGCAAGCATCGATTCAGATAGCAGTAAGATTCAACTAGCCAGCGTACACCTTGGAGGCACTGCCTTGGTATGGTGGGAAGGCAGGACACAAGCTGACATGAAGAAGCATGGTAAAATTCTTTCTGTCTGGAGTGAATTTGTTTCTGCAATTAAAAAGAAATTCTATCCTCTAGCTTATATGCAGTAACTTGTTGGCAAACTCTTCGACAATTAAAAGGGAAAAGTGTACAAAGTTACACCCATGAATTTAGGAAAAGAGCTTTGATTCTAGGAATTCCTTTAGACTCACTTGAAACTTTGCTGAAGTATATAGGTGGTCTACACAGCGACTTAAGGCACACTATTCTCATGTTTAATCCCACTAGCATAGATGAGGTATCTGTTCAAGCTACATATCTAGAGGCTAGAGGCAAGAATGTGAACCAAGAAGTTGGGGGATCATCAAAGCCCACTGCAAGCAAGAATAAGGAGAAAAGAAAGTAGAAATGGAAAGAGAGGAAGACAAATATTATACAAAAGACCAAATCTTCATGCACTCACTATAAGGAGGGGTATGATGATGAACACTGTTGGATTCTGCATCCGGAGTTGAAACCTAAAAAGTACGATGGCAAGAAGAACAAGACTGGTGCAACTATTCAAAAAGATTTGGGGTCAGATTCAGGAGATGAAACAACAATTGCAGCCACAGGCATAAAAGGTAAAATTTTTGAAGCATCTACTAGTAATTTTGCACAATCTACTGATAATGAAGAAAATGAGAGGAAAAGACATGAACTTTTTCATATTCGAGTTGTTTCCAAGCATCAAAAGATTGATACTTTGTTTGATAGTGGCTCACAAGTAAATTTAATTTCTGAAGCAATTGTAAAGAAGTTGGGATTACTAACCACACCTCACAAAAAGCCATATCCATTAGGTTGGTTATGTGATAAAGCACAACTACAAGTGACTAGACAATGTAAACTTAGGTTTTCTTTGGGTCAGCATTTGTAGATGAGGTTGAGTTAGATATTGTTCCCTTGGATATATGTGGAATTGTTTTAGGAAGTCCTTATTTGTATGATAGGAAAGCTATTTTATGTAGAGCTGAGAACAAGTATCAACTCGTTAAAGATGGAATCGAATATATTGTAAGAGCTCATAAACTCAAGAATAATTATACTCTCATAAACTCAGGGCAGATGAAAAGAATTGTAAATTCATGCAAACAATTTTTACTGATGGTTGTAAAGGAAAAGAAACCTGATAAAACCAATGTATTTGAGGGCTATAAAGCTAAACAACAAGTTGATTTAGCAAAAGTTGTTTCAGAATATGATATACTATTCCAAGAACCTAAAGGTTTGCCACCCAAAAGGAAATAGTACATGATATTAATTTGCAACGAGATGCTCCATTGCCTAACATTGGAATGTACAGGTTGTCTTCTTTAGAGAATGTAGAAATCAAGAAGCAGGTACAGGAGCTGCTCGAGAAAGGATTCATAAGACCTAGCACATCGCCTTGTGGGTCTCCAATTGTCTTGGTGAGAAAGAAGGATGGCTCATGGAGAATGTGCATTGATTATCGAGCACTGAATAAGATAACGATAAAAAATTGTTATCCTCTTCCTCGCATAGATGATCTACTAGATCAGTTGAAAGAAGCTATTTATTTTTCCAAGTTGGACTTGCATAGTGGCTATCATCAGGTCAGAGTTGCAGAGCAAGATGCATAGAAGACTGTTTTCAAAACAAAGCAGGGATTGTATGAGTGGTTGGTTATGCTTTTTGGCCTAACTAATGCTCTTGCTACTTTCATGAGAATAATGAATGACGTACTCAGACCTTTTATTGATGATTTTGTCATTGTATATTTATATGACATTCTTATATTCAGTAAAACATGGGAAGAACATTTGCAGCATGTCAAGCAAACTCTAGATGTTTTGAAAAAAGAGAATCTTTATGTTAAGCTCTCAAAATGTGAATTTGGCAAAACATCTTTGAATTATTTGGGTCATATTGTAGGGGGTGGTGAATTGAAGATAGATCCCTCTAAGGTTGCAGTCATTGTAAACTGGCCTAAACCCAAATTTGCTACAGAAGTTAGAAGCTTCTTAGGAGTAGCAGAGTATTGAAGAAAGTTTATCTCTAACTTTTCCTTGATTGCAGCTCCCTTACATGCCTTAACAGGATTGAACAAGGTGTTTTAGTGGGGAGGCAAACAACAGAAAGTCTTCGACACTTTAAAAGAAACGATTAGTACAACACCAGTACTAGCACTGCCCAATCTTCAAAGACCATTTGAGATTGAAACAGATGCTAGTGACTATGCCATGGGAGCAGTGTTGATGCAACATGGTAAACCCATATGTTATCATTTTGAGACATTTAATTCTGCAGTAGTTAATTATCCCACATATGATAAAGAATTGTATGCATTAGTACAAAGTGTGAAAAAGTGGAAACATTACCTAATGGGCAAAGAAACAGTTATACATACTGATCATCAACCACTTCAATATTTGCGCTCACAAACTAAGTTGCAGCAATCAAGACACTATAGGTGGATGGGTTTTCTACAACAGTTTCATTTAGTCATCAAATATAAAAAGGGCATACACAATAAAGTTGCAGATATGTTGTCCAGACCAATCATAAATGCATCCACTATACTTAAGCATACTTCAATATTGCATGAGAGCTATACATTGAACAATATGCTCAAGATATAGATTTTAAAGATGTATATGCAACTTTAAGTCATGGCACACAAGTAGAAGAATTGGATTATCATGTTAAGGACCAACTCTTGTATCATTTGGGAAAGTTATGCATTCCTCAGACATAAAGAGTAAAGATAATTCGAGAAGCACACACTTCTCTAATATTAGGTCACTTTGGCGTAAGTAAAACAATTCCACAGCTGCAAAGATTTTGTTATTGGCCAAAATGAATGAGACCGTTTCTAGATATGTAAGAGGGTGTACCATGTGTGCTAAAAGCAAGCCTAGCAACAGAAAACTAGGCTCGTACACTCCATTACTAGTTCCTTCTCATCCTTGAGAAAGTGTTTCCATGGACTTTGTTGGGGGACTGCCTAAGTCTAGAAAAGGACATGACTATTTATATGTTGTTGTGGATAGGTTCAGTAAAATGTGTATTTTAATGCCTTGTAACAAATAGATTACAGCTGAACAAACTGCAAAGTTGTTCTTTCAGCATGTATGGATTCATTTTGGATTACCCACTTCCATTATATCTGATCGAGATACCTGATTTATTGGGAAATTTTGGTCAAGTTTGTGGGAATTGATGGACACCAGACTGAAGAATAGCATAGATTTTCATCCGCAAACAGATGGTCAAACAGAAGTGGTCAGTAGGACAGTGATCCAATTGCTCAGAGGCTATTGTAGCAATCATCCCAAGCTTTGGAATGAACATTTATGTTATGTGCAGCATGCTTACAACCGAGCTAAACATTCTTGTACACAGAGATCTCCTTTTGAGACCTGTTTTGGTTTCACACCAAGGTCTTCCTTGGATTTTGTCTTTGGTAAAGACATAGCGGTTGATGGACACAATGATGTGGACAAGGCAACCAAGTTCATCGAGCAAATCCAAGAGATTCACCAAGCAGTACAAGAACAGCTAGAAAAGAGCCAAGCCAAGTACAAGGCAAGGCATGATAAGCATCAGACTGAGCATAGTTTCCATGTTGGTGATCAAGTCTGGCTGTATATTAGCAAAGATAGAATGCAAGGTGAAGGTAAGAAGTTGAAGCCAATAAGGTATGGACCTTTCAAGATACTTGAGAAAATTGGTGAGAATGCTTTTCGCCTTGATTTACCAGCTTACATGCACATCTACTCAGTTGTTAATGCAGACAGCTTGAGACTATTTGAACCTTCATTGATTGAAGATCCCAAAGAGCAGAGTCAATTGCCTTCTATTGATGATCTGTTACATGAATATCTTAATGAGTTGAAGGAAGATACAGTTCTGGATAGGAAGGTGAGAACTACACGCAGGGGGGATGTTGAGTACCTGAGGATTGGACTCAAAGGTTCAAAGCCAAGCAGTGCGAAATGGATAGATATTGGGCAAGCGAGGAATTTGTACCCTCACTTGATTGATGCTTAAAAACCAACTTTTGGTGGTCCAAAATATTTTCAGTGGGAAGGCCGTGATCCAAATTGGATCCTAAAGAACTCTCTAAGTTTTCATAACTCTATAAAATTCATGTCAAAGTTTCAAAGACTTACAAAGGTCGAGCTTATTAGAAATATCCTCGACAGTTGTAATTGTGAGTAGCGCCGAGCAACGAGAACCCTCGGTCAAGCGCGCAGACTGTTGGCCCATGGTAACACGCGCTGTGACGAAACAACAAAACGGGAAGCCTTTTTGAGAAATGGGAAGGTTTCTGATATGCGATTAGCGACAAGTCACTAATTGCATATCGTCGGGCAAACCCCTCAGAGAAGAAAAAGCCCCGAGCGACCCGGACTCGAAAAGTAAAAAACCATATGGAATTTGCCGATTCTATCAGAGGCGGGTCCCACACGAAAACCGGTAGGATATCGGAAGGGCTTCGAGTGTTAAGCAGTTTCAACCGAGTCCCGCCCGATGCCACACACTAGGTGCCACCCGTCCGGCGGAAGAGAGAGAAAACCGCTCACATCGGATGGGTAAATGTCATGGAACTTACCCGCCCAATATGGACGGAGACCGTAGGATCTAGAGGCTCCAGATCGACGGCGGACATGCAATCCGATGGATGACCGGATTCAATGGGGTAAACAAGCCAAGTTGTATAAAGTTTGAAGTCCGGCATGAATGATGAGTTGGCAGAGGAATCATGTTCGCGGGAAATCTGGGAGTAAACGGAAATAACGACTGTTCAAACATTTCCAAGAGAACTGACACCCAGTTCGTTATAAAATAGGTGGCCACCTCCCTGTGAAGCGTTAATTGATGATGACGCAGAACAGAGGAATTCAAACGGACAGAGGCAGAAGAACTAGAATGCCGGGAAGTGGAAATGAACAGTCAGAAAGCAGATTGGCTTTAAAGCCACAAACTGACAGAAACAAAAAAAAGAGGCAGCAAGAAGGAGAGTTAGTCAAGGCAGAAAGCCAAGAGTAGAGAACAGAGCCGAGTTGACCTGAAGGCAACATCGAGCCAGACAGAGCCAGAGAGAGTTAGAGAGTCTGTGTACTCCAGAGAAGGCTTTAGACGTTCAAGCAAACTCCTTTGTATATAGCCTGTCATGTATGAGTCTAAGATTGAGTTCATACTACTGTGACCAATAGAGGTCGAGTTTTAGTAAGGAGAGTTTGTGTACTCCAGAGACTTGGGGGAATCCAAGTCCAGTCCTACTGAATTATATCTGTTGAGTGAGACTCAAATTGAGCTCACTGTTGTAAAACTCTGCTTTAATAGAGAGGCCACCATTGAAGGCTGGACCAGGAGACATAGCCCAGGAGCATTGGGTGAACTCCTTATTAAACTTGTTGTGTTTACATGTTTGCCTGTTTTTTTTCTTCTAACTGCTTCAGTGTCTATGTATTTCACAATCTTATCGATTCGTTGCATAAAGTAACATAGGCACATCCATGCACATGAGTCTGTAATACCTTTTAATTCTTTGTCTTAGATAAATTCCAGATCAGTATATGTGTTGTATTTCTTTCTTGTTCAGTTTCTTGTTTCCACTTATAATTTAAATGGTGTAGACTGTGGTGTATTATTTCGATATTTACTGCAGTGTTGAGAAGTACAAAGCGAGGTTCGTGGCGAGGGGTTTTCCTAGAAGGAGGGAGTCGATTATGAGGAGAGATTTTCTCCTATCGCCAGATATGCATCTATTAGGGCATGTCATATTTATTGCTTTAGAGGTGAAGTGGAAGATACATCATATGGAGGTGAAGATTTCCTTCCTGATTGCGGTGATTGAGGAAGAGGTGTATATTGAGTAGCCTCAAGGCTTTGAGGTGCATGGGAGAGAGTCTCATGTATGTAGGTTGAAGAAGGCCCTTTATGGGATGAAGTAGGCCTAGCGTGTATGGTATGCCAGGATTGATGGATATCTTCTTGGTTTGGGCTTCACCAAGAGTGAAGTGTGTAACTCACCAAAAGTGGGTGCCCCTAGGAGAATTTTTCTCCTAATCATCTTTTTCCAGCCGACATGTGGTAGCCGCTAACACCACCTTGTAGCTGATGTGATAAGCCATTTCATCTTCGCCACCTACATCAACGATATGTTTCCTCGCCCATTTGTCAGGAGCACATGTTAGAAGGTGGGAAATTCAATCCAAAAGGTATATTATTCATTGTGCAATTAGGTGCTTATGGTTATTTTTCATTTGGGAATTTGGCATGGATTGTTGGGTGACTTTGAAAAAGGAGGGGTTTTGGCCGTGGTTTTGTTCCCTCACCTTAAATGGGGGTTTAATCTTCCATCCTAGTCCAATGGGACCTCCCCTAATGGCCCATGGCTTTAGGAAGGGCACTACTTGGGAAACCTTGATTGAAATAGTGTGGTCATGTTTTCCCACTCCATACTTATCACTTCTCTTCGTACATTATGAGTCCTATACTCCACCTCCCGTCCTGGGGTCCGCATGACGATGTTTTGAAAATTGGATAGCTTCAGTCAAAATTTCAGTGGCAAACTATAAAGGAAAATTCATATTTTTGTGTTTGACAAGTCAACCTCAAAGTTGTTTAAGTCAACCCCACCAAAGGAAATGACCTCTCCTAGACCAAATATAAATAGCCTATCTTTAGAGGTCATTTGGAGCATCATTTATTCATCACATCTCAAACTATTTAGTCTAAAATTGTAGGAGACATTCCACACATGCGAAGAGGAGAGAGAGAATTCTGACCTGCATTGACTTTTCTGTTTTGGGTTGCTTTGACTTGTGTTGCCCTAGGCACTTTGACTCTGATTTGACTGAACTCTTTTTTGTGGTTGGGGGCCGAGCATTCAAGGAGATTTTGACTTTTTGTTGACCGATTGGGAACTTTGAGTGGCGTTGACCACTCGCTGGGACTAAGGTTTGACCATAGGTCAATCCTTTGTTTTGACCGAATCTTTAATTTGTGAAAGGCCGAATCTTTGACTGGAATCTTCTGTTGTGTTGACCAAATTTCTCTCTGCATTGATTGAGGGTTTGATTGAGGCATTGCAAGGTTCATTTACTGTGGTTGACAGAGTTGTCATAGGCCAATTTTCGGCCTTCTGTCGCTGGCTTCTACCTTTGAGTGGATTTGACTTTCTCTCTCTTTTTTGGCTGGTTTTGGTTTGGTTGACTTGGTTAGTCAAAATTTGACTTTGACTGGATTATGGATGTGTTGTCGCACAGATTGTCACGACAATGCTCAGACCGGGGGCTGTCACCCTGATCCCCGATCTCTCTGTTTAAGCCTGTCTCCCGCGGCTAAGGGCGGTAGACCCTATGAGATGATGAAGACCAACTGTGGACCAGTTGGGTTGGGAGACACGAGAGAAAACAAGCACTTATTTGATTTTATTAAGTTAATAAACCAATGCCTTATAGAGTTAATCGTTGAATGATTATCTATCAAATGTTGCGGAAAGATGAACTCATTAACAATCATTTACCATTAGATAACTCAAGCAATGAAAGATATTCGATAAACGCACAATGCTTTAATAGTGATCCAGCGATTAAAACTCAATAACGATATTCCAGCAATTAAAATTCGAAGGATTAAATGCTTGAAATAACCACGAAATTTAAATGCTGACCAGATTTCAAGGAGTTAATTTCCAGATATAAACATTTTAAGCACATTTAACTTCACCACAACAGAAAAAAGACTTTAAAAAGAATTTCCAATTTTTAATCAGCGTTTTTCAAATTTTTTTAATATATATATATTATTTTTTATTGATTTTTTATGACATTTTTTACTTTAAAGTTAAAACAAAACAAAACTAAAATAATATCAAAACTGAAGCCTAACTAAAACTAAGAATATTATTTCTTTTTTTTTTTTTTAATATTATTGAAATTTAAAAAATTAAACTAAACTTTAACTAAATCTAAAAAAATGAAACCAAAAAATTAAAAGCTGAAACCTTTTATGATTTATTTTATTTTTTTATTTTTTTATGATTTTTAAGATTTTAAAAATGAAACGAAACTTAAAATCTAAGTCTAATCTAAATTAAACTAACACCTAATCTATATACACAAGATATAAAATCTAAAAACTTTAAATCTAAAACCTGAAAAAGAAAACCTTCTTTATGATTTTGTTATTTTTAAATTATGAAACCTTTTATATATATATATATATATATATTTTTTTTTTTCTTTTTTAGATTTTTTTTTTTAAAGCTTTAGAATCTTTAAAACTAAACTAAATTAACTCTAAGCTTAAAACAAATCAAAAGGTGAAATGGTCTAAATCTAAAACCATATAACAAAGATTTAATACATCTAAAACTAAAACTAAAATCTATCTAATGTAAACTAAAAATAAATTAGACCAAAAATAAAATGATGCTAATTAAACTAAACAAATAAAGTATATACCCAAAAAAATCGATGAATCATTTTATAAACAAGGTTCTAACGTAATAGCCAAATAAAATGAAATAAAAAAAAGAAAGTACCTACGCTAACTTACCCATGTGCACATAAAAAAATCGAAATTTTTTCTGCGTTTTTGCTGTTGTGTTTGCATGTGCAGTCGACGGCAAGGGAGAATGGGTGCGGATGGCGGAAAGGAGCAGCGATTGGATGAGGAGGAGCTGAAAGGAGTAGCCGCAGAGGGATAGCTGGGAGAGCGGAAGGGTTGGACGCGGCAAAGGAGGGATAGCATGCAGGTGGAGGGGATAGAGAGATCTGCATGAGGGTGAATGGCCAGCAGATTTGGGGATGAAAAACGCAGGTTTGCAGCAATGTTTGGACGTGCAGATCAAGGGCGAGACTGAGGGATCGCAGGTAGGCAGAGCAAGAGACGCGGATCTGGAGGAAGGAGCTGCGAATGGGCAGCGAGGAGTGCAGATATAGCAGCGATGAGGGGTCAACAGGTTGCGTGGACAGGAAGGGAAGAAATGGAGCTACGTAGGCCAAATGACAATGTGAGGAAAGCATGCAGGATTTGAAAGCAGCACTGATGGATGGAGATGCAGTCTTGATAGCCGTCGGCAGAGAAGAGATCGAGCAACAAAGAGAAGAACGCTGGCAACAAAACTTTCATCAAAATTTCGAAAAGTCGCAAATAAAAACCCCATGCATTAGACAAAAAGGTGGCCAAATAAAAACCCATAAATTTTCCAGATTTTAAAATTCAAACCCAGATCACAAAAGAAAATTTCGAAACAAAATCGAAATCTTCTTGCTGAGAAGAAACCAGGCAGTCAATCTGCAGAACTTCCACCAGAACCTCTCAATATTTTTCAGGAATCTTAATAAAATTTTGAATCAGCTGCTCCAAATTGTCTGAATGAAACCCTGAAATATTTCTCAAAACCTGTACCTGCAATCTGCAAAAGACAAGAAAACCCAAAATAATATGTGCAAGAAACGAAACTAAAAACCCTAACTAAATAATTACAATATTCACAAACTGCAGGCTCTAAAACAGCCAAATTTCTCGTTATGCCACATAAATATTTTTAGAATTTTAATTTTAATGTGAGATGCATCAGAAAAACCCTGCATGCATTCATAAAAAAAAATTTCAAATGATAAGCCCGGGATCAAGAACTGGCTGGGCTCTTTCAGAAAACACAATCCGGGAGTTGGCTGGTTCAACCGAGAACTTCCCCTAACGCCGGTAATCTAAAAAAAAGTTTTCCTGCACAACTTAAAATCAACCATTAACATAGAGGGAGAAAACAATAGTGGAATCTAGATCAAATGGAGATACCTGCCACTATATTTCAGGATCTACACTATCATTCAAACCCCAGAGATTAGACAAGATACCTGTGCCTAGATCAATCTTCATCAAGCTAAAATCAATGGCTGAAAATAAAATTATACAGAAACATAAATGATCTTACAACACTTTCAGAAGAGTAACACCAGCAAGATTTTTAACCTCAAAGTCTTTCTTTATTGCACAAAAAATGACTACAAGAGAGCTTTCTTTAGCACCAGAGTCTCAGATCCAATCTGATCTCAAATGAACCCTAGCACCCTATTTAAAGGAAAAATTCCCAATAGCTAGTTCGAGCGATCCATGTCAAACTAATCTCGACTGTCGATGAGGATCAAGATTTCTTTTAATCTCATCGGTCGAATTTTTAAATGCATTTTAATATATTAAAAAATTAAAATTCTGCATTTATTTACTCAAAATTTTGACTTTTTATTATTTTATTATTATTTTTATTTATTTATTTATTTTTAAACTTTTATTTTATTTTATTATATATATATATTTTTAATTTATTTTATTTATTTATTATTTTTTAAATTTTATTATTATTTTTATTTATTTATTTATTTTAATTTTAGTTTTATTTTTTATTTTTATTTATTTTTATTTTTTTTGGATCTTCGAACTTAGCCTTTGGAAAAATCACCTAGGACCAAGGACTTAAGACTTAGGACTTATGAGGGGATTAAAACATTTTCTAACCCTCAAGACACTTTACATCATGACTTTTACAATTTTACATCTCAAGGGGGAAAACCCATTTGATATAGACCCTCATAGACCACCCAGTTCTGTGACCAAATATAATCTAGCAGATCAACGCACTAAGATTCCCCTAAGATTCTAATGACAAAATTCATTCCAGCTTTGGGGTTAGGCTGAATGTTATGCTCTTAACCTGCAAAATGATACCCAAATACAGAATATGCGAAGAAAAGATACCAGAACACAGAATAGCAATGATTTTATTATTCAGAGAGTAATGTTCACTTGCCTCTTCGAGGGGGCAACCTCCAATAGAGCAGAGCTCGATTACAAAATAAGACACGATGCTCCTCGCAGGGAGTCTCTATCCTTTATATATGACTCATACATGCAATACCAAGGACCAATACCGTGGGTTTTATTAATACCATCTATCTAATACTACGGCCCATTTGCAACTAACTGTGGTCCCGTCATTAATTGCAGATTAACCACTTACAATTATTAATATGGGCTTTATTGACTCTTGACTATGACGTGATCCCATTACATAAATAAGGGGGTTAGGGTGGGACCCTAACATGCCCTCCCCCTTAAGACTAGCCTTGTCCTCAAGGCTGAAGTTGCGGAAACTGCTGAAGAATAGTGGCTGGTTCCCAAGTCGCATCTTCCGGAGAGGTGTCTTTCCATTTGACAAGGACTTCCTTAATCATGCGGGCGCGCAGTTGCTTGTCTCGTGTGTCTAGGACCTGTTCGGGTTGAAGCTAGATGGACCCTTCTTCGTCCAATTCAGGTAGACTGGTCTGAATTCTGCAATTGTTCCCAATCACTTTCTTGAGGCATGAGACATGGAAAACTGGATGGATTTTTGCAGTAGGTGGCAAGGCCAACTTGTAAGCCACTTCTCCAATGCGCTGAAGTATTTGATATGGTCTGTAGAATTTGGGAGATAGTTTCTGACACCCCTTGTTTTTGAGTGATGTTTGCTTATATGGTTGTAGCCGTAAAAAGACCTGATCCCCTTCTTGAAATTGGCGCTCTGAGCGATGCTGGTCTACCTGTTGCTTCATGTGGTTCTGAGCTTGATGAAGATTCTCTCGAAGATGGGCGAGCATGGTTGCACGTTGTTGTAGGAGTTGATCCACTGCTTGTACTTTTGAGCACCCCTTGAGATACGAAGTAGGTGAAGGCGGGAGTTGACCATATACTGCTTCATAGGGAGTCATTTTGGTGGTGGCATGATAGTTGGTGTTATACCACTATTCAGCCAGAGGTAACCACTGTACCCAAAGGTGTTGCTTTTCTGAAGTGAAACACCTAAGGTAGGTTTCTAGACATTTGTTGACGGCTTCGGTTTGACCATCTATTTGCGGATGATAGGAAGTACTGAGTTTTAGTTGAGTGCCTTGTATCCCGAAGAGTTCCTGCCAAAAATTACTGGTGAAGATCGGGTCATGGTCGGACACAATAGAAGTGGGCATGCCATGCAATTTGAAGATCTGATCCATGAAAGATTGAGCGACCAAAGTTGGTGTAAACGGGTGGGGTAGGGCACAGAAATGAGCATACTTCGACAGTCGGTCCACAACCACCATGATGACTGACTTGTTCCCTGACTTTGGAAGACCTGTAATAAAATCCATAGAAACCTCCATCCAAATTGATGCTGGAATGGGCAATGGTTGTAATGTGCCTGGTGTGTTGACGGTTTCCCCTTTGTGGCGTTGACAGACATCGCATTCTGCTACGAAAGTAAGGATGTCCTTTTTCATGCCTGTCGATAAAAATGATCTTCTGGTGCGAGCATACGTCTTCTGAAAGCCCGAATGTCCTGCAATGGGAGATGAGTGCAATTCTGCCAAAATGCGACTTTTGAGGGTGGATGTTGGTGATATTACGACTCTGTCCTTGTAGCGAAGAATATCATCCTGCCACGAGTAGCCCTTGGTGGAATTTGGATCTACCTGCAATTGAGAAATGAGTTGGGAGAGCCCGGGGTGTGAAAACCATTCCCTGCGAGCCTCTTCAATCCATTCTGGAATGGGGAGGAAAATTGCTAGCAGAGTACTTTCCTCCTCAAATTGGCGAGATAATGCATCTGCTACACTATTGTCTTTCCCTTTCTTGTAAATGATCTCATAATCATATCCCAGCATTTTGGCTAGCCATTTATTTTGTTGTGGGGAGGATAGGCGTTGCTCCAAAAAATATTTAAGACTGTGATGATCTGTGCGGATTTGGAAACGTCGCCTCAATAAGTAAGGTCGCCAGGTCTCGACTGCATGTAGGATGGCCATCATTTCCTTCTCGTAGGTAGATTGGCCCAGATTCCTCCCACTTAGTTGTTGGCTTGTGAAGGCCAAAGGTCGCCCTTCCTGCATTAAGACCGCCCCAATACCTGTACCCGAAGCATCACATTCAATGACAAAAGATTTGGTGAAGTCAAGTAGTGCTAAGACTGGAGTGGAACACATGGCATTTTTTAGAGCTGTAAAGGCTTGTTGTGCTTCCTCATTCCAGAAGAATGAATTTTTCTTTAGGAGTTGGGTGAGGGGCTTTGCTATGCGACCATAGTTGCGGACAAATTTACGATAATAGCCTGTGAGACCCAAAAATCCTCTCAAGCTCTTCAAGGTCTTAGGTTGAGGCCATTCCTGCATTGCCTGGATCTTTTTGGGGTCCACCTTGACACCTTCCCGCCCCACAATGTGGCCCAAATACTCTACTTCTGGCATGCCAAACGAACACTTGGACATCTTGACAAATAATTTATGCTTGCGGAGCAGTTGCAAGAGTAGATCTACATGTTGAAGATGTGCGGCCCAAGTGCAACTATAGATGAGGATGTCATCGAAGAAGACAAGGACAAATTTCCTGAGATATGGTTTGAGAATGTGGTTCATAAGGCTCTGAAAAGTAGAGGGGGCATTACAAAGACCAAATGGCATGACCAGGAATTCATAATGGCCTTCATGAGTTCTAAAAGCAGTCTTGGGAATGTCGACTTCCTTCATGCGAATTTGGTGGTAGCCTGAGCGAAGATCCAGCTTAGTGAAGAATTGAGCCCCATTGAGTTCATCCAGCAAATCGTCAACCACCGGGATGGGAAATTTATCTTTGACTGTCAACTTATTGAGGGCCCTGAAGTCGGGACACATCCGCCACTCCCCATCTTTCTTGAGCACCATGACCACTGGGGATGAATAAGGATTAATGCTGGGACGAATGACACCTGCTTCCAAAAGTTCCTTAATTATTTTTTCTATTTCATTCTTTTGGGTGAACGGATATCTGTATGGGCGCACATTTGGGGGTTGGGCCCCTGGAACCAAAGTGATGCTATGATCATGTTCCCCTCGCGAGGGTGGAAGCTCATGAGGCTTGTCAAAGACCGACAAATGGTTATTTAAAATCTGTTGCATCTCAGGATGAATTGGCAGAGGCTTGGTTTCAACTGCTTGGATGGCATTAAATTGAGCTACAACTCCATGATTGCCCTTTTTTAACAATTTTTCCATCCTATGCGAGCTGATGATAGAGGGGGCTCTCGCCTGGAGTCCACGGAGGGTATGTGTGTAGTTGTTCTGCTTAAAACTCATATATAACTCCTGTAAATCCATTGTGATTGGCCCAAGAGTGCGCAACCATTCAGCGCCGAGGACAATGTCGCAACCCCCCATGTGTATGGCAAACATGTGGGTTTTCAACTGATAATCCCCCATTTGAAGTTTGACATTTTCACAGCGGCCTTCACATTTCATTGTGCCTCCATCGGCAATTTGAACTTGGAAGTTAGAAACTGCTCGTACAAAACAATGCACTGCTTCTGCGACTTTTTGATGGATGAAATTATGTGTACTTCCACTATCAATCAAGACTACTATTGGGCGATGTTTAAGAAAACCTCTGATTTTGAGAGTTTGAGGGGAAGAAATCCCTGCCAACGCATGCAGCGAAATAACTGGTTCGTCAGAGACATTGTCCTTTTGGTTGTCGTCTTCTAGCGCCTCATGTTCCTCAAGTGGTGGATCTTCCTCTGTTGAGCTGTAGTCAGTGGCATCTATTTGAAAAAATTTGGGCTCCTTGCATTTATGACCTGGGGAGTATTTTTCATCATAGTAGTAACATAGTCCTTGCTTTCTTCTGTCGGCCATTTCCGTAGGTAACACCTTTTGGACCTTAAGTGTTTGAGTCGTGTTGTGAGCCTGTGGGGGGCGACCTTTAGCGGAGAAATTTGGGCGACTGTATTGGGCTGCTAATGCACGTTCCACGTTACGAGCTACCTTGCAAGCCTCCGTCCATGTGGGAGGGTGGTGCAGTAGGACTTGAGCTTTGATGGCTTCTTTAAGACCGCTGATAAAACATTTCGTGTAGAACACATCTGAGAGACCCCAAGTGCGGAAGGCTAAAGCTTCAAAAGCTGTAATATATTCATCCACTGTACCAGTTTGTCGGAGCTTAGTAAGACGACCCAAAAAAGATGATTCCTGGTCAAAGCGGTCTTGAAGAGCTTTGGTGAATTTGGTCCAAGTCCTAAAAGGTCCAGTGCAACGTTGATGCCATTCCCACCATTGCCACCTTTCATTGTCCAAGTACATGCTCCCCAACATAAGCTGAGTCTCATCATCTAAGATGTGATTCAGTTTGAAATACTGCTCGATTTGTGCTATCCATGCCGACGGGTGAGAACCGTCAAATTTATGCATATCCAACTTGGGAGGTCGCTGACTGGGTTGTTGGTGGGTGTGCCAGACGTGAGGAGAGTGGCTAGACTCACCCTCATTGTGTCCATTGCCATTATACGCCTCCTCGTGGGCTTGCTCCTTGCCCTTTGGGATTATTTTCTCGACCATGCTACATTGTCCGCTAAGCTGAATGTGGAGGGTTTGCACTGATTCTTCAAGTTTGTCCATCCTTTCATTGGCCATCGCTTGAGCTCTAGTTTCTACCATACACCAACCTGATTTTTTTAAAATTGGGACCGCCTAAATTTTTTTTTCACTAAGAAGTGAATGGTAACACTGTGCTTAGCTCGTCGTCTTGATTCGGATGGGCTAGATCACCAATAAGCGCCCCGAAAGATCTTAGACTTTTTGACTTTTTTTTTTTTTTTTTTGAAAACTCCTAACGGAGTTTTACTCTTTCCTTATCAATACTGCAGTCGCCAAATCCTCAAAATGTCAATGCGGCCAAAAGTCCTGCGAAAATTATACCTCGGTATAGGAACCCTTCACAACGACTCCGATCTGGTGGATCTGAGAGATCTGAATGGCGGATCTGATAGCTCTGGGCGGCGGAACAGACTGCTTCTGCGGATTTGATGGATCTAATAGATCGGAATGGCTGATCTGCGAACTCGAGACTGCAGGACTGATGTCTGCTGCTGCTGCACCCCTTTGCACAAGCGGATCTGGAAGAGATGATGTGTGATCCCCCGATAGAAAAGAGAACTATGGTCTTGAGGAGTGTCATGTGCTACAGATCGCAATATACATAAGGGTCTGGCAGTAGTACTCGGCCCAATGTTTCATGGCTCTAACTAAGGAGGATCGACCGTACCCTCAGCCGTACAACCCGACTACCCTATCGTACGGGTGAGTAATCTCTCCGAGTGCTGTTCTCGGTGTACTGTAGCCGCAAGACGGCCGACGTTTATCTATGGCGAGGTTTCAAGGGAGCCTAGGGGGCTTCCGATATACCCAGAGGGTACGTGGAAGACAGTCCGTGCGCGGTTCTGTCCAATGCGCTACTACTCGAAGGGGTACCCACAGGGGTTACAAGGGAGTCCAACAGACGTGACCACCTCTTGTATTTCCTGCTTGCATGCCTCCCCAAATCCGCAGGTTTATGCGCTCAACGACAGATCCCGTGGTTTAAAGACGTCGGAACACGTCTCTAGCCAAATTTTTTTTTTTTTGCTAAGAAATGGAGATCCCACCAGCCCTGGAAAGTGCTCTGATACCACTTGTTATGCTCTTAACCTGCAAAATGATACCCAAATACAGAATATGCGAAGAAAAGATACCCAGAACACATAATAGCAATGATTTTATTATTCAGAGAGTAATGTTCACTTGCCTCTTCGAGGGGGCAACCTCCAATAGAGCAGAGCTCGATTACAAAATAAGACACGATGCTCCTCGCAGGGAGTCTCTATTCTTTATATATGACTCATACATGCAATACCACGGACCAATACCATGGGCTTTATTAATACCATCTATCTAATACTACGACCCATTTGCAACTAACTGTGGTCCCGTCATTAATTGCGGATTAACCACTTACAATTATTAATATGGGCTTTATTGACTCTTGACTATGACGTGATCCCATTACATAAATAAGGGGGTTAGGGTGGGACCCTAACACTGAAGGAAAACTCTGCGATCATGGATCGGTGAGACAAAAAACCTTCCGGAACGCAGATTATCACTAGAAAATTAGGTCCACCTAGGCAATTTACATACATGACTCAGATCTGCTAAGATTATTTACAATTTACACATGCAGACTGGGTTTACAACATAACATGATCAGGTCGACGATGACTGTCGAATGGCACGGACACGTTGATCAAGCACTATCCCTTTTGCGAAGAAAAGTGGGTGTACTGCTATGGGTAGTTGACACGTAGTGGTCAACATCTGGCTCTACTTGGGGACACGTTGCAACACTGCAGGAATGTGAGAATCCAGAATCTGCATCCATGCAACACACAACAAAATATAAGTAGCGTCCGTCCAAAAAATCATCACATAACATTAAACACATGAAAGATATAAGCTCTTCATTTATTAACTATCTAGTAAAGTAAATCTAATCCTAAAACAGAAATAAAATGCTGAAATGACAAGGAGTAGGGTTAGAAATACAATACAAAGGATGCCCCATGGCATCAGATGTGTTCAATATAATGTACACTGAGCATTTGCCTGCTTTCAGGAAAATCTGTCGGTTGCTTGTCGGATGTGCCATGTCTAATTCTGCATATGGTAGGACTTTTTCCTATCCGAAAATCAAGCTGCTCATGGCCGTCTGATGCATCAAATCTTTTTCTCAATTTCTTTCTCTTGCGCTTTTTCTTTGTGGCAAGTTGTATCACTAATGACGTGGAACTTTCTGCTTCAAAGCTCTCAGATGAAGTATGTAAGATATGCGTGACATGTCTTTCTTCATCTTGCATTTGATCTTTATTGTTTTTAATTTTATCTGGATCACCTTGAATTAACCACCTTTCAATCAAACCAGTGACCTCCTCATAATAAGATGGAGCTTGTTGCAGCAAATGAGGAGGCTCCTAATCTATTGACGTTCCCTGGTTTCTTTCATCTTCTGACCATTGTTGAAATTTCTGAACCTGTATTTTGATGGCATCTATCAGACTAGCGTGTTCAACCTTTATAGCACTTATTTCCTTGGCATGGTCTTCTTCCATGGTCAATAACTTTTTCTGAAGACATATCTGATTAGCTTCCATATCTTTTATTACTTTGTCGTCTTTTTCCTTTATGGTCATCAAGCAATGCTGCGTCGAGTTTATCTCTTCCTTATGATTTGTTTGCATGGTAGCTAACTGATTATTATGATCGAATGTCATGATAGTCATTTCTTCATCCATAGTTAATAACTTGTTTTGCATAGAATTAATTTCTCTATCATGATTAGCTTTCATGGTCGTCATATTTTCCTCTAAGCTTGACAACTTGCTTTGCATAAAACTAATTTCTGTGTCATGATTAATCTTCATGGCCTCAATTTCCTTAGTATGCTGATTTTGCATGATCTCCATCTCCTTATTACGTTTTTCCAGGTGGGTGCATAAAGTTCTCACATCATTGGCATAATTAGTTTGATTTATCTCCATATTTTTTACCAGCAACATTATTTCTTGCATAATTTGCCTTTGATCTTCCTTTTCATTGTCATTTGTCCCTGATTTTCCACTATCATTGATTTGATCTGCAATGGTACAGGTGGATGGCACATCCTGATATGAAGAATTATCTTGGAATCTTTCACCGACAGCTGAACCTTTCATAAGATTACTTTCATTTTGTTGCACAATTTTAGGGGCACGAGGCGAGCTATCTGGATTACCATATCTATCTTTAAAAGCATTGACAATGTCTTGTAAAGAAGTGAAAGAATCCTTAGGACAATTGTTAAACCAATTCAAAGCATCACCCTCTAAAGAAAAGACAAAAAGACGCATTTTGACATCTTCATGATTACACTGAGGGGGTCTACAATATATGATCATTATACGAGTAAACAAGCCTAGATGTCTTTTAACAGCGACTGAATCACCACTTGAGAACAAAGGTAATTTAGAAATGGCCACTTACGGAATATCATGGAGATCCTTAGTAAAATGACATGGTTTAAACGAATAATCCATGATGAATAACGAGGGACCAAATGGATGATAGAAAGAGATCTCTGCTCAAGAAAATCAATAGATGAAAGAAGTGGAGTTGCCACTTGAACAATAAATCTAATTCTAGGATCCAAAAAGCAACAAACAAGCAGATATGAGAGAGGCTTCTTGCCTGGGAAAAATAAAAGAAATGGAGTCGCCACCCAAACAAGAAACGAACTGAAGAGTAGTTGCTGATATGATGAAAGTTAAGGCGATGAAAAGATCCAAATGATGCCAAAAAATGTTGAATTTGCCAGCTCAAATGAGAGATGAGAAAGATGAAAGAATGATGAAAAATGAGAAGATGAATGATGAAAAGTCATTGAAACACCGAGAATAAAGTATCCCCGGCAACGGCGCCAAAAAATGTTGTCGCACAGATTGTCACGACAACGCTCAGAGCGGGGGCTGTCACCTTGATCCCCGATCTCTCCGTTTAAGCCTGTCTCCGGCGGCTAAGGGGGGTAGACCCTATGAGATGATGAAGACCAACAGTGGACCAGTTGGGTTGGGAGACACGAGAAAACAAGCACTTATTTGATTTTATTAAGTTAATAAACCAGTGCCTTATAGAGTTAATCGCTGAATGATTATCTATCAAATGCTGCGGAAAGATGAACTCATTAACAATCATTTACCATCAGATAACTCAAGCAATGCAAGATATTCGATAAACGCACAATGCTTTAATAGTGATCCAGTGATTAAAACTCAATAACGATATTCCAGCAATTAAAAATTCGAAGGATTAAATGCTTGAAATAACCATAAAATTTAAATGCTGACCAGATTTCAAGGAGTTAATTTCCAGATATAAACATTTTAAGCACATTTAACTTCACCACAACAGAAAAAAGACTTTAAAAAGAATTTCCAATTTTTAATCAGTGTTTTTCATTTTTTTTTTAATTTATATATATATATATATATATATATATATATATATATTTATTTATTATTTTTATTGATTTTTTATGACATTTTTTACTTTAAAGTTAAAACAAAACTAAACTAAAAAAATATCAACACTGAAGCCTAAGTAAAACTAAGAATATTATTTCTTTTTTTTTTGAACTTCTATTTTATTTTATTGTATATATATATATATATATTTTTAATTTATTTATTATTTTTTTAAATTTTATTATTATTTATTTTTATTTTAATTTTATTTTTTAATTTTATTTTTTTTTAATTTTTTAATTTTTTTTGGATCTTCAAACTTAGCCTTTGGAAAAATCACTTAGGACCTAGGACTTAGGACTTAGGACTTATTAGGGGATTAAAACATTTTGTAACCCTCAAGACACTTTACATCATGACTTTTACAATTTTACATCTCAAGGGGGAAAACCCATTTGACATAGACTCTCATAGACCACCCAGTTCTGCGACCAAATATAATCTAGCAGATCAACGCACTAAGATTCCCCTAAGATTCTAATGACAAAATTCATTTCGGCTTTGGGGTTAGGCTGAAGGAAAACTCTGCCGATCATGGATCGGTGAGACAAAAAATCTTCTGGAACATAGATTATCACTAGAAAATTAGGTCCACCTAGGCAATTTACATACATGACTCAAATCTGCTAAGATTATTTACAATTTACACATGCAAACTGGATTTACAACATAACATGATCAGGTCGACGATGACTGTCGAATGGCATGGACACGTTGATCAAGCGCTATCCCTTTTGCGAAGAAAAGTGGGTGTACTGCTATGGGTAGTTGACACGTAGTGGTCAACAGGATGTACTATTGGACGGATGTATCTCATGTTGAACATTGATTGATTGCTAGAAGAAGAAGAATTGATTTTGGGTTTTACCCCTTGTGGGGGTTTTCCCTGGTCTTTAACCAAAAATTTCTGTCTCATTGTGCTTGGCTATCTTTTATTGTGCATATACTGTTTATTGTTCTATCTATAATTGCTCATCTGTTACTAGGTTGATTGAAATTGGAAGAAATTGTTTTAAGTGATTATAAAAACATAGAACATTGTAAAAATTTAACACCATGGGTCCACTGGGTTCTAACACATCCTCTCCCCTTGTCCACATGTTTGGGTCAGCCCTGGAAACTTTGCTTCGGGAGGTTAATGCAGTTAAAAGAAAAATAAAATGCATATCATGGCCACTACCAAGAAACAAAAGAAAGAAGATTATAAAATGCAAAATATGGCTGGGTCATTCACAATAGCATGTGGGCAAAAGCCAAGCATGAGCTCTACCCCTTATCATTATGGCAATCACTCGGTTACTAGGGCCAAGTTTTTGTGCCACATCATAAGAGGAACCCTTGCATGTCCCAACACTTGGTGAGCGATGAATTGCTTCACCTTTAAGGGGGTGATCCACTGCTACACCATTCACAACATGCTCTCATTTCCTAGAGCTTCAAGCAGTGATACAAAGAAAAATCAAGAAAAGGTAAAAGGCAATAAGAGGGGTGCAAAAACAAAGGCCGGGGTAACTTATTCATCCATGATTGCTCCCTCCTCACATTTTTACCCCTAGGATATGGAATCCCTCATAATTGCTACCCTTTTGACCATGGAATTTGGCGCTGAGACCCCTTTGTATCCTCTATTCCATCATTATTCACATGACACCTATTGATTGAGGGATGTACTAGGGACTTGTCTTTCCCCTTAGGGGCTGGGAACACCTAATAGGATCATTTATTAGCCTCTCTTCCCTAGGGAGGTAACATTATTACGTGATCAAAGCCCCAAATTTGGAAGGGAAGCCCCGTATGAAGTGTCAATTTGCCCTTCACTAGCAAGATTGGTTTGTTTAGATGCGTTAATGATTATTGTGTGTTTGGCATATTTTATTTAAACATGGGCTGGGCAACTTAACTAGTGCCCAAGTCCACTAGAGGAGCATTATGAGACCCTACAGGTGAAGGGTTGAGAGCCATGGGACTCCTATCACATGTAGAGCATCATTCCATTCCATGGGCACTTGCAACACCCCAATCGTCTGCACTTTGCCCCTCATTATTCATGAGATGAAGCACTTGGACCAGCATGCCCAGTCGGATTACCAATGTACACATGGTTTGGTAGTTGATTTGAGGCCTAGATGAGGTTTGTCTCACCCCTTGAGACATGGGAGGGCCAACACCATCCTCAGAGCCCTCATTGTTGGAACAAAATCAAACTATATTGTTACAAGGAGACCCATGAGACCCATTTTGTGCACCAAACACAAAACCGGGTCTCACACGATCATTTGTGTGAAGATCTAGGGGCCAACCCCTAGATCATGATTTTTGGAGCCCTCTACACAATTTGGCACTAAAGGGGCCCAACGCATGCCTCCAAGAGGCCTACGCATGGATGATGTCAACATTTCAGCCTCTTTGTTGGTGATTTATCTTGTTTGCACATTGGTTACTAGGTCGACCTGTGACCTAGAGTATGTTTTACACATTATTTTATGATTTTAGGGGGCTTTAGGCCTAATTTGACTTAGAAGGACATGTATATATTGGAGAGATGTTATTTCATCTCTTATCATCATCACACTTGGAAATTTCAAACCTCTTAGAGGAACTCGCATTTGTTTCTTTGTGGCTATTGGAGATTCTTGGAATGCATTTTGATGTGTGGAAGCTAAATTTGGATTGTCTTTGGAGCTGTTCTTTGGAAAATGGATGGATATATTGCATGTTATCTTGTAAGTACTTTTTGTTGAATATTATCATTTTGAATGTCTAATGTATGGAACTATTGCTTATAGATTATGCTACTTTGTGCCCTAATTTGTTGAAAATAAATTGTGAAGGCTATCTAAATGAATGTTGCATATGTTACTCATGCATAACATGTGATGAATGTTCATATTGGCGAATATTTTTAAAGCTCTCCCAAGAAACTCCATTTATCATTGAGTGGGTAAATGCTGGAACTTTGATACCTAGGGCATCAAATTTCGGCCTCCTTAGCAACGAATTAGGCTTCTTTAGAGCATCCTTGACTCCATATGCCCAAATGACAAGGCACTAGTCCAAGTCTTTGGTGATCAACCTTAAATTTTCTCCATAATTTTCTCTTCTCAATTCGATCCTTTTGAGGCTAGGAAGGAGAATCTAGGGCTTGTAGCGAAATTTTAGGGAGGAGGCTTTTTTGTGGTTTGAGAACCTAAACATCAAGAGGTAGGTCTTGACTACATGGCCTATCATTTTGGTGAGCATCCACTGAAATTTCATCCATAAAATCTCCTTCCCGAGGTGTTGCCCTAAGATGGAAACCCTAATTTTTTCTCCCTTAACTTGAAGACTTTCTTGAGGGTTTCAGGAGCCTTTGGAATAACTGATTTTCATTGTAAGAGACCCTTTCCCTCCTGTCTTGACCTTGAGCACACTTATTATCATCGAAAACTTCAAAACCCTTGGTCTTGAGCCTTGTTTTGTAGGGCTTTTCTTTGAGAGTGATTTGCTTCATTGAAGCCTTGAGCCATTGTTGAGTCTCTCTCTTGGATGAGCTCTAGCAAGATCACTTTGTGCCTTATACCTAGCATATCTATTTTAAGTGAGCTCCCTCCTACTAGGTCTCCTCTGATTGGTGATAATCTGTAAAGAGCAGGGCGTTTTGGCTGAAGCGACATTGGTGCTCTTTCCCATTGTTGTCCCATTGTCAAGTGTATACCTTGTAGGGTTTCCCTCTCCAGGGCCTGCTAGATTTTGCAGCAACAAAGTGGACTCCAACTTGTACTATGTACTTGAGGAGGGTGAACTGCTTATTTTGGTCCTCTATGTGGATGATCTCTTCTTGATGGGATCAAAGAAGCTCATAAGGATGTGCAAGGAGGACCTTTCTTTAGAGTTTGAGATGAAGGACATAGGCTTGATGCATTACTTTTTGGGATTGGAGGTGTGGTTGCAACTAGGAGAGATTTTCCTAGGGCAAGGCAAGTATGCAATTGAGATCTTAAGGAGATTTTAGATGGAGGATTACAGGTCAATGCCTACACCTATGGCCACCAACTTTGTAATATTATCAATGGAAAATTTACAGTGATAACAAGCAATTATAGCACATGCACACATACAATTTAAACACACAAGTAAACACCCAAAATTTCTCCAAAAATTGCACCTAGCTGAGCCATTTTGTAGATGTTCTATGCTAAGAGCAATTTCACTTTTCTCACAGCAATCATATATGTAGATAAGCAAAATGCAGATAGAACATATAATCGGATCTTACAGAAGACAAATCAAAAACAAGAAAAATGTATGTGTTCGTTTCGGCGGTCAACAGGATGCTTTAACCAGCAAAGTCTCCTTTGGTCAGCCAGCCCAGCATGTGTCACAACAACCCTCCAACCAGTAGATGAGTGAGGAAGATGTGAGTTGAGTTGTGTTCAAATTCTCACCAACTTTTCCTGTATATATATCCATCAATGAGGGTGTGTGACACATCTGTTGGGCATGTGAGCCTACATTACAAAACTGGCTGACCTTGCACATATAATTTATTAAGAATAATAAATTCAAAATATAAGTTCTGCTCATCGGATTAAGACTATTTTTATATGGATTTTACACCTCTCAGAAAGAGGAATCCAACAAAAATATTAGCCTCTTAATCTGAGCATCAGAACATGGAGTTTGGACCTAGTTGTCCAAATTTAACACTCCCTCTCAACTAGGGAGAACTCCATCTATTAGTGCAATTAACATCGTGAGTCATCCTGCCGAAACTTGCTTTGCTGGCTTCTTTATTTCAGAACAGAAGTGGGTCAGTCACAAAGACATCATTCCCCGACTGACATAATCAGTCCAGAGGTCCCAGACCTCACAAATCTTGATCCCAGATCAAGTGGTTGGACCATGCCATCCTAGATAGAGAGTACGGCAATCTCTGATGCGTCCATCAGTCTTTGCTAATAGTCTCTAGCTTTTCCACACCTCATTGGCCAAATGAGAGGTACTTCCCATGAGCCCTGAACTCAATGGGTAGGATGCATACGGGGCACAGATTAAATGAGTGGCGAACCAGCTCAATAATCACAAGGATGGGGCAGAAGCATTATGAGTGCTTATAGCTCCGAGAAGCTATCCCCAAAGCCCCCCAGAGCTCCCAGAGCTCATCGTCCAACAGGACCCACATCATAGGGTCTTTCCACGACACCAAGACTCTCACGGAAGGTTAGGAACTTGACCTTCCCCAGGGGCTTAGTGAGAATATCCGCGACCTGCTCATCAGTTCCTATATGATCGAGCCTTACGGCGCCTCGCTGTACCATATCCCGGATAAAGTGGTACCTGATATCAATATGCTTGGATTGGTCGTGGAACACAGGATTCTCAGTCATACGAATCCCACTCTGATTATCACAAAGTATTACAGTGGTATCTAGCACATGTTGGAACAGCTCACTAAAGAGCTTCCTCAACCAAACTGCTTCACAACAGGCCATACTAGCAGCAATGTATTCGGCCTCCGCGGTGCTCAAAGCCACCGACTTCTGCTTCCTGCTCATCCATGAGATCGAAGCAGAACCAAGATTGAAACAGCATCCAGATGTGCTCTTACGATCCACCACACTGCTAGCCCAATCGGCATCAGTATATCCCCGGAGTATCACACTCCCGGCAGTGTATCTCAGCCCATGGTTTATCGTGCCCCGAAGATATCTCAAAAGATTCTTGGCACCAACCCAGTGAAAATGATGAGGCTCAACCATCTGTTGACTCAAAGTATTCACTGCAAAACATATGTTCGGACGGGTGTTCACTAAGAACAACAAAGCTCCTATGAGTTGACGATACTCAATAGGATTGGCCAAGATAGGCCCTGCAGCGCTGCCACTCAACTTCTTAAAGTTGAGTTCCATTGGTGTCGACACGGACTTACAGTCCACCATCCCAAATCTTTCCAGAAGCTTCACAATATACTTTCCTTGAGAAAGGAAGATCTCTCCAGGTCTCTGCCAGACCTCCAGGCCTAGGAAATAGTGCATCAGTCCTAGGTCTTTCATCTCGAACCCAGCAGCAAGCTCCCTCTTACATTGATGAATGAGAGGGTCTTCACCTGTCAGGAAGAGGTCGTCCACATACAGCACTAGAATGAGAGGCTTTCCTTCCTCAACCTTAAAGTAAAGGTTTGGATCAACATTGCTTCGAGTGGAGCCCAGCTTCATCAAGTAACTATCCATCCTCTCATACCATGCTCTGGGTGCTTGCTTTAACCCATAGAGGGCTTTCTTCAACCTGCAGACATAAGTGTCTCGATCTTGAACTTCAAATCCCAGAGGTTGTTCTACATACACCTCTTCCTTTATTGCATCATGCAGAAAAGCGGTCTTGACATCCATCTGATGAAGACTCCACCCTTGCGTAGCAGCAAGGGCTATGATGGATCGGATGGTGGTATATCGAGCCACAGGTGCAAATATATCGTCATAGTCAATTCCTTCCTTTTGAGAGAAGCCATGGGCAACAAATCTTGCCTTAAACTTTTCAGCACTCCCATCAGATCCATGTTTAATCTTGTAGAGCCATTTAGCGGTGACAACAGATTTGTCCTTCGGTCTCGGGACCACATCCTAGACATCATTCTTCATAATAGCCTCATATTCTTCATGCATAGCATCCTTCCAGACTTGATGCTTGATGGCTTCCTCAAAAGATCCAGGTTCAGATTGTATAATAGTACTCATGGCAGCTAGATACCCTTGGTATCTACACGGCTTCTTGCTTTCTCGGAATGTTCCCCTTGGGGCAGCATGACCCTCAGCATCTTCGAGGGTGTCCCTGAGCCATGATGGCCTCTTTCCTAGAGAAGGGGAAGGATCAATAGGGTCCATTGGCCCTTCAACATCAGGCATAGTCTCATCCTGGGGTTCTTCCAGATTTCCAGGTCTTTCTTCATGGTTTTCTTCAGATCTAGGAAGATCTACTACTTTCTTCAGGGAAGCATCTTCGTCAAAAGTGACATCATGGCTTATCTCTACTTCCCTTTGACCAGGTACATAGACTCTATATGCCTTAGAAGTCTCACTGCATCTGGTTCTCTTGCTGTACCACTCATACTGCACCATACTTCACTAATCACGTTGCTCATGTCCATGATCTTATCCATCATCATGCTGCCCTCATACATCAGCATGTAGTCTCATTGCCAATCATGCTGCCCTTTACTTATTATTACATCCATCATGATGCTGTCCATGACCATGATCTGGTTCATTATCACGTTGCCCTTGATCATTATGCACATGATCTCATTCATCATGTTGTAGGATACTGAGATATTCTTTTCAACATTTCATAGCACATCAAGACACATTGTCCAAATATCACTAAAGTCGTTGCCCAAACATTATTGTCATAGGAACAAATATCTCTGACATATATTATCTCCATTCATCACTTGTCAAGAGAACAATATCACTGCTATGCATAACTTTCATAAGAGTAAGTGACACTACAATAAGCGCAGAAGATCACTGTCAAAAAACTTTGTCATATTGTCATATTTCACTGTCATATGTACAGAAGATGGGGTCTACCCTTAAGCTCTTCCATATATCCATTTTTATGATTCCAAATCATCTGCCTCTTAACAGCCCTTGTTGTCCCTCTCAAGGGACTATACTTGGAGCTTTACCAAGCATCTTCATACAACCCATTATACCAGAATTGCAAACTGTTTAATCTGGACCATAATATCTGGCAAATTCATCATTAGAAAAGACAAGCACATACCTGTGATAGACATCATATTTCTGTCCACAAATACATTTCGGCCAGTGCACAGGATCTTGAAATTTCGGCTCTATTATATGACAGCGGCCGAGTGTGCTTTCATGCCTGCGTGCTTCAGCGGGTTCCACTATGTTAATTCACTGCGGCTCCCATCATGTTAATATGAACCTTCATATAGTGCGGATCTGCTAATATCCACACGAAAGAATTTGAGTTGCTGTTAGCGGATACCCTAGCTCATAGTAATGTGTATCTTCCATTCCTTCATCCGAGAGCGTATAAGAACTGCGTGTACGTGTCTTCACGGGTAAGGAGTCTTCAAGAACAGCGAGGTCTTGGATAGCTCCATTGATTGTGTTGTATCTTCCAGAACAATGTTACCTATATCTTCTACGTAAGGTCTCATCCTCATGACCTGTGTATAGATGAGGAGTCTTTATGCCTTGCATATAACTATGGCAGGGTTCCTTCTATCTGCGGCTTCACCATGAACAACGTCATGTCCAGCATATATATCTTATGCCTTGCGTAACCCTAAACGCGTGTATTCATTTCTATGAGTTGCTGCCCAGCGTATATATGCCCAGCGTATGTATATAAACCTGCGTGTATATATATAACTGCCCACGCATCAGACCACCAGCAACCTGTGCAATAGATCTCTGACCACGTGTCACTACCAAAACCCGACTGCTCACTGCGTATGTAAACTTCAGTGTTGTTCTGAAGTTCTCTGTCCACGTGACAGTCCGTTTGATAACTCTGCGTTGTATTGCAGACCTCCGTCCACGTGACAATCCTTCGATAATCTGCTATATAATCTTCGCGCCGTTTATTCAAGCGTTCCACGCTTTCATAAACTTGCGCAATGGCACATCGACCGCTGTCCTATATTCCAGCTGCCACGTAACAGTCTGGAAAACCCTTGTGCAGTCCAGCCACTCCGACAGGTCCACGCACTGAGGTTATCGAACTACTGTCCCGATTCTGAGCTTATCCACCGAGACCTGCATCCCACAACCCGTGAGATGTTTTACCGACTGTGCATGCTCCCCGCTTCAGATATGAACAGCCGTATAATCTACATTCATATACAGCCTCCTTCGACCGGGACAACTTGCCAAATACATATAGATCTCAACGCTATTACCTGAGCACCCAAACACCCATAAACCTGCGCTTTTACGTCCACGTGCTATCCTCTTTGGACTTCCAATTCGGTTCTGCACGATTACGTATGCTACTGTCCACGTGCCAGCAATCTGATATATCTGTGCAATCCAATCTGCACTTACCATATCATTCTGTCTACGTGACAGACCTTCAGCAAACCGCTCAATCAATAAGTCGATTCGACTGTGTATAATCTCTGAGACTCTATCGAGAGCTGATACCCCTACGGGCTATCTTAACGCTTCTGATATTTCTCCACGATTATACGTTCGCTGCTACCGGAACTCAGAACCCCGTATGCTTTCCTGCACGTTTACCCAAGAGCGGGCACCTGCATGTATTGCCCGATATACCCTTGTAAACCTGCGCATTCACACACCGAGACTGTTGCTCGAATTCCGAAACTCAACCGTGACAATCCTCCTGTTTAATCCGTCCGACAGCCGGCTGCATATACGTAACCTCCTGCGCGTTTATCCGAGAGCTTCAGCGCTCATATAAACCTTTGCAACCATATATGTTCAGTTGCTGCCCGAACTCTGATTACCAAGATACCTGACCGAGGATATATAACCTCCTGGCGCTGTTATCCGAGCGTTCAAACGCTCATATAACCTGCGTTATCATATACCCAAACTGCTTACTCGAATCTCGTCTTCAGTCCGTCCTCTAAGCCTCGATCTACGCAATCCTTTGCTCCTCGAGCGTATTAGAGACAACTGTCGACCACATATCTCACATGAGAGACTTCGTTGGTTCCTTGATTGCTATAGATAGAGTTTGTCTTCACCTCAGCTCTGATTCCATGTAAAGTTTTGTAGATGTTCTATGCTAAGAGCAATTTCACTTTTCTCACAGCAATCATATATGTAGATAAGCAAAATGCAGATAGAACATATAAGCGGATCTTACAGAAGACAAATCAGAAACAAGAAAAATGTATGTGTTCGTTTCGGCGGTCAACAGGATGCTTTAACCAGCAAAGTCTCCTTTGGTCAGCCAGCCCAGCATGTGTCACAACAACCCTCCAACCAGTAGATGAGAGAGGAAGATGTGAGTTGAGTTGTGTTCAAATTCTCACCAACTTTTCCTGTATATATATCCATCAATGAGGGTGTGTGACACATCTGTTGGGCATGTGAGCCTACATTACAAAACTGGCTGACCTTGCACATATAATTTATTAAGAATAATAAATTCAAAATATAAGTTCTGCTCATCGGATTAAGACTATTTTTATATGGATTTTACACCTCTCAGAAAGAGGAATCCAACAAAAATATTAGCCTCTTAATCTGAGCATTAGAACATGGAGTTTGGACCTAGTTGTCCAAATTTAACATTTGCTTCATTGAAGCCTTGAGCCATTGTTGAGTCTCTCTCTTGGATGAGCTCTAGCAAGATCACTTTGTGCCTTATACCTAGCATATCTATTTTAAGTGAGCTCCCTCCTACTAGGTCTCCTCTGATTGGTGATAATCTGTAAAGAGCAGGGGGTTTTGGCTGAAGCGACATTGGTGCTCTTTCCCATTGTTGTCCCATTGTCAAGTGTATACCTTGTAGGGTTTCCCTCTCCAGGGCCTGCTAGATTTTGCAGCAACAAAGTGGACTCCAACTTGTACTATGTACTTGAGGAGGGTGAACTGCTTATTTTGGTCCTCTATGTGGATGATCTCTTCTTGATGGGATCAAAGAAGCTCATAAGGATGTGCAAGGAGGACCTTTCTTTAGAGTTTGAGATGAAGGACATAGGCTTGATGCATTACTTTTTGGGATTGGAGGTGTGGTTGCAACTAGGAGAGATTTTCCTAGGGCAAGGCAAATATGCAATTGAGATCTTAAGGAGATTTTAGATGGAGGATTACAGGTCAATGCCTACACCTATGGCCACCAACTTTGTAATATTATCAATGGAAAATTTACAGTGATAACAAGCAATTACAACACATGCACACATAAAATTTAAACACACAAGTAAACACCCAAAATTTCTCCAAAAATTGCACCCAGCTGAGCCATTTTATTATAATGCAATGGAAGTACAATGAGAGTATGGTGTGAGTGCACCTGGGCTTGCCAAAGGCAAGCTAAACAAGTCCCAGGTGATAAAATGAGATGACCAAATGCTGGGATGTGCTCTCTCTTCTATGCCCTGCACAACCCTGGAAAAACTGCATTGCTTACTGGAATGAAATTGCTATTTGAACCTCTTCATGTGCTTAGAAAATTCCGAGAAATTAATCTCGGACTCCCCTCAAATAACCCACCAAAAGCCAGAAAGGGTTTGGCCTAGTTCTGACCCTCGAAATTGACCCCAATTTCTATGTGCTCCTCCACTGGCTGGGTATTTTGGCCCTCCTGGAAATGGCACGGTTCCGACCCTCCAAAATGATGTTAAATGCTGGTGAATTTACCCTCCAGATGACTCCCCAAATTCCTAGCTAAGTCCAACCCCAAATGGCCACTCCCTCAGCTCCCACGTGCAGCCCAAAAGTACCCTGCGCAGGCCCACATAGTCCCCGAAATGGTCTCTCTGCTACAACACGGGCTCCACAAAATTTGGCTGTCCTATCACCCTGAATCTTTAGCAATAAGAGGCCCAATGTTTCCTCGATAGACTCAATAAGTTTGCTGCTAGCTTCTCCAAGAAATGCATTTTCCTCTCCCACACCCAGATTGCTGAAGAAAGCCCCATGAAATGCCTAATGCAACACTAGAATTGGCTCACAAATGGTCTCGATTTCCCTCCTTAGGCTGGCACTCGAAGTCCACCGAAGCAAGGGGTGAGAAACTCACTTGAGAATCTCGTGTGTTGAACAACAATTGCAGACTTGGCTCAACAGCTCAAGCGTGCTTGGTAAGTGAGTTTGGCAAAGTGTCAATAGGTGCAAAATGATGTGTGCTTCCTCTATTTATTCTTGGGCTGCCTCCGCCTCATGCGGGACCCATACATCGAATTCCTTCATCGCAAAAAACACGAATTGCCCAAGGGGTGTGTATATCCCTCTTTGTTGCCCCCCCACAACCCACTAAGTGTTCGATTTTCCTTTTTCTCCCTATGTGAGTGCCTTCCTTAGCCAAAAATTGGAAGTGGGGTCCTCCAACCCACTTCTCCTAAGTTGGAAATCAAAATGATCAAAATTGAGCAAAATTGTATTCTCACCTAACAGTAATTGCTAAGTGAGACTATCACAGTCCTCCCCTCCCCATTACTACTTGTCCCCAAGCAACTGTAGTGCCAGATGCTGTAAGATGTGCTCACCCTCCCTTGTGGCACCCTCCTCTGGTAAATTCTTCTCTCCCTCTTCTCTAGAATGCCCTCCGACTCAAGTACTAAATGTCCCTCATCATCCAATGGGAGTAGCTTGGTGGCTGCTGTCGCATGCTATCCCAATACCTTCTTGAGGCATGAGACATGAAAAACATTATGAACCTTGCTCCCAGGTGGGATGTTATGAATATAATTCATAACAAGTAAATAAATAAAATAAATGTAAATATTAAATAATCAAATATTGATTAGGTTAAATAGTCATTAAGTTAAGTGAAAAGGCATGTCTAAAAGACACGCCCAACGACGAAAGGACACTTGCTTAGGTATATATATGCAGGTCCTCATTGTAACATATATCATTTGTACATATATATATATATATATATTTTTTTTTGACAAATTCGGTTGCTATTATAAATCTGAAAAGAAGAGGGAGACTGAGCTCCTGAAGTACATGCTAATGTGCCAAGAAGAGGTAGGGAAGGAGTTACAGCTTAGACAAAATTCCTCCTTAATCCTGCCTTTTGGGCTTCTAAAAACCAAATACCAAAGGTAAATCCTAACAAACTGCAGTAGTAAATAACAACATTTACAAAACATATCAATTTATATTACTGTGGCTGATGTGTCGAGCAGTGGACTCTTCAAGTTTGTCGTCGGCGCCGACTTGCTTCAAGCTTGACGAACTTGTTGGAGCTGCGTTTTTCTTTTCTGCTGTTCCGTTTTTTCTGCTGTTCCTTTGGGAAAAAGGAACAACAGAAACCAAAGGTATATCGGATGAGCTAAGATATTGTTCGGATCCAGGAGGTCTCTTCATTATGGTATATGTTGAAATGATTCCACGCCATTGCAGATAAGGCAGCCCAGTGATCTGACACAAGCTTTGTTGGCTTGACTGTCAGCGATTTTATTGAACGATCGCAAAACATGATAGTAGCGCACATCTTTCATGGTGTGTCCTCAAATTTGGCACCGTCTAATAATCTGCTGAAGGAGAGCATTGGGAAGATCCCTGTTCTGAACCGTTGCACTGACGACTATCGTCGAGTCTCCCAATATCGTGACTGTGTCTATACCAAGCTTCCCAAGTTGGATAAGACCTTGGTAACGGGCCAAGGCTTCTGCTCTGTTATTGGAAGTGTGGCCAAGACCCCACTCATATGAGAGTATGTTATCCCCATTAGCATTAAAAATAACTCCTCCCACCCCTACTGCCCCAGGATTCGACTTTGAGGCCCCATTGAAACAGAGATAATGCCTATTGCTGTTTTTAAGCCAACCTGCAAATTCTTCCTCTTTTAGCTTGATCTTCCAGTTAGGGGAAACATTGTTGTTTCTGTTGCTAGCAACGTTGCCCTTCTGATTGCTGGTGTTTTGGTCTAATAGGTGTCCAATGAAAATGCGTTCTTCTATGCTGAGTTCACTGACATTTATACTTCTCGGATTCTTAACTGAGATGATCTCAAGGGCAAGACTCCTTGCCTTGGTGCAAAGGCTTCTAACAGTCGAGTCCTTATCCTTAAAAACCTTCTGATTTCGTGCCAGCCAAATATTCCATAGCATATTGTGGGGAAGAATGTCCCAGACTCTCTTCACTGTGTTATTTTTCCTGTGCTGCCAGGGGTAGTTTTTTTTCCATTTGTAAAGAATTTCTCCTATGGTGTTTTGGGTGTTCCATGGGATTTGATTGTTATGAGACAAGTTCCTCCAGCAGTTGATGGCAAAAGGGCATTCAATAAAGAGATGATGCATTGATTCTTCAGCAGCTAAGCAGTTAGGACAACGAGAGGGGCCATTAATTCCCCTCTTTTGCAAATTTTCGGCCATGAGGACTTTCCCTTTGAGGAGGGTCCAGAGAAAAAACTTGATTTTTGGAATTGCCTCGGATTTCCAAACCACCTTCCAGTGGTGCCAACTTGGCATGGGGTAGCTGATGTTGCAAATATAATGGTGAGCAGCTTGGATGGTGTAAGAGGATCCGGATGGGTCCCAACGAAACCCATCAAGATCGTTCTTTTTGACAGGGGCTATACTGTGCAAATGGGATTGAAGGACAGAAAGACTTGCGTTAAGACTATTGGGTATGGCTGGGAAGGCCCAACCTGACCAAAGAAGGGTGTGAGGATCCCATTGGGAGATCTGGTCCAGGTAATGAATGCCTGTTCTTTCAAAAAAGTAAAGAATAGGGTGGACTCCCCCATGTCTGTTTATTGGTTGCTGACCCATGATTCTGTCTGCTCCAATATTGATGCTTGCACCTCCCTTGGGGATTTTTGAAGTATTTTGAGCGATTAGTGGAATTGCTCTCTTGCATAATTGCCAAATTTTGGAGGATTCTCTATTGGGAATATCTCGATCAAGAAGCTGCTGTCTAGGAAAATTGAGGTATTTAATTTCCAGAACTTTTTTCCACCATGCTGGGAGTCCAGTAATGAGTCTCCAGACAATTTTGCCTCCAAAGGCTAAATTGAGAAATTTAGGAGATCTAATTCCAAGACCTCCTAGGTCTTGGGGCTGGATCACCTGCTTCCAATTAATCAAGTTGAATTTCTTTTTATCATTCCCCCCCTGCCATAGGAATTGGCGAAGGATGATTTCCATTTTGTTGTGGAAGGAGGCCGGAGCTTGAAGAAGAGAAAAATGATATAGGGGGAGAGAAGATATACCTGACTTAAGAAGAGTGAGGCAACCAGCTGGGTTGAGCCAAATAGATCCCCACTGTTGCACTTTTCTTTTCATTTTGTCGACTATTGTGTCCCAGACTTCTGCTCTCAAAGGTCCAACACTTACAGGCATGCCCAAGTAAGAGAAGTGAGTCCAATCATACTTGCATGTGACTCCAAAGATGTTGGCGATATTGTGAAGCACCTATACTGTTGTGTTCCAGCCATATATGCAGCTTTTCAAATTATTTACCATTCCGCCAGAGTAGCTCATGTATTTGTCAAGGAGAGATTTGAAGTGCTTGGCTATTGTGGTGGAGGCCCCTCCAATCAGCAGGGTGTCATCAGCAAATTGTGAATGATTTATGTTCTTGACCCCGTCCCCAAATTTTATTCCTGTGATTAAGCCAACCCTCTGGCTGAAGTCCAATGCTCTGCTGAAGGATTCAACCATTAGAATGAAGAGATAAGGAGAGAGGGGGCAACCTTGTCGAAGGCCTTTGGAGGATTGGAAAGCTTCTCCAGGTCTGCCATTTACAAGAGGGGAGATCCATGGCCCCAAAATGCAGGGTCGAATGAGGTTGAGAAAGCGGTCATCAAATCCCATCTTCTTCAAAGCTGCCAAGAGGAAGGAGTGTCTCACTCTGTCAAATGCATTGGCCAGATCAAGCTTGAGGATAAACCCTTTCTCATTTCTGGTTTGACTTGAATGGATGGCTTCTTGCACAAGTAAAATGGAATCAGTTATTTGTCTGTTGGCTAAGAATCCCCCTTGATTTTCGGAAATGAGAGAAGGGAGCAAAGGCTCTAGGCGGATAGCAATGATTTTTGTCAAGATTTTATAGGAGTTATAGAGTGATATGGGCCTGAAACGAGCAAAGGAAGATGGCCTGTTTTCTTTGGGGATGAGTGCTAGATGAGTAGCATTGGTATATCCTCCTATTTTGCCTTTTCGTTGGATCCAATTGAGCATTTTTGTCAAGTCCTTTTTAATAATTCCCCAGAATGCTCGATAAAAGCAGATGGGAAATCCATCCAGTCTCGGGGCTTTATCAGGTTGAAGAGTCCAGATTGATCTCCTGATTTCCTCCTCATCTATCTCCTTGCTTAAAATGTCATTCATTTCCCTGCTTATCCCTGTTGGGAGATGCTGCAATAAATCTGTATAATCCTCTGCTTCCTTTGTTTCAGTTAGCAGGTCCCGATAGTGATCTATAGCAGCTCTTCGAATGGCTTCCTGAGTGCTTTGTCTATCACCTTCTGCATCTAGGATGGAGCTAACATTATTCCTTATCTTTCTGGCTGTCGTTTGCTTGTGAAAAAAAGCTGAGTTCTTGTCACCCCCTTGTAACCATAATTGTCTCGACTTGAGCCTCCATTTTGTTTCCTCTTCTCTGTTAACTCGGTATAGCTGTAAGTAGAGTTCATTTTCCTGCTGTTTGTTCTCTTGGGAAAGGCCATTTTCCTCTATTGCTCTTTGGATACTCTCCAGATTGTTCTTAATTTCTTTTTTTACCTTCTCTGGTTCTTGATACTTTGTTTTAGCCCATTCTTTGATGGCTTGTTTTGTTTTCTGTAGTTTTGTTTCCCAAATGAAACCGGGAGAGCCTTCCATGTGTTGGATCCAAGAGCTGTAAACAATTCCTGCAACTGCTGGTATATCATTCCAGAGAGAACTGTATCTGAATGGAATGGGCCCAAGTGGCCTATGATTTTCCAGCGTTAGAGTTATTGGGAAGTGGTCGGAGGCAGAGCACGTTAGAATGTTAGCATATCCGATGGAGAAGGCAGAGAGAAGTGTAATATTGATGAGAATTCTGTCCAACGCTCCATGATGTTACTAGCACCCATCTTGCGGTTGTTCCAGGTGTATCTATGGTTTTTTGGAGGGACATCCATAAGATAATGCTCCTGCATGATATTTTCCAACTGTATTCTATATGGATTAGGTGTAAAACTGCCTCCCCTTTTCTCATTGGCGTGGAGGATTAAATTAAAGTCACCTCCTAGAATAATGTTAGTGTTCTCTTCTGTGTCCAGACTGTCTTTTAGATCATGCCAACAACTGTCCTTATCTCTGCAGTGATTCGGTACATAGATGTTGTAGATGATAATGGCTTGCTGATGTGCTTTATTTTCCAGAGTTGTTTTGATCCAGTGTTGATTTATTGTTTCTGAAATACAGTTCCATATACCTTGATTCCAAATTGTTGCTATTCCTCCTGAGGCTCCTCTTGCCTCACTAATTCTTCCTCTATACTGTCTCTGCTGCTCAATGACTTTACTCATTTCCTTGTGGTTTTGTTTTGTTTCTTGTAAGATAATAATTCCTGGCTTCTTAGAAATGATAAGATCCCTTAGGGCTACTACCTTAGAGGGGTGCCCAAGTCCCTTGATGTTCCAAGATAATATTTTCATCATTGGATATGCGGTATGCGGGGAGGTGCTCGACCCACTTGGTCCTTGTTGATTGCTTTTTTGTCATGCTGTCCCAGGATATAAGTTTCTATGGGTGTCTGCGTTCCCATTGCTATGTCCTTTTGCGCGTTCTCATCCTTGTGCTACTTAGCAGATTTCCTGCCTGGGCCAGGTTTCTTGGAGGGTTCACTAGAACCCCTGTGATCTTTAGATGAGCTTCTGGTGATTCTGTTGAGGGGAGGATCAAGAAGAGGCTGAGAGGAAATAGTAAGAGGCAATGAGGATTCGATAGTGTCTTGGCGTTGGCTTTCAAGGAGAGGGGGCTCCTGGGGATCAGGAGGAGTGGGGGGATGAGGGGTCTTCTTCCTCCAAGGATTCGAAAGGGTTTGTTGTAGAGGGTAATGGCCGAGTCAAGATGGGAGGGGGGGAGAAGGATGCAGCTTGGATTTCTGGGGGAGGCTTTGGTTTTGGGCTAGACTGTTTGGGGTTTGCTTTCTTTTTTTTTGACTTGTTCCCATGTGTCTTCACTGGTTTCGGCATTTTCATTCATTTCATTTTCTTTTAGTTTACTACACCTATTAGCAAAATGACCATATTCATGGCATACCTTACATTTGAACGGGATTTGTTCGTAGTCCAGCTGCTGAATATGGGTCCATTGGTCCACTTTGATCTTGATTGCTTCTGGAAGGCCCTTTCCTAAGTCGACTTCAACACAGATCCTTGCACATGCGTGCATGTTGTCCTTTGGTTCGCATCTGTCGATGTATTTTCCGACAGCGTTCCCAATGGCTTTGACCGATTCATCTCCCCAGCAATGAAGAGGGAGATGGGGCAAGCGAACCCAAACCGGGACTGCATTAGGTATATCCATTTCTGGGTCGAAGTCAAGGGACCATCTGTTCAGATAGAGACCTCTCGAATCCATGAAGTAGGGACCATTTCTGAAGATGAGATTTCGGTCTTCTTTGGTTTCAAAGAGGAATGTGTAGTAACCCCTTCCACAAAATCTTATTGCGATTTTTCCTTGGATGTTCGTGTTCCAGTTGCGCTCCACCCATTTCTGTATAGCTCTGGGAGAGGGCCACAGGCCAGTAAATTGTCCAACTAGACCTCTCTCTGCTAGAGAGATCGCTGCCTTCCTTGGGAGACTAGGGGGAAGGGAGATTTCTGGGATGTCAGCCAGTTTCTTGACGAACTTTGAAGCTGTGGGTTTGTTTCGAATGGTAGCATTTTCAGAAATGAGAGAGGCGAAGATCTCAGCCTGGTCTTCATTATCTTGCATCTAGGAGGGGTCGATCCCAGCCATGGAAAAGCCAGAAGGGAGCCAGTCGCAGCACTGGCCGGAGGAGGAGGGCAGAGCCCGACTGCGGGGGTGTCGGGGAGGAAGACTGGAGGCCCAGCAGCAGGGGCTGCCAGGCAGGAGGCCTGCGGAGGGCCGCAGGAGGCGAGGTTGCAGGGCCGCGGGAGCTTCGGAAAATCTCGCGTGTGAATCAATTACCCAGCTTAAAAGGTAGTGGGATTGGCCTGGTTCGGTTACTACTCACACGACAAGCTACGACCTTGCTCGGGATCGAACACAAGACCGGTCCGTCATGACGAGGTCGACTTTACCACTACGCCGCCTCCACGACCTTTATATATATATATTATTAAAATACCTCTTGTGTATTTTTACATTCAAGCCTACAAGCTATCAGTGTTATGCTTCAGTGGTATCAGAGCCATGGCACACAATATAATGATGCAAGTCTTTGAACGTTGTTCGCAGCACAATGTGCCATTACGTTCACGTCCTGAATGCGTTGAGTAGTTTAGTAAAATTCAAGAAGCATTTCAGCGATTAGAAAAATCATGTGCAGAAGTTACAACATGTTTAAAGAAAAGTTATGTAGATGAAGAACAAAGTGATGATAAGGGAATTGATTCAACAACATCCCTTATTGATTCAAGCATAACATGTGAAGGGGAGGAAGCGATGCTTATGGATACACCCACATCGACCAGAACTTTCATTAATTCAAGAGACAAACAAGATAAAAAGGCAGATAAAGCAACTATAGTAGAGAAGGATTGGGTTTTTTCAAATTGTATTGAAGAGAACAAATTTGTTTCAAATATTAGACACGTGCAAATAAGAAATTACAATTTAATGAACATAATTTCTCGAAAGACATTGAAGCACCGCCTCCAAATATGTATGATCCAACTTGGTCGAGTCCAGGGGGAAGTTTATTCAATCGAATTGGCTTTGAAAACCTATTGACAATGAGCGCAACCATTTGCAAAAGATCAAAGCATTGACATCATTGAATACTCTTTTCAGAAAAATTCTAGTTAGTGAACTCTGTCAGATTGCACCACAGTGGGTGTTTGAATTCAAAAGACTCGTGCAAGATAATAGTAGACAGGTTGGGCAGGCAGCACATGATGCTACTGCTAATCTTTCTTTTACTATTGGGAGAGGTCTTGCTCCACATTTGAGGTTTGTAATGGGTGCATCGTGGTTAGGTCAGGTTGGCCCCTTCACAAGAAAATCTGAAGCTGCAAAGTGGTCCTTCCAAATGGCTTTTCCAGTCCAGGAGAAAAGACTAGAAGCTCTGATTCTCTGTGGGAATGAGATTTTTCATTACGTGTATGAGAAATTGAAGCTTACGACGCAAACAATATATGACAAAACAACTCCAATAGAAGAATTGGAAGAAATGTTATGTTTGAGCTTGTTGTGTTGTCCTCTTTGCTTGCATTATTATTTATTCTCTATGTTTTTAATGGGACATATTTACAAAGGTCAGCGTTTGGAAATGGAAGTTGTTTTGATAGTCTTGGTCTAAAGAATGCTGCAAAGGCAAGATCAATGGCTATCCCAGTGATAGAGAGGATTTGTCGTACTCACAAATTCTATCAGGAAATTTTGAAGCCGCGGAGTTCTAGAGTTCGTAGTACTGTCTCCCAAGTGTTGTTGAATTTTGTGAAGTATGTTCCAAAAGTTTTTAGTAAAGGAGACATGAAGATTCCAACAAGTATTTGCTATGGGTCACATCAAGCATCATATCCCTGCCTGTTGCCTATGTTAAGCTCTATATCTCCTACTGATTGAATTGCTCTTTTTAGAGCCATGAAGGAATGTTTTATGCGGACTGTAAACAAGACATCAAGATATGTCGAAGATGGGTATGTTCAAAATGGTGATTCAAGTGAGGCCTTGTCACCCTTCAATCAAATGCAACTCTTAGGTATAAAACCCAATTCACTGACTGTGGTTAATTTGTTGTCTGTGTTAAGTTGTTGGGGAGCTCGGAAACAGAGCAAGGGTATCAGAGGCTCGTTTCGACTGGCAGGACCACACCCCTTGTGGGACATTGGCCTTGCGGGCCTTCCTCACCAACTCGATGCTTTCCTTGCCGCTGCGTCGACCCCGAGTACAGTCGATGCCCTCGTTGAGTCGCTGTCACTTATATGTCAGCTCCCCGCTGCTGTGATCCTGCACCTCTTCCTACGCTTTTCATCCCCACCCACTCATCTTCCCATTCGCTACCATATAACCACACCATTGTGCGTCCACCTTCGCCACCATTTCCCCACATCTGCAACGTTTTCACCGACCTCCCACCATTCGCATGCTGAGATTGGTGGCGTTCTGTGTTGCTAGGGTACATTGCGGAAGTAGTATTTCACTGGCTCTACAAGCCACGAGGCCACAACTAGACGTGGAGCAGAAGCCAGGAGGAGCCACGGTATAAATTGAGTTTAAAAAAAAATCAGAGCTATTAAAAAAATTAAAGTTTAAAAAAAAATAAAAAAAATTAGAGTTATTAAAAAAAAAAATCGATAACCTTGGATTCAAGATAGTGGTACCAAACGAATTATGCAGGCAGAGGTCCCAATGGCATCGAGTTACATATGCCGAGATGACAAATGCAAACTGAAGGACACTGCCGACAATAAGCTTTGAGGACAAAGCTTCTGAAGGAAGGGACTATGTTATGAATATAATTCATAATAAGTAAATAAATAAAATAAATGTAAACATTAAATAATCAAATATTGATTAGGTTAAATAGTCATTAAGTTAAGTGAAAAGGCATGTCTGAAAGACATGCCCAGTGACGAAAGGACACCTGCTTAGGTATATATATGCGGGTCCTCATTATAGCATTCATCACTTGTACATTATATATATATATATATATATATATATTATATATTAAAATACCTCTTGTGTATTCTTACATTCAAGCCTACAAGCTATCAGTTTTATGCTTGTCCCAATTGCTACTTGTCCCCAAGCAACTGTAGTGCCAGATGCTGTAAGATGTGCTCACCCTCCCTTGTGGCATCCTTCTTTGGTAAATTCTTCCAATGGGCCGAATACTCTCTTACCTGCTCCTCAGCCTTCTCTCCCTTGTCTCCAGAATGGCCTCCGACTCAAGTACTAAATGTCCCTCATCATCCAATGGGGGTAGCTCAGTGGTTGCTGTCGCATGCTATCCCAATACCTTCTTGAGGCATGAGACATGAAAAACATTATGAACCTTGCTCCCAGGTGGGAGCTTCCACTCATATGCCACTTCTCCAATCCGCGTGACCACCTTGTAGGGCCAATAAAAACGTGGCTATAGCTTCTAGGCCCCCTTTTGCTTCAACGTGGACTGTCTATATAGCTGAAGACGCAAAAACACCAAGTCTCCCACCTCAAAGTGCCTCTCGACCCTGTGTCTGTCTGCGTACATCTTCTGCTGGTTCTGGGTGGTCTGAAGGTTGTCTTTGAGAGCCTTAAGTATGTCTTGGCTCTCCTGAATCCAGTGCTTGGTATTTGGGGTCCGACTGTGTCCAAAAACAAGGTCAGCAAAAGACAAAGCATCATACTTGTTACCACTCAAACCAATAGGGGACCTAAAAGGGGTTCCTAAGAGGGAAACTGCTAGGTTAAGGGCAACGATGGAGGCTTATACCATTGTCACCACAACTAAGTCTCCCTGCTCTTTACGGACTTTCACCGATGGGAGGAGTCCCGATAATGTAGGGATCACTTGTAAAGTATATGTTAATGGATAGGTGGAAAGTGACCCTAGAAATCCTTTCCCAAGGATGGAGTGAAAAATGGAACTTGCTTTCTCTTTAAGCAAGGGGCTTAATCCTCAAAGGGTAAGGCGTGAGGATTGGAGGGTTGAGGGAGAAGGAATAGGCTTATAGATGAGGTTCTTAATCCCTATAATCCTTGGGAAACTTGGATTCCCTAATGGTCCTTGACAAATAATCTTTATTGAGAAGTGGGACCACACGGGGCCAAGTGGACCCACTCCAAGCTCGGGGATGGAATGCAACAACATATGATCTTCCTATCCTGGACAAGGTAAAAGGAAAGGACCAAACAAGAATGTTTACTTGAAAAGGTTGAATTGATCCCGTTGAGGTCTAGCCTTGGGGATGCCTAGGCAAAATTTCTGTCTTAGGGTTAGGGCTTGGGATTCGCGTAGATTCCACCGTTAGAATTGCCTCAAATTTGGAGGAGAGGGAGGGGATCCACAAACACAATAGCCTATAGGAGATCGAAGTTTTTGCTTGGGCCAATTCCCAGGAAATTAATGCCCTAGGTGACCTTTGAGGGCTAGACCTGGGAAAAAGTGGTAAAAGGTGAAAATGGTGGGAGATGACCACCCTTTTTGGGGACCAATGCCTAATTTACTTGGGGATATGGAGTCATGAATGATGATGAGTAAGAACTTGGTTTCTTGCTCAAGGAGGTCCGGAAAGTCAACTTCATCCAATGTTGAGAGAAAGAGAAGAAAAGTGACCTTCAAGAATTTATACTTCAAAGCAAATGATGCAAGCTTATCGAGACAAATAATCTCTAGGACATTTCATTCATATAACATTGGCCCATACATTAAATTAGCTAAAACATGCTCAATTCCACATTTCAATTATGCAACAACTAGCCCTAATTTTAGCAGTATACAACAATAAGAATAACAACAAAATTTACTTGCAACATTATAGAATATAGCCAACCAGCATTTTGTTTGCAAGACAAAGCTCCAAGACAAGAAAAATAGCCCAAATCCATACATCAAAATTCATCCATCTCCAAAAAATATCCTCCAAGGAAAAAATGTGAAGTTCTCTATGATTAGAGAGATCCCAAGTCAAGTGATGATCCAAATGAGTGTATCTAACATCAATATATAGCCTCCTAAGGAGTTCGAATTAGCCTATGGGCCTACATTAGCCCCTAATGATAAAATAATGTGCAAATAAAACCCCTATTGGTGATAAGACCACCAAACTAGCTCACACGTGTAAAAATAAGCCTCACAAGGGGCCAAATAATAATATGTACATGTCGTGGGGCCCTCCAAAGGCCTAATAATGTCCTAAAGTGCCATACTGAGGAATAAATTCCTCGAAATATGATGGACAAGGGGGTGGCCCCTTGTTCTCCAAGTAGTAGACCTGTGGTACTCCCAGTGGGTCTTGTTGATTTTGGGTAGCATAGGATGTGCTCTAGTTTTGAAATTTGGTGGAGAGGCTAAGACACATGAGATCTCCAAGACATAGAAATCGTTTGGAGAAATTCCTCCCGGATGAGGAGTTATTAAAATAATTAATATTTTTAATAGGTTCCTAAGTCTAAACTTGGGAAAATAAAAATATTAATGGATATTAATAAAGATAAGGGTGAGAAGCTTCTAAGAGACGAGGATCAAGTCTGTTTTAATCTTAGCTACTGATTAGAGACTTAATCTCGGCCGTTGATTCATCAACAGGAAAAGTATAAGAGAAGACTTGAGGATCATTTGGAGACACACCGAAAGATACTCAGTATCCCAAGGAAAATCGATTCTCAGAGAGAAGTTGATCGATTTTAGAGGGAGAGTTGCAGGGTGGAAGAAGAGGAGGGCATCAGCCACAGTCAGTGACTGAGGAGGACGTGATGTGGGACATTGAGAGACAGCGCAGAGGGAGACGCAACCCTCATGCAGGCTGCGCAGAGGGACACAAAACCACGTAGAGTGACGCAGAAGTGGGAGAAGGGTCTCCAAGGTGTCAGAAAGTTTCCAGGAGAAAGTCTCAGGTGTTTTTTGTCAGTTTCTTTGTAAAATCATCCCTTGTAAATCGATTGTTGCTGAAGATTAATAAAACCCTCATCTGTTGCACCGCTTTTCCCACATTGCGTTTTTCCGGAGACAATTGTCCAAAAACAATTGTGTTGATGTGATTGGTTCTCGTGCATGTATATCGTTGTTATTTTCTCTGTGTAATAATGTGATAATTGCAGTAGAATTTATTTTAATGTTTGTTGAAGGAATTTCGTAAATAACTTATTGTGAAGAATAAGTAGGTAAAATAAATCAGTTGCTGCAGTAGAATTTCGAGTTAGAAATTTTCACATGGTATCAGAGCAGAGATCCAACAACAAGAGAGAAGAATTGGCAATGGGTCAAGAGCATGATGCAGAGGAATCAACTCAAAGGGATTCACACAGATATCCAGAAGAAAGCACAAGGGACATGGATCACGATTATTCTATGTTAGGTTCCAGATTGGAAGAGGAAGTCGCTTGCTTAGCAAGTTTTGCCTCCTCTGAGGTTTGGTATATAGATAGTGGAGCTTCCCGACATATGACAGGAATTCGAGAATGTTTTTCAGATTATCAAGAAGAAAGGATGAATTTTCATATCACCATGGGAAATAAGGCAAAGTGTACCCCTGTAGGAAGAGGTACTGTAGTCTTTCAAACCGAAGTAGCAGAGCGACTTTGAGCAACCAGTGTGCTGCATGTGCCAGGATTGGGGATGAACTTACTCTCGGTATCTCAACTTCAAAACAAGGGCTTTGACGTTTTCTTCATTAAGGAGAAGGTATATGTCAAACACTTGAGTTGGAAAAAGAAGGCACATATTGGAATCAGAAGTAACAGGCTATATAGATTACAACTAGAATCTCCAATGGCACTGATAGGCAACAATGGAGACAAAGATTTGAATAAACTATGGCACAGGAGGATGGGACACTTACACCATAGGGCTCTGAGAATTGTCAGAAAAATAGTGTCAGGAGTTCCAGAATTAAGTACCGAACGAGATGATGTATGTAGAGGGTGTGCTCTAGGCAAGTATGCCAAAGCAGCGTTTTCTAGAAGTAACAATAGAGCTAAGAGTGTTCTAGGATTGATACACTCAGACATCTGCAAACCTATGTCCACAAAAGCTCTTAATGGTGCCGAATACTTCGTCACCTTCATCGATGACCATTCCGGGAAGACTTGGATCTACTTTTTGAAAACCAAGGATGAGGTTTTTGGTCGATTCAAAGAGTTCAAGGCTCTAGTAGAGAATCTGACAGGAAAGAAGATAAAAGTGTTGTGCTTAGACAATGGTGGAGAGTATGTTGACAAGGACTTCACCGATTTTTGCGCTAGGGAAGGCATCAAAAGAGAGTGGACAACTCCCTACAATTTGGAACAGAATGGAGTAGCAGAAAGGAAAAACAAGACTATTGTGGAAGCAACAAGGGCAATGTTGTGTGATTAGGATATGCCCAAATTCCTGTGGGTAGAAGCATGCAGCATGGTAGTTTATGTCCATAACAGGATTCCACACAGGACATTGGGAAAAATCACTCTGGAAAGGGTCTTCACGGGAAGACACCTGAAGTCAGTCATTTTAGGATATTTGGGAGTTTGGCGTATTGCCGTATACCCGAAGAAAAGAGAAAGAAATTAGATCAAACTGCTGAGAAAGGATATCTTGTGGGATATGGCGAGAATGCTAAGGCATATACAACAGTGTTGCACTAATCGCCAAAAAATCGGATTAAAATCGTTTTATCGCGATTTAAAAAAAAGAAGATAAAATCGGGCAATAAAATCGAGTTTTTTTTTAGCCGATTTTTACGAAAAAATAGTGAAAATCGTGGATTTTTTTTATTATTATTATTTATGAGGAGGAGGAGGTGACCCAAGCTACCCCTGTCACCACTAGAGGACACGGTCTACCTCCTGTACCTCCTAGTTCTTCAGCTTTTAGAGCACAACAGAGTCTATTGCCAACTCCACCGACATCTACATCTAGAGGGGCAAAGGAAATCAATAGTATTAGACTTTAGTTATTTGGTTCATTTCATTGTATATGACATTATGACTCATGATATGAGATACATTATTATATTTTTTGTTGATATTTTGAGGCTGAGTTGGGAGTCATGAGTCAGGACTTACTATTCAGGACATGATTCACTGTTATGTGTGATGTGGCACTAGAAATGATATTAAACATCTTATATATTAGTTCTTTTATCATATTTATGTGTCAATGTATTTATTTTATGTTGTAGATGCTTTTGATATTAAAAAAATTGCAAAAAAATGAATACTTTTGTATGTTACGATTTTTTCCTGATTTTTACCAATTTTTTCTCGATTTTTACGATTTTTTTCTGATTTTTCCCCGCACCGATAATATCCCGATAACGATTAGTGCAACATTAATATAGAGTCTATCTTCCAAGGAGTAGGAAGGTAGTAGTTCAGTGGGATGTAAAGTTTACGGAGGATAAAGCTTTTAGGAAATCCCGAGAAATGCCTTTTGAGGAGCAGTGAAAAGATGATCCGTTGGTCCAACCACTTCGACCAACAGAAATTAGTACCAACAATTCTCCTATAGGCAAAGGTTCAGAACATGAGGAATCTCAGGAAGAATAAGAGCTGATAGATGTACCCATTACCAGTGGAAGAACGAGCCAGGAATTTCGACAGATTCTACAGGATGTAGAGGACTTCATTTATGCACACAGGAATGATAAAAAGGAGCGAAGACAACCGGGCAGATACCAGGCCCTAGTAGCTCAGGTTGGGGAACCCTCTAGTTTTCAGGAGGTCGTTCAACATAAAGTATGGATAGATGCTATGGTGGAGGAATACAATTCTATAATGGTTAATGATGTCTGGGAAGTGGTACCTAGGCCTCAAGACAGGTTAGTGGTAGGTTCGAGATGAATGTGCAAAGTCAAATATGCTGCAGATGGCACTGTGGAGAAATACAAAGCCAGGTTTGTGGCTAAGGTGTATGCTTAGAAGGAAGGGATAGACTACGAAGAAACCTTCGCCCTAGTAGCCAGGTATACTTCTATTAGAACTGTGATATCCCTTGCAGCATAGATGGGGTGGGAGATTCACTAGATGGATGTCAAGACGACATTCTTGAATGGGGTGATAGAAGAAGAAGTATACATTGAACAACTAGAGGGTTTTGAGACACATGAGAATAAATCTCATGTATGCAGATTAAAGAAAGCTTTGTATGGGCTTAAACAGACACCTAGAGCATGGTACAGCCGAATTGATGGCTACTTACAGAAGATGGGGTTCGTCAAGAGTGATGTGGATCCTAATCTCTACTATCTTGTCATAGAGAATGAGCCTCTAATTCGGTTTTATATGTGGATGATCTTTTCTTGATGGGATCATCCAAGCTTATCAAAGACTGCAAGAAGAACCTAGCCACAAAATTCGACATGAAGGATTTCGGATAGATGCATTATTTCCTAGGGTTGGAAGTTTGGCACCAGAAGGGCGAGATCTTCCTTTGACAAGGGAGATATGCTACAAAGATCTTGAACAGATTTAGGATGCAGGACTGTAGACCTATGGCTACTCCAATGATCACCAACTGGAAGAAGATTGACGCATCAGAAGATAAAGACGTTGATCCCAACTTGTACATGCAACTTATAGGGTCCCTGATGTATTTGGTCAATACCGGGCCAAACATTTGTTATGTTGTCAACACCTTTAGTCAATTCATGGTGGAACCCAAGAGGGCGCACTAGGCAGAAACCAAACATGTTCTCAGGTATATACAAGGAACAATCAAGCATGGACTATTGTACACCCAAGGCAATGACATCTGTTAATTTATGGTATGTTCTATGCTTAGAGCAATTTACTTCTCTTTATTATTATTATTCACTGATTAGCAATCACATGTGCATAAGTAAAGTGCAGATAGAACATTAAACAATCAATAGAAAACAAGCCAAGACAAGAGACACAAGATGTGGTGGCTAGCCAAGGACAAACCCAATATGGGGAAACCCTTTGATCAAATCTTCTTTTATCTTCAATAATTCAACAGAGAGAAATAGTACAAAGACCTGATTTATATCAGTAGTAGCAAACCCTAGATCAGCAACATCAGCGTTAGCGGCTTCATCATCAAAACTAGGGCAGTCGATATCTCGCAAACGGATCGTCAGATTGGCTTGATTCCACCACCAAAAAATGCGGCCTTCAGAGGAGGTCCAGATGGACCTACAACGCAGTTCTGAGGAGGGAGTCTTCTGGTCAACGCTGGTCAAACTTTGGTTCTGCAGTTGCAACACTAAATTCTGCGTCCTTCCTTCCACCTGTGTGAGAGAGAGTCACCTACTGCACAGGAGAGAAGAGACTCTTTACTGCGCTGGAGAGAGAGAGAGATGTGATGAGTTGAGTGAGTCCAAATGAGGAAAAGTCCTCTTGTATTTATACACATCTGATGATAATTGAATAGATGCGACTGTTGGGCTTCTGAGCCTACATGAGTTGTTGGTAGGCTTGATAATTATTCCATAATCAAAATAAATTCATATCTCCATAAATACTTATCGGAATCGGATGATCTTTAGATCAATCCTACACCTTTCGACGAGAGGAGTCTTATAAAAATATTATTAGCCATGAATAAGATGACCCACATGGAGTTTGGCCCTAGTTGCCAATTTTAACACTCCCTCTCAACTAGGGAGAACTCCATCTGCAATCTGTCTGTCGGTCGCTACTATTCATCCATCAAATGCACTGCCCGGTACAACTTGACCCTTGCCCTACTCTGTTCTATTCTGCCTGTTCTGCTTTGTATTGTTCTGCCCTGCACTGATCTGTACTATTCTGCTCTGTTCTGTTCTGCACTGTTTTGTTCTGTTCTGCTCTGCTTTTGTCCGAATTATGAAGAAGAAGAAATGACCGAGGATGCATCATACTGACTCAAAGTCAGTTTCAGAGTATGTACCACTAGTCCCAGACCAGTCTCAACCAACCCGAAGTCAGCGTCATAGTGAGCACAACTCCTACCACTGGTCCCAGACCAGTATCAGCCTCCACTGACTCTAAGTGAGTGTCAGAGTGTGTACCACTGGTCCCAAACCAGTCTCAACCGACCCGAAGTCAGCGTCATAGTAGGTACCACTCCTACCACTGGTCCTAGTATCATTGATCCTAGATCAATGAAGGTCATCCTAGCGTAGGGAGTACGGTAGATACAACGATGCGTCCATCGGTACTACTATGGTCCCTAACTTCATTTCCCTGCTCATTGATCAGATGAGAGGTACTTGCCATGAGTCCTTGACTGCATGGGTAGGATGCCTCGACAGGAGAACTTAATCAATCCTGTCCTCACAGGAGAACTAATCATCCTGCTACAATTTGTCATGGAGAACACATCATCCAGACCTCACAGGAGAACGAATCATCTTGCTACATTTTGTCATGGAGAACACATCATCCAGACCTCATAGGAGAACTAATCATCCTGCTACACAGGAGAGCGAATCATCCTGTCCACAGGAGAGCGAATCATCATGTCGCACAAGAGAGCGAATCATCTTGTCTCACAAGAGAGCGAATCATCTTGACCACAGGAGAGCGAATCATCCTGTCCATAGGAGAGCGAATCATCCTGTCCCACAAGAGAGTGAATCATCCTATCCCACAGGAGAGCGAATCATCCTGTCCCACAGGAGAGCGAATCATCCTGTCCCACAAGAGAGCGAATCCTCTTGTCCACAGGAGAGCGAATCATCTTGTCCATAGGAGAGCGAATCATCTTGTCGCACAAGAGAGACAATCATCTTGTCTCACAAGAGAGTGAATCATCTTGTCCATAGGAGAGCGAATCATCCTGTCCACAGGAGAGAGAATCATCTTGTCCCACAAGAGAGCGAATCATCTTGTCCACAAGAGAGCGAATCATCTTGTCCACAGGAGAGCGAATCATCCTGTCCCACAAGAGAGCGAATCATCTTGTTCACAGGAGAGCGAATCATCCTGTCCCACAAGAGAGCGAATCATCTTGTCTATAGGAGAGCGAATCATCCAGTCCACAGGAGAGTGAATCATCCAGTCTCAGTGCGCACCACTAGGGGAGGGTGAGTCACCATGTGGTCGTATGTTGCTCCAGTAAGAGCTGCAAGCCCCCAGAGCTCCCAAAGCTCAATGTATGCAACATGCAAGACCCTTTTACAAGGGTCTCTCAACGACTCCAAGTTGTTCGGGAAAATCACAGATTTGATCTTTCCCCGGGGCTTTGTCAAAATGTCAGCGACCTTGTACATCAGTCTCAATGTGATGGAGCCTCCTTGCTCATCGATTTACCACATCCCAGATAAGGCAGCACTTGATGTTTATCTGCTGGAGCAATCATCGAATACGGGATTCCTCTATAATCGAATCCCACCTCTGGTTGTCACAGAGAATCACAGTGGTATTCATCATGTGTACAAACAGCTCACTGAAGAGCTTCCACAACCAGACTGCCTCACAGGAGGCCATGCTAGCAGCAATGTATTCTGCCTTGGCGGTGCTCAGAGCCACCAACTTTTGCTTCCTGCTCATCCAGGATATTGAGGTAGATTCCAAAGAGAACCAGCACTGAGAAGTGCTCTCCACACTGCCTGCTTACTCAGCATTCGAATAATCATGCAGTTTCATATTTTCGGCAGTGTATCTCAATCCATTAGAGATTGTGCCCCGAAGACATCTCAGAAGATTCTTGGTATCCAGTGAGGCTCAACCAAATATGAGCTCATCATGCTCACTGCAAAACATATGTTCGGACGGAGGTTCACCAAGAACATCAACGCGAATGATTTTATGAAACTCAGAGGCATTTCTCAAATTTGGTCCGACATCACTACCATATAACTTCTGAAAGTTAAGATCCTTGAGATAGTCACAGGCTTGTAGTCCTCCATACAGAATCTTTCCAATATCTTCACCACATATTTTCCTTGAGATAGGAAAATTTCCCTTGGCTTCTGCTAGACTTCAAGTCCTAGGAAATAGTGCATCAGTCCTAGGTCCTTCATTTCAAATTCAGAAGCCAACTCCCTCTTACATTTGTGAATGAGAGGGTCTGCACCTGTTAGAAAGAGGTCATCCACATACAACACCAGTATGAGAGGTTTGTCATCTTCAACCTTAAAGTAAGGGTTAGGATTGACTTCACTCCTAGTGAATCCCAGCTTCATCAAGTAGCTATCGATCCTCTCATACCATGCTTGGGGTGCTTGCTTCAACCCATAGAGAGCGTTCTTCAACCTGCATACATGAGATTTTTGATCATAAATCTCAAATCCTTTGAGTTGCTCCACGTAGACCTCTTCTTTGTTCGAACCATGCAAGAACGCGCTCTTGACATCCATCTGATGTAGGTTCCATCCTTGTGAAGCCGCAAGGGCTATGATCGAGCGGATGGTGGTATATCTGGCAACAGGTACAAATGTCTCGTCATACTCTTTTTCTTGTGGTTCCTTGGTGTCAACTTCATGAGAGCTCCTTACTGTAGGAAGATTGTTCACCTTGCTGAGGGCCATATCTTCGTCAAAGGTGACATCATGACTAATCACGACTTCCCTTTGACCGGCTACACAGATTCTATAGCCCTTAGTATTTTCACCATAGCCCATGAAGATTCCTTTCTTTCCAGATGCACCCAATTTATTCCTTTTCTCTTTTGGCACATGAAAATATACAGGGCTTCCAAAAATTCTAAAATGAGATACATCAGGTTTCTTATCGGTGAAAATTTCTTCAGGAGTCTTGGAATCCAATGCTTGATGAGGGCATCCGTTTTGTACATATACGGCGGTGTTTGTAGCTTCGGCCCATAGAAACTTCGGAAGTCTTTGATTAGGGAGCATGGCACGGATAGCTTCCACAATCGTACGGTTCTTCCTTTCCGCCACACCATTCCGTTCAAGAGTATATGGTGTAGTAGTCTCCCTCTTAATGCCAACCTCTTTACAAAAGTCATGAAACTCGTTATTTTCATATTCAGTCCCATTATCAGTCCTTAAGATCTTGATCTTCTTTTTGGTTTGATTGTCAATTAGGGCTTTGAAGTGTTGAAACCAAGAGAACACTTCATTCTTTCTTTTCAAGAAGTATATCCAAGTCTTACGAGAAGAGTCATCTGTAAAAGTAAGATAATATAAATATTCTCCCAAGGAGTTCACAGGCATCATACCAGATATGTTTGAGTGAACTAGTTGTAATATATCGGAGGTCTTGCTTTGGCTTGAGGGGAATGGTCCCCTTTTGAGCTTTCCTTCGGCACATCTTTGACATACACCTTCTTTCTCTACTTGGAATTCGGGCATCCCTGTTACCATTTGTCTTACATCGGGTAGAGCTTTATAATGAAGGTGGGCAAACCTTCGATGTCAAAGTTCAGACTGAATAGATGTGTCACAAGACATGACACGTAGCGGATTTCCACTGACCTGATGTAATGAATCAACTCGAAACCCAAGAGTGAAGTCATCTTTAACATTATGTTTCCATACACGTACCTTGCCATTGCTGAAGGTCACCTTGTAGCCTTTGTCTTCCATTGCTGAGATGGACACTAGGTTCTTCTTGAGGTCAGGTACATATAATACATCCTGTAAGTGGATTGTATTTCCTTGATTCAATTTAAGAGAGACATTGCCTACACCTTTCACAGGATATTTCATATTATCTCCAAGGACAATTTCCAGGTTAGTTTCCTTCTTTATTAGATTATGGAGAACTTCTTTGTAACCAGTGAAGTGCCTTGATGCACCACTATCAATGAGCCAAATTCCTATTGACTCTGAAGGAGTAGAGGTAGATAGAGCAGCTGGTAAATAATATTCATCCTGCTTAGTTTCAACAATGTTGGATTCATACCTGGAATTTTTTAGCCTTCTTGAATGGTTGTTCTCTTCCTTGATTACCAGCACTCCTTTTACCTTTGTTATTAGATCTCCCATTCCTTTGATTGCCATGAGAGGAATTTTGATCATCGTCCTGGTGTGAGATCTTTCTATCAGGGCACTCCTTCGCATAGTGACCTGATTTATCGCAAATATAGCATCATCCTTTTCTTCCACCCTTATGTCCAGCCTTTCTTTTTGATTTAGTCTCGGAATTATTTCTTTTCTTAGCATGAGAAGAAAAGGTAGGAGGAGGACCTTTAGGCATGGGCATTTCTTGCTCTTCCACCCTTGTTTCTTCTTGAATGCATTTAGCTATTAATTCCTGTAAACCAGGAATTACATTATTGTTCAGAAGAGTAGTCCTGAACACGTACCATTCAGATGGTAATCCTCTAAGAGTTGTGAGTGTCATTTCCCTCTCAGTAATAGTCTCCCCAATAGATAGGAGATCGTTCATGATCTCGGTGATCCTTAAGAAGTATGCTTACATACTCTCATCCTTGCCCTTCTTAATTTCCTTCAGCTTATTTCTAAGAAACAAAACTTGATTTGCATCATTAACTTTAAATAAACTCACCTGTCTATCGTAGATTTCCTTGGAGGTGTTCAGCTCAGAAACATAGGCCACCAACCGCTTGTTGATAGAGTCGTGAATGATATTTTTTGTTTTGACTTCGCCGATTTTCCATTTGTTCCTCGCAGCAGCGGGTGCATTTGATGGAGGCTCAACAATATTGCCTCTCACATGGTCCAACACTCCTGATCTTCTAAGGTTAGATTGATAGACATCTTCCATCCGTGATAGTCAGCTTTCTCACGGAGCTTGTCTTTGGTAGAGAAGAGTCTTGAGGACCCCATAGTTCTTTTAGGATAGCCTTGCCAATCTTCTCTCCGGTGATTGCTCTTGCTCTTGCTCGGGCTTTGTCTTCACCTCAGCTCTGATATCATGTTAATTTATGGTATGTTCGATGCTTAGAGCAATTTACTTCTCTTTATTATTATTATTCACAGATTAGCAATCACATGTGCATAAGTAAAGTGCAGATAGAACATTAAACGATCAACAGAAAACAAGCCAGGACAAGAGACATAAGATGTGTCGGCTAGCCAGGGACAAACCCCAATATGGGGAAATCCTTTGATCAAATCTTCTTTTATCTTCAATAATTCAACAGAGAGAAATAGTACAAAAATCTAATTTATATCAGCAGTAGCAAACCCTAGATTAGCAGCATCAACATTAGCGACTTCATCATCAAAACTAGGGCAGTCGATATCTCGCAAACCGACCGTCGGATCGGCTTGATTCCACCACCAAAAAATGTGGCCTTCCGAGGAGGTCTAGATGGACCTACAATGTAGTTTTGAGGAGGGAGTCTTCTGGTCAACGTTGGTCAAACTTTGGTTCTGTAGTTGCAGCACTAAATTCTGCGTCCTTCCTTCCACCTGTGTGAGAGAGAGTCACCTATTGCGCAGGAGAGAAGAGACTCTTTAGTGTTGGGCTTCTGAGCCTACATGAGTTGTTGGTAGGCTTGATAATTATTCCATAATCAAAATAAATTCATATCTTCATAAATATTTATCGGAATCGAATGATCTTTAGATCAATCCTACACATCTCGACGAGAGGAGTCTAATAAAAATATTATCAGCCATGAATAAGATGACACACATGGAGTTTGGCCCTAGTTGCCAATTTTAACAACATCCGGCTGAGTGGGTTCACTGGCGCAGATTGGGCTGGAAGTTCAGTAGATCGGAAAAGTACAACTGGGAACTGTTTCAACATTGGATCAGGAATGACCTCCTGGTGTAGTAGAAAACAGATATCCATGGCTCTGAGCTCAACTAAAGCAGAATATATGGCATCTAGCACAACTTCATGCGAAGCCATATGGCTTAGGAAACTGCTTGTGAATCTATTCAGGAGAAGGATGGAAGCAACCAAGATTTTGTGTGATAATTAGAGTTGCATCAAGCTCTCTGAGAATCCAATATTTCATGATCGGTCAAAGCACATTGATATCAGGGGTCACTTTGTCAGAGATTGTGTCCAACGAGGGGCAATACAATTGAGGTACACTACTACAGGAGAACACATGGTAGACATCCTCACTAAGGCTCTAGGAAGAAAAAAGTTTGTTTATTTCAGGGAGAAGATGGGGATGGTGAAGAATCCATTTCAGTAGCAGAGATGGATAAATATCGGGGGTTGCAGTGCAACAGTTAGCAGTGGCAGTTCTATGGGAAGCATGATGCAGCATGTTGAGAGGCAGCTGCAGTACAGACATAGCAGTGGCAGTCGTAGTGTCATGCGCAGGAGTATAGGAAGTAGCAGTGCAGTGGATGTGGGGTAGCAGGCCAGACATTAGTAGAAAGGACCGATGCAGAGGATCAATGTGATGCTTCTATGGTGAAGCATTTCTAGAGCATATTCCTCGCTAAGAGGGAGTGTTGATTTTGGGTAGCATCGGATGTGCTCTAGCCTTGAAATTTAGTGGAAAGGCTAAGGCACATGAGATCTCCAAGACCCAGAAATCGTTTGGAGAAATTCCACCTGGATGAGGAGTTATTAAAATAATTAATATTTTATTTTTAATAGGTTCTTAAGTCTAAACAGAGGAAAATAAAAATATTAATGGGTATTAATAAAGATAAGGGTGAGAAGCTTCTAAGAGACGAGGATCAAGTTTGTTTTAATCTTAGCCGCTGATTAGAGACTTAATCTCGGCCGTTGATTCATCAACAGGGAAAGTATAAGAGAAGACTTGAGGATCATTTGGAGACACACTGACAGATGCTCAATATCCCAAGGAAAATCGATTCTCAGAGAGAAGGAGATCGATTTCAGAGGGAGAGTTACAGGGTGGAGGAAGAGGAGGGCATCAACAACAATTAGTGACTGAGGAGGAGGTGACGCAGGGACATTGAGAGACAACGCAGAGGGAGATGCAACCCTCACGCAGCTGACGCAGAGGGATGCAGAACCACGCAGAGTGACGCAGAAGTGGGAGAAGGGTCTCCTAGGTGTCAGAAAGTTTCCAGGAGAAAGTCTCAGGTGTTTTCTCTCAATTTCTTTGTAAAATCATCCCTTGTAAATTGATTGTTGCTGAAGATTAATAAAACCCTCATCTGCTGCACCAGTTTTCCCACATTGGGTTTTTTCCAGGGACAATTGCCAAAACAACTGAGTTGATGTGATTGGTTCTTGTGCATGTATATCGCTGTTATTTTCTCTGTGTAATTATGTGATAACTGCAGTAGAATTTATTTTAGTGTCTGCTGAAGGGATTTCGTAAATAACTTATTGTGAAGAATAAGTAGGTAAAATAAATTAGTTGCTGCAGTAGAATTTCAGGTTAGAAATTTTCATAGGTTTGAGGGCACATAAATGACCCTAAGGGTCTCCATATGAATCGGAGATGCTTGCATATCCTCTGCAATGGTCCGAGTGGTGGAAAGAGTGTTGTCATGACATCGACTCCTGGGACACTTGCCATGTGTGTGGGGCTCCCGTAGCGGCCTGCTGGGCATAATGTACTGGGCATAATGTATCGGGTATAATGTACCAAGCATATCACCATCATCCCAAAAGTGGATCTCTAGTACTCTCTGAGCATCGATGAAGATCCGTGGAGTGTTGTCTGCTGTTGTGGAGGCCAATGGCTCTCGATGCACAACCTATATGTGCCAATGTAGACCTCTGGGGGTTAGGATACCGTATAGAGAGACCATACCCAAATGGAAACCACCTGTAATCCTGCATAAGATGCAATGCGTCCCCTAGGCTTCCAGCACAACCAGTCATTAAAATAATCGGGTAAAAGAGTTTACAAATCATGTATAACAAAGTGGGCACTTCACAATGGCATGCCCTTCCGTAGTGGGCTTTGGCATGTGCTAGTGTCTCCAAGATCCAAAGAGAGTTAACCAAGTACCTTATTAGGTGGTTTCAACCCTTAAAGGGGATAGTAAGTCCAAGGTACGTCCCTCTAATGGGGGTAGCAAGTGATAAATAAGTGGAATGGAGTAGGGAATGAGAGGGGCAATCTTGGGCCACATATTGGGGCATAGGGGTAGCTAGATAAGGGGAAGCCCACACTTGGGTATGTAATGTGTAGGAGGGAAACAATCATGGTATATGAGGTGCCCTGACCTTGATTTTTCCACCCTTCTTTATATGCCTTTTGCCTTTTATGATTTTTTTTAATTAATTGCTCGAGGCTCAAAGGACAAGAGCATGATGTGCAATATATAGCAGTGATTACCGCTTTTGGGTAGGGCAGTTCATTGCTCTCCAGGGGTTGGGAAAATCATGGGTTCCTGAATGATAAAGGAGGCTCATCTAGGGTCTATAGAACTAGGGTGATGGCCATGGATTGGGGTAGAGCTCATGCATTGGCTTTTGCCCACGTGCTAATTATTTTGTCCTGACCATCTTTTACATTTTATGGTACAATTTCCTATTAAATGTGGCCAATTATGCTTTTTACTTTTGCTTTTAATTGCTTCAACCTCTGGGGCATCATTCCAAGCCTGACCCATGGTGGGGGCAAGGGGAATAAGGAGGCTAGCCCTATGTGGACCCAGAATGGAAATGTGGACCCAGGTGGGAGAAATGATGAATGGGGTATAGTGAGAGGAAAGGGAGTAATATATGTGGGTAAAGGAGGAGGACCACGCACCCAAAGTTGGGGTCTCCCAAATAGTACCACCCTAGAACCAAATTGTCAATAAAGGAGATCCCATGGGACTAAGATCCAAGGGTAGCAACCAAAAGAGATCAAGGGGACAAGAGCACAAACTAAGCCCACCTTTTCTGCCAAATCCCCCCATCAATCCATACCCAGAAGTTATTATGATAAGTAAACCCAATACTCAATTACCAAATGACATGATATATACCTTTAGATTCGAGAGGCCCACCTTCAAACATATGATCAATACAGGTGGGTGAGGGACCACATGGTTGGCTTAGGTGGCATAGAAATGGAACAATGAGCTAGTAGGAGGCTGCAAAGCGTTGTTGGTTGCCGGCTGAGGCTCATCTTGGAGAAAAATTTCTCCTGGGGATATCACCCACGAAGTGGTGGGTAACATCTAGCTCCAACTGGGACGTTATCTCTCTCAAAGTGGACAAGACAGCTCGAACAGCAGGTCGCGAGAACTCCAACAATCTCTTGGTCACCGTAGACTTGTTATCTTCACATGTCAAAGATCAAAGCCACAGGGCAACATGTTTTTTTTTACGGTGTCTTATGATTACCCATGCTTAATGTTTGCCCATAAACCAACAAGAAATAAAATAGGCAATTTTTTCTTATTTTTTTATTTTTTATTTTTAAATCCAATCTAATCTATCATGAGAAACATCATATGCGGTTATTTCTAATGCGAAATCATCATGCAATGCATCCTACCCTAGCATGCATAGAGTACAAAGTCAAGTGCCTTCAGGAAAGTACTCCTTTAGGAGTTGCCCATTTACAGGAAGGGGAACCGACTCACGTTCTTTAGTTTCCAAGTGATACAATTTTATCCCTACGGTGTTGATTATATTGAAGGTCCCTATCCATAGATTATCCCATTTTTTATGCATACCCGACTTCTCCCTTCTTTTATCCCACAAGAGTACAAGGTCCCCGGGTTTAAATGTTCTAGTTTGCGTGTGTTTGTCAAACGTAGTTTTCATCTTGTCATGGCCATGGGCAATTTGATCAAGGGCTTTCCTCTTGTTTTCATCGCTTTCAATGATTTGTTCAATACAGGATTGTATAGCATCTTGTTGTTCGGGAAAGGCTTTTAGGCACTCAAGGACAGGTAGTTGGAGCTGCATAGGTAGCTTGGCCTCAGACCCATACACCAATTGAAAGGGGTTGAAGTTGGTGGAAGCCTTTACCGTGGTTCTGTCAGCCCATAGGGCATATTTGATCTTGCTATCCCAATCCCTCTTGTGTTTGTCCATAGTTCTCTTGATGATCCTAATGAGGTTCTTGTTGCTTGATTCAACTTGGCCATTACCCTGGGGGTACTAGGGGTAATAATTAGAGGAGTGAGACAATATTATACCATATTTGTTACAAAGGGATGTGAGAGCCATAGAATCGAAAGCTTTAGCATTGTCAGTCACAATCTTGGCAGGAACCCCAAACTTGGTAATGATTTTGTCCTCAAGGAAATCCATGACTACCTGGTCAGTCGCTGTTTTGGTTGGTATGGCCTCCACCCATTTGGTGAAGTAGTTGGTTGCCGTGAGGATCCACTTATGGCCATGACTTGAATTTTCCTTGAACTCACCAATGAAGTCCATGCCCCATTGCCGAAAGGGGGCGTCCACCACCACATTTTCCAAGGGCATGGCGGCCAAATGCTTCTTTCCGGAAAAAAATTGGCATGGTTGGCATTTTTTTACGAAGTTCAAGGTATCAGCAAAGATGGTGGGCCAATAGTAACCTGCCCTCAAAATCTTGTGAGTGGTAGTTCGGGCAGCATAATGTCCCCCGCAAAACCCAACATGAAACTCTTTTAGTAATTTCTCGGATTCTTCTTTATTGACACACCTAAGGATCACCCCATCGGGGCTCATCCACCCGAGTCCATTTTGGGTTAGGCAGAACTTAGAGGCCTTCAGCCTTAAGGATCTTCTTTTGTGGTTTGTTAGGTGAGGAGGGGCAGATATGTTGCGTAGATAATAGACTATGTCCTTGTACCATTCATCCCCCTCAAGTTCGATAGTAGTAGCGCATAGTTTCTCTCTCTCCTTCTCTAATGGCCTCGTTATTGCTTTCAGTCATCATTTCGGCCAAGCCTTGGCCCCAAATAATTTTCTTTGGGCAAATGTCAAGATCATATTCCTGGATTTTGGACACCCATTTTCCCCTGGATCCGAGACAATCAAATTGGGACAACACATCTTTGACAGTAGGGTATGGGACATATGCATATATCTTGTTGTACTCGACATAGGCCCTGAAATGCTTGACAGACTTGACAAGGGTGTATGCTTGTTTTTCGATGATGGTGTATCTTGTTTCAGTGTCACAGAGCGCTTGCTCATAAAAGCTATCGGTCTCTCGTCCCCATCATCGTCCTTTTGCATAAGTATCCCAACAATAGTGTCTTTAGAGGCAAAGGAATAGATGATAAAATCCTTAGTGTAGTTAGGGCTAACAAGGACGGGAGTGGAAGCAATCCTTTTCTTTATTTCCTCAAAGGCTTCATTTGTTGTAGGATCCCACGTGTACGGGGTGTTTTTCTTCAAGAGGTCGCTCATTGGTTTGACAATTTCAGCAAAGTTTGGTATGAATCTTCTCATGAAATTGATTTTGCCGAAGAATGACCTTAAAGCGTCTTGATTTTTGGGATAAGGAATATTGCTAATAGCTTGGATTCTTTCGGGGTCGATGCTAATCCCATCTTTGGAGACCACATGTCCTAGCAATTTACCTTTGTCCACACCAAAGATTGACTTTTTAGGATTAAGAGATATGTTGTATTGCCTGCATTTCTCAAATACCTTCCTCAGATGCTTGCAATGGTCTTTTCTTTCCTTGGAGGCCACGGTCAAATCATCTTGATAGATCTCCATGATCTTCCCAATGAGGTCTCTGAAGGCGAAGTCCATGGCCCTTTGAAAGGTAGATCCAATGTTAAGGAGGCCAAAGGGCATTCTAAGGTACATGTATGTTCCCCATGGTGTAGTAAAAGCAGTTTTCAAGCGGTCTTCCTCTTTGACAATGACTTGGTTGTATCTAGAGAAGCCGTCCAAGAACGACATCATTTGAGACCCAGTTATCCTTTGTAGTAGGTTTTCCATGTTGGGCAAAGGGTAATTGTCCTTTAAGCATCCACGGTTAAGGTCCCTAAAGTCAATGCACATCCTGATATTACCAGTCTTTTTGCGAGTGATCACAGGGTTGGAGATCCATGGCGAATGTCTAATGGGGGCAATGATCCTTGCGTCAACCATCTTTTGGAGCTCTTCCTTTATGAGGGGCAAGTTTTGGATTCATCCGTCTTAGTTTTTGCTTAACAGGTTTCACCCCCTCCTTGAGAGGAATGGTGTGTTGGATAATCTCAGGGCTATATGCCTTTAAGTCATCATATGACCAGGCAAAGACATCCTTAAACTCTCTTAGCAGGTTTTCGAGCTCCTCCCTTTCTCTTCTAGAGAGGTTTTTTCCAATCTTGATGATTTGGGGAGAGGTCACAAATCCCAGGTTTAGATCTAGCGTGTCAGGGTTTTCTTGGTTACTATTAGTAATGCTAGAATCATTCTTGTCAAAGTGTTGCTCATTGATGACATCCTTCTCTCTTGAGTGGGAACTTTCATGGTCTTGCAGGAAGTTATTTATGTCTTGGTCATCTTCAAAAACAGGCCAGTGTTCTTCATAGTCAGGGATGGAAGGTCTATGAATTGTATCAATGATGCATCTCCCTTTTCTTGCAACATCATGAGGGATAATTGTGGAAGTGGAAGCGGCCACAACCAAGGTGTTAGCCATGTCGTTCAAAGATCTGTCAAATGCTCAGAAAGATAAATCATCGAACCCTTTAAGCATGTGAGTGATTCTTTCTTTGTAGGGTTTCAATTTCTCATCCTTTGTGTCAAAAGTTCCCCTAATTTGCGATATAACTAGATCAGAATCCCCTATTATGATTAATTTTTGAATCCCTCTAGATTTGACTGCAAAAGGGCCTCATACTCAGCAATGTTATTAGTGCAAATGAATTGGAGTCTTATTGAAAACAAAAGATATTCTTCATATGGGGAGATCACAATGCCAGCCCCCGACCCAGATTTGGAATGCGCCCCATCAAAGTACATTACCCATAACCCCAGATGGGGAGGGGCAACAACATGTTCATTTTTGAAAAGCCTCCATTCCCCAATGTTATCACTTTCTTCTTTTAGGTTATTTTCATCTTCGTGAGACGAGGCAATCATAGGGGTAGAAAATTCATGTCTAGGAATCGACGCATAAGAGTTTTCTTTCCATGGGAGATAGATGACGGAGCCATCTTCATTAATGGATAGGTTGAGATCCTCAATCAATTTTTTGGATACAATCATTCCCCATGCTGGGGGGGTTTCAACTTTCTACCACAACTATATTGATGGAGAATCTTTTTTCCGGATATGTATGAAGAAAGGTTTTTACCCCTTCCATGATCCCACATACCTTAAGCTTGTCGGAGTTCAAGATCATCTTAGAGAAACATTTCCTTGAAAGCTTGAGTCCTAGATTTTTCATGACGCTTGAAGGCATGATGTTGATAGGGCTACCAGAATTTAGGATGCAATTCCTTAAGGTGAAGCCATTTAATCCAAAGGTGATGTAGAATGGGTTGCTTATATCCAAGGCTATCCTTAATGGGACCTTTAAGATAGGGTCAGGGGGCTTCTCCTTTACTTTGAAGGATGCTTGGGGTAAATAATCTTCTTCATCAGGGGAAAGATCCTCATCATCGGATTATAGATAGATGTTTGCCTCATAAATGTTGATAGATGTTTGCCTCATAGATTGATCAAGGTCAAATATGATATTTTGGGCTTGGAAGAGGCTATCAGGTTGCTTATTTCGGGTATCAAAAGCTAGCTTTCCTGTGAAGGAATTTAGGTACACTGCCAAGGTTATTTCTTTTGGAGGGGTTAAGTTATATGGGAAGGCATGAATGACAGAATTAAACCTATGATTGAATTCGACAACAGATTCATCATTCCTTTTTTCAATAGACAAGAACCCCTTGTATAATTGAACCACATCCTTTTCATGGTACCATCTCTTTTCGAATGTTTCAAGCAACTCCTCCCATGAAGATATAGATGATGCGGGAAGGGAAAAATACCATTCACGGGCCTTTCCTATGAAGCTTGTGGCAAAGGCAATTATGTGGTTGAACTCATTATAAGATTCCCCACATGTCAGGCCCTCAACTTTTAGAAGGTGCTCCTAGGGATCCTCCTCCCCACTAAATGTAGGTATGTCATCATCTTCAGGCAGGGGGGTGAATAGTGCCCCAATCACTTTTGAAAGGTTGAGAGGCACGAAGATTTTATGCTTATGTTTCAACCTCTTGAGCTTCCTATCAAAGAAAGAGACACGAGATTCATGTTTTTCTCTACGATAATAGTTTAGTGTCTCAAGGCCTTCCATTTTGAGTGGATATCATGGAGTCGCCAAAGGAATATTAAGAAATGTCGTTAATGAATCAATTCCTCGATGATTCACGAGGGAGGCAGACTTGCTTCCTCCCCGACAACGGCACCATAAATGTTACCACTCAAACTAGCAGGGGACCTAAAAAGGGTTCCTAAGAGGGAAATTGCTAGGTCAAGGGCAACGGTGGAGGCTTAGCCCACTGTCACCATAGCTAAGTCTCCCTGCTCTTTACAGACTTTCACCAATGGGAGGAGTCCCAGTAGTGTAGGGATCACTTGTAAAGTATAGGTCAATGGATAGGTGGAAAGTGACCCTGGAAATCCTTTCCCAAGGATGGAGTGAAGAATGGAACTTGCTTGCACTTTAAGCAAGGGATTTGATCCTCCAAGGGTAAGGGGCGAGGATTGGAGGGTTGAGGGAGAAGGAATAGGCTTATATACAAGGTCCTCAATCCCTATAATCCTTGGGAAACTCGGATTTCCTAATGGTCCTTGACAAATAATCTTTATTGAGAAGTGAGACCACATGGGGCCAAGTGGACTCAGCCAGGCTCGGGGATGGAATGTAGCAACCTATGATGTTCTTATCTTGGACAAGGTGAAAGGAAAGGACTAAACAAGAATGTTCACTTCAAAAGGTTGAATTGATCTTGTTGAGGTCTAGCCTTGGGGATGCCTAGGCAAAATTCGGTCCTAGGGCTAGGGCCTGGGATTCGCAGAGATTCCACTGTTATAATTGCCTCAAATTTGGAGGAGAGGGAGGGGACCCACTAGCGCAATAGCCTATAGGAGATCGAAGTTTTTACTTGGGTCAATTCCTGGGAAATTGATGCCTTGGGTGACCTTTGAGGGCTAGACCTAGTTAAAAGTGATAAAAGGTGAAAAAGGTGAAGGAGATGACCACCCTTTTTAGGGATAAATGCCTAATTCACTTGTTGATATGTAGTCAAGGATGATGATGAGTAAGAACTTGGTTTCTTGATCAAGGAGGCGCAAAAAGTCGATTTCATCCAATGTTGGGAGAAAGAGAAGAAAAGTGACCTTCAAGTATCTATACTTCAAAGCAAATGATGCGAGCTTATTGAGGCAAATAATCTCTAGAACATTTCATTCATATAACATTGGCCCATACATTAAATTAGCTAAAACATGCTCAATTCCACATATCAATTATGCAACAACTAGCCCTAATTTTAGCAGTATGCAACAACAAGAATAACAACTTCAAAATTTACTTAAAACGTTATAGAATATATCCAACCAGCATTTCGTTTGCAAGAGAAAGCTCCAAGACAAGAAAAATAGCCCAAATCCATACGTCAAAATTCATCCATCTCCAAAAAATATCCTCCAAGGAAAAAATGCGAAGTTATCTGATTAGAGAGATCCCAAGTCAAGTGATGATCCAAATGAGTGTATCTAACATCAATATATAGCCTCCTAAGGAGTTCGAATTAACCTATGGGCCTCCATTAGCCCCTGATGATAATAAAACTTCTATTGGTGACAAGGCCACCAAACTAGCTCACAAGTGTAAAAATAAGCCTCACAAGGGGCCAAATAATAATATGTAACATGTCGTGGGGCCCTCCAAAGGTCTAATAATGTCCTGAAGTGCTATACCGAGGAATAAATTCCTCCGAATATGATGGACAAGGGGGCGACCCCTTGTTCTCCAAGTAGTAGACCTGTGGTACTCCCAGTGGGTCTAAGGGTACATAAATGATCCCATAGGTCTCCATATGAATCAAATATGGCTGTAGATCCTTTACAAGAGTCCGAGTGGTGGAATGAATGTTGTCATGACATCGTACAAGTCCTGGGACACCTGCCAAGTGTGTGGGGCTTCTGTGGGGTGCTTGCTGGGCATAATGTACCAAGCATATCACCATCATCCCAAAAGTGGATCGCTAGTAGTCTCTGAGCATCGATGAAGATCCGTGGAGTGTTGTCTATTGTTGTGGAGGCCAATGGCTCTCTATGCACACCCTATATGTGCCAATGTAGACCTCTGGGGGTTAGGATCCCGTATAGGGAGACCAAACCCAAATGGAAACCACCTGTAATCCTGCATAAGATCCAATGCGTCCCCTAGGCTTCCAGTACAACCAGTCATTAAAATAATCGGGTAAAAGAGTTTACAAATCATGGATAACAAAGTGGGCACTTCATAATGGCACACCCTTCTGTAGTGGGCTTTGGCATGTGCTAGTGTCTCCAAGCTCCAAAGGGAGTTAACCAAGTACCTTATTATGTGGTTTAATCGTTAATGGGGATAGTAAGTCCAAGGTACATCCCTCTAATGGGGGTAGCAAGTGATAAATAAGTGGAATAGAGTAGGGAATGAGAGGGGCAATCCTGGGCCACATATTGGGGCATAGGGGTAGTTAGATAAGGGGAAGCCCACACCTGGGTATGTAATGTGTAGGAGGGAGCAATCGTGGTACATGAGGTGCCTCGACCTTGATTTTTCCACCCTTATTTATATGCCTTTTGCCTTTTATGTTGTTTCTTTAATTAACTGCTCGGGGCTCAAAGGACAAGAGCATGATGTGCAGATATATAACAGTGATTACCCCTTTTGGGTAGGGCGGTTCATTGCCCTCCAGGGGTTGGGACAATCATGGGTTCCTAAATGATAAAGGAGGCTCATCTAGGGCCTATGGAACCAAGGTGATGGCCATGGATTGGTGTATGCATTGGATTTTGCTCATGTGCTAATTGTTTTGTCCCGACCATCTTTTGCAATTTGTGGTACAATTTCCTGTTAAATGTGGCCAATTATGCTTTTTTATTTTTCTTTTAATTTCTTCAACCTCTGGGGCATCATTCCAGGTCCGACCCAAAGTGGGGGAAGGGGAATAGGGAGGCTAGCCCTATGTGGACCAAGAATGGAAATGTGGACCCAGGTGGGAGAAATGATGAATGGGGTATAGTGAGTGGAAAGGGAGTAATATATGCAGATAAAGGAGTGGGAGCACGTAGCCAAGGTCAGGGTTTCCCAAGTAGTACCACCCTAGAACCAAATTGTCAATAAAGGAGATCCCATGGGAATAAGATCCAAGGGTAGCAATCAAAAGAGATTAAGGGGACAAGAGCACAAACTAAACCCACCTTTTCCACCAAATCCCCCCATCAATCCATACCCAGAAGTATCCATGACAAGTAATCACAATACTCAATTACCAAATGACAAGACATACCTTTAGACTCAAGAGGCCCACCTTCAAACATATGATCAATACAGGTGGGTGAGTGACCACATGGCTGGCTCAGGTGGCCGAGAAATGAAACAATGAGCTAGTAGGTGGCTGCAAAGAGCTGCTGGCTGCTGGCTGAGGCTCATCATGGAGTAAAATTTCTCCTCCGGATATCACCCACGAAGTGGTGGGTAAGAATACCCATATAAAGCACGAAAAGGGGACATACCGATGGATATATGATAGGTCGTGTTGTAGCAATACTCCCCCAAGTGCAACCATCTCATCCAAGCTTGTTGCTGCCCTGTCACGTAGTTCCTTAAATACCCCTCCAACCACTTGTTGACTATCTTTGTCTGCCCATTCGTCTTAGGGTTGTAGCTGGTACTGGGAGTAAGCGCATTGCCCACCAATCTGAAGAGCTCTTGCCAATATCCTCCCATAAAACTACTGCCCCTGATGCTGACTACGGTCTTGGGAAGACCACGCAAACAGAAAACCTCCCTGAAAAACAGCGCTGCAACTTGCGAAGCAGAGTACCTCGAGGGGATAGCGAAGAAATGGACATACTTCATCAATCTGTCCACCACCATGTATATGTAGTCATGGCCCTGTACCGTTGGCAATCTTGTGATGAAGTCCATCGAGATGCTCTCCTATTTCCCCTCCGGAATTGGGAGCAACTGCAATAGTCCGGTAGGATGGGTCAACTCCCCCTTGTTCCTTTGGTAGACCTCACACTCTTGCACATGCCTCAACACACCCCCCTTGAGGCCCTTCCATGTGAAACACTCTTTGACTATCTTGTAAGTCTTCAGGAACCCCTGGTGTCCTGACAGTGGTGAATCATGTGCTACATGGAGAATCCTCTCCCTCAACTGCGATCCGGGTACTAAGAATATGTGACCCTTTTAATAAATGACATCAGACATCACCCTGTAACGCTCATCTCCATGGGCACCCTCCAGGATCTCACACACCAGGTGATCCTTGGAGTACTCTACCAACAACCATTCCTTCCAATCTTGGTACATGCTTATGAGTGAAAGTGTAGTTGGCCTCCTGGATAGGGCATTTGCTACCACATTATGCTTTCCTTTGACATACTCTATGTCAAAGTCATAGTCCTAGATCTTGCTGACCCACTTATGCTATATATCATTGAGACCCTTTTGCCCTAGAATGTGGCGAACACTGTTGTGATCAATGTTCACTTTGAACCTGTTGCCTACCAAGTACTTTCAAAATTTGGCCAATGCATGCATGACGGCCAATCTCTTCTTGTCAAATATCGAGTACAACCTCTCATGTCTAAGGAGCTTCTGACTCTCGAAATCTATCGAGTGGCCTCCTTGTGACAAAACAACGCCATGTCTTCACCTGATGCATCACACTCCAAGGTGGAAGGCTGTGTAAAATCAGGTAGTGTCAACACCAGACAACTGCTCATCACCTCCTTGAGGTGCTCAAACATTGCCTGTGCCCTATCTGTCCATGCAAATGCCCCCTTGGTCAAATTGGTGAGAGGGGTCGCTAGCTATGAGAAGCCCTTGACGAACTCGCTGTAATATGTGCAGATGCCCAGAAATCCCCTCAGCTCAGTCACATTCCAGTGGACTGGATAGTCCCACATGGCCCTGATCTTCTCCTCATGCACCCGCACTCCATCCTCTCCAATAATGTACCCCAAGTAGAGCACCCCCGTCAGCCCAAACGCGGACTTGGACAACTTCGCATAGAACTGTTACCCTTCCAAAATACTAAGCATCTCCTTTAGGTGCTACAAGTGTTCCTCTCATGTCCTGTTGTAGATCAAGATATCATCGAAGAATACCAACACAAATCTGCGCAACTGCTTGCGGAACATGTGGTTCATGCAAGACTGGAAGGTGGCAGGAGTGTTGGTCAGCCTAAAGGGCATAACCAAGAATTCAAAGTGGCCATAGTGATATCTGAATGTTGTCTTGGGGATATCCTGATCCCTCACCCGAATTTGGTGGTACCCTGAACGTAGATCTATCTTAGAGAAGTACTTGGCTCCTCTAAGTTCGTCCATTAACTCATCTATCTGGGGAATGGGGTACTGGTTCTTCAAAGTCTTTTTATTGAGGGCCCTGTAGTCAATGCACATCGTCAGCGTACCATCCTTCTTCTTCACCAAGATAATTGATGAAGCAAAGGGACTAGAACTAGGCCTAATGTGTCCCAATGCCAACAACCCCTGAATGGCTCACTCAATCTCATCCCCGTCGGCCTTGGGATGTTTGTAAGGGGTTGTGATGACTGCCTGTACCCTTGGTTCTAGATCAATGGTGTGCTCAAACCCTCTGTTCGGTGGTCGTCTTGGTAGGATGTCCCCAAACATTGCAGGGTACATGTCCAAGATGGCTTGAATATCTGGATGGGGTGGTTTGGGCTTGCCCCCAGCCTCTGAAATTCTCAATTCCATTGCCCACTCAATGTCCCCATGCCTCAAGTTGGCCTCCATTTGGTGTGCTAAGATTATCTGCGGTGGGTATGAGTGCATGCCCCTCAAGACAACTAACTTCCTATCCGGCGCCATTAACTCCATCTCTAGCGTCTGCCAATTAGTAGTCACTTGCCCCATAGAATAGAGCCACTGGACTCCCATCACCACGTTGGTGTCTATCATATCCACCACGAAAAAGTGGTTGGTCTCTGAGTAATTCCCCATGGTCACTGTCAAAGAGGGGACATATTGGGTACACTGCATGGTCCTATCCCCTGGCACAAGGACACCCCCCAAACTCCTTTATAGTAATGCCCCTCCTCCGCACCATCTGCACATCAATGAAGTTGTGGGTAGCCCCATTGTCTACTAGAATTGAGACACGATGCCCTTGTATTGTGCCTCGAATCCTCAGGGTCAAAAAATTGGGAACCCCACGCAATGAAGCAAGCACTCCCCCAACAGGTGTGAAAGGTGCTCCCCTAGGTGGTGGTGGTGGAGGTGGTCCCCTTGCTGCATGTGGTTCGTTGTCACCCTTGTCTATCTCCTGCTCTACGTCATCCTCCTAGTCACTATCAGAGAAGACCTCAATGTAATGGGCCTTGCCCGCGGTGCATCTGTGGCCTGGTGCCCAAGGCTCCTTGTAGGTGAAGCATAGCTTCCTCCTTCGGGGATCTCTCCTAGTCTCCTCATCCAGCTGTCCCCGCCCTTGGGATGAAAAGGAGCTCGTGGTGGAATCGGTGTCTTAGTCTTGGGAATTATGTCCTACAAATCTCGGGTACAAGTCACGACCTCTTGTAGCGTGGTTGGTTTGGGACATCTCACCAACGCACGTAAAGGCTCAAGCAAACCCAATGTGTAGACCCTCCTAGCCTTGGATAGGTCTGACACCATCACGAATACCCTCAAGAACTTTGATATGTAATGCTTGAGGCTGTCGGTCTATTTGAGCTGTGTGAGTGAAGCTCTCTAAAGTGGGCCTCTGGGTCCCTCTTGTCAGAATGCTCCACTACCCTCCGTGTGAAATCCTTGTAAGAAGTTATGCTTGCATGTCCAAGCGTAGTCAGCTCATGGAACCACCAATCATGGGCTTCACCCTCCAAGTGTAAAGTAGCCATCTTGATGGCCTCTACCTCTATCATTCGGTTGAGCTGGAAATATGTGTCCAACTTCTCCACCCAAGCCCTGGCTGTGCACTTGGAAGACCCATCAAATGTGGGGAGGTACATCCTCCCTATGGTGCATTGTAGGTCCGTGTTCTGCGAGTTGGAATCCATATGCCCCTGCACCTCTCGTTCTGCTTGCGCTGATAGAAATCTTTGAAGGAGAGTGCAACTCGAAAATCATCCCCCATAGACTGCCACTCCTGGAAATAGTCTCCCATGGGCATCTCGTCCTGCCCACCCTGCTCACCTGGTCCTGAGGGCAAAAACGTGGGCAAAGTGGTCCTAGTTGGCCCACTGAAAGCATGTGGGTGAGTCACTGGTGAATGGTGGTCATACTGGTGGGAAGCCCCGAAGTTTCCCCAAATAGAAATTCCCGACGCATGCCCTTGTCTTGATTTTGTTGCTTGAGTTTTTCTAACATCTCCTTCTGCCCTCTGGCCAAGTCACTTAGGGCTTTCAAGAGGACAACAAATGCTACCTCCTCTTTGCTCTTCGGCTTCCCCATATTTACCTTCTCCACTGCTTGCTCTGGGGTCTTAGTGTGAGGGGTGATTTCCAACTCTTTCCCTACTCTGGTATCTCTGCCTCCGGTAGGTCACATTCTGCTTGTCCCTCAAGGTCATAGAAATAATCCCATGACTTAGCCAAGATCAAAGCTTTGATACCACTGTAATATTCTTAATGGAAAATTTATAGTGATAACAAGCAATTACATCACATGCACGCATACATTTTAAACACATAAGTAAACACCCAAAATTTCTCCAAAAATTGCACCCAACTGAGCCATTTTATTATAATGCAATGGAAGTACAATGAGAGTATGGTGTGAGTGCACCTAGGCTTGCCAAAGGCAAGCTAAACAAGTCCCAGGTGATAAAATGAGATGCTTGGATGCTAGAATGTGCTCTCTCTTCTATGCCCTGCGTTTCCCTGGAAAAACTGCATTGCCTGCTGGAATGAAACTGCTGTTTAACCCTCTTCCAGTGCTCAGAATATACTGAGAAATTAATCTCAGACTTCCCTCAAATAATCCACCAAAACCTAGAAAGGGTTTGGCCTAGTTCTGACCACCGAAATTGACCCCAACTTCTATGTGCTCCTCCAATGGCTGGGCATTTCGGCCCTCCTGGAAATGACACTGTTCTAATCCTCCAAAATGACTCTAAATGCTAGTGAATTTCCCCTTTAGATGACTCCCCAAATCCCCATCTCAATCCAGCCCCAAATGGCCACCCCTCAGCTCCCATGTGCAGCCCAAAAGTACCTCCTGCGCACGTAGTCCTTGGAATGGTCTCTCTGCTACAACAAGGTCTCAACAAAATTTGGTTGTCCTATCACCTTGAATTTTGAGCAATATGAGGCCCAATGCTTCCTCGATAGACTCAATAAGTTTGTTGCTCCCCCACTAGCTTCCCCAAGAAATGCATGTTCCTCTCCCATGCCCAGATTGCTGAAGAAAGCCCCACGAAATGCCTAATGCAACGCTGTAATTGGCTCACAAATGGTATCGATTTCCCTCCTTGGCTGGCACTTGAAGTCCACTAAAGCAAGGGGTGAGAAACTCGCTTGAGAATATCGTGTGCTGAATAACACTTATAGACTTGGCTCAACAGGTCAAGCATGCTTGGTATGTGAGTTTGTCAAAGTGTCAATAGGTGCAAAATGATGTGTGATTCCTCTATTTATCCTTGGGTTGTCTCCTCCTCATGTGGAACCCATACATTGAATTCCTTTATCCCAAAAAGCACGAATTTCCCAAGGGGTGTGTATTTCCCTCTTGGGTGGCCCCCACAACCCACTAAGTGTTCGATTTGCTTTTTTCTCCCTATGTGAGTGCCTTCCTTAGCCAAAAATTGGAAGTGGGGTCCTCCAACCCACTTCTCCTAAGTTGGAAATCAAAATGATCAAAATTGAGCAAAATTGTATTCTCACCTAGCAATAATTGCTAAGCAGGAATATCACAAACTAGAAGAAGCTAAGTACTTTTGAGGGAGAGTTGGTGGATCCCACATTGTATAGGCAGTTGATTGGGTCCTTGACATATCTGGTCAACACTAGGCCATATATCTGTTTTGCTGCAAGCATACTCAGGGAGTTCATGATGGAGTCGAGACAGGTTCATTGGGTGGCAACAAAGCATGTGTTGAGATACATGCAAGGTACAATGGACCTTGGATTGAGACATGTTGGAGTTGGTGGAGTAGAGTTGTAGGGGTACACAGATTCTGATTAGGCGAGGAGCGTTGCGGACAAAAAATCTACGTTTGGGTGTTGTTTTAGCTTGGAATCAACCATGATCTTGTGGTGTAGCAGGAAGCAACAACCAATGGCACTTAGCTCAGTAGAGGCAGAATACATGACAGCGAGTTTGGCAAGTTGTTTAGTTATATGGCTTGGCAAGATGCTCATAGGGTTATTTGGCCTTAAGTTGGGTCCCACAATGATTCACTGTGATAATCAGAGTTCCATTAACCTCTTTGAAAATCATGTGCTTCATGATAGGTCCAAACATATAGAGATCCGATATCACTTCATCAGAGACAGGGTCCAAAGAGGTGCTATGAGATTGCAATACATTTCCATAGAGGAGCAGGTGGCAAATATTTTCACCAAGCCTCTAGTGAAAGGAAAATTCATGTTTTATATGGACAAGCTGGGTTGGTGAAGAATCCCTTCCTTGCTAGGAGGAAGTGTTGAAGTTCTTGGTAGATTTGAAAGGTCTTCTACATGATCTTGGTGTCCTAGCATGTAGAAGATGGTTGATTGCCTCTTTGGGTGCTTGATTGGTGGAGTAAGTGATTTATGACTTCTTTCCTAAGTCAAACTTATGAAAAGTACAATAATTAATGTCAATTAATTATTGTGGACTATTAAGCCAAAGTACTGGGAATAAATAATAAAACTATTTAAATGACTTAGATATGATCTCAACCTTTGATCTCAAGTGAAATGAGGTCTAATCTTGACCGTCAATCGCTTAGGAGATTAGGGTTAGGGATTTGGCTTAATGAAGTTTTATAATAATCCTAAGAGATAGGTGAAGACATACAAGTGGAGGAAGTGATTTTCTCTATAGCGAGAGGCTCAGCTAGACTAAAGAGAAGGGAGTAAGTGTGTAGGGAAATTTTGGGAGTATTTCCATAAGGCCAAGTTCAGGAAATCGAGATGTCGAGTAGTTGAAGTGAATAGGAGGCTGAGTTGTGGAGAGGTCAATTTATCCAGTGGGCCGATTCGCTGGTGGTGGAGGTTGAGTTTCTCCAGGGCTGAATTCTTTAGGAGGCTGATTTTTTGGTGGATCGAATTCCTTCGATCGAGTTTTCCAGTGGGGGTTGAGTTACAGGTTCCAACAATGCATTCTTTTGTGTATTTTTCGTAGTGGGTCTAGGTCCAAATTTTCCGAAGGATGCTAATGAAGGAAATTTTTTATTGGTGTATATTTATTGTTGTGATGTGATTGATCGCTTTGATTTTATTTTTTTGCTGCAAATATTTTATTTTATAAGTTAAATACTAATAAAAGTTGTTGAGGTATAAAATAAATTTGGATTGGTCTTAGAAATCTAACAAATTATAATTGCAAGTACATTCATGTAAGCCATATTTGTCAATCTCACCGACTTTCATATCCATTTGGGAATTTGTCTTTGCATTTCTCAACTAGGCTTGTACCAATTACTCACACTAACAATCACCATTTGGGTTTAGAGCCTTTCCTTTGGTAAGTTTCTTTGCTCTTAAGACTTTAGGAATTGCATCCTTTGGCCAAGTTATTTGTCTAGGTAAGATAAACCTTGGCTATGTCTTTCCTCTATACCAAATGTTCAAGCTTTGGATTAGTTCCAGGATTCTCCCCTTGGCTAGGTTTTTTCTGGCCTAAAGAGTGGGTGGATCACTGAAGTGATAGCCTATAGGTAGTTTTGACATTTATTAGCCTCTCTTACCTAGGGAGGTAACATTATTACGTGATCAATGCCCCAAATTTGGAAGGGAAGCCCCGTATGAAGTGTCAATTTTCCCTTGACTAACGGTCTTGGTTTAATTAGATGCATTAATGATTGTTGTACCTAATGGTGAAGATGCAACATTGGACATTGTGTGTGTTTGGCATATTTTTTTTAATAATGGGCTGGGCAAATTATCTGTGGCCCATGTCCACTAGAGGAGCATTGACACCTTACAATGGAAGTGTTGAGAACCATGGGATTCCTATCACTTGTAGAGCATCATTCCACTCCATGGGCACCCGCAACACCCCCAATCGTCTGCACTTTGCCCCACATTATTCATGAGATGATGCACTTGGACCAACATGCCCCAGTCAGCTTAGCAATGTACACATTGTTTGGAAGTTGATTTGAGGCCTAGATGAGGTTTGTCTCACCCCTTGAGACATGGGAGGGCTAGCAGCGTCCTCAGAGCCCTCAATGTTGGAATAGAATTAGACTATTTTGTCACCAGGATACCCATGAGACCCATTTTGTGCCCCAAACACAAAACCGGGCCCCACACAATGATTTGCATGAAGATCTAGGGGCCAACCCCTAGATCACGATTTTTGGAGCTCTCTACACTTAGTTTGGAACTAACGAGGCCCAACGCATGCCTCCAAGCGGCCTACACATGGATGACGTCAACATTTCAACCTCTTTGTGGGTGATTTATCTTGTTTGCACATTGGTTGCTAGGTTGACCTGTGACCTAGAGTATGTTTTACACGTTATTTTATGATTTTTGGGGGATTTAGGCCTAATTCGACATAGAAGGACATGTGTATATTGGAGAGATGTTATTTGATCTCTTATCATCACCACACTTGCAAGATTTCAAACTTCTTAGAGGAACTCACATTTTTTTCTTTGTGGCCATTGGAGATTCTTGAAATTGATTTTGATGTGTGGAAGCTAAATTTGGAGCTGTTCTTTGGAGAATGGATGGATATATTGCATGTTATCTTGTAAGTTCTCTTTGTTGAATATTATCATTTTGAATGTCTAATATATGGAACTATTGCTTCTAGATTATGCTAGTTTGTGCCCTAATTTGTTGAAAATAAATTTTGAAGGCTATCTAGATGAATGTTGCATATGTTACTCATGCATAACATGTAATGAATGTTCCTATTGGTGAATCTTTTTAAAGCTCTCCCAAGAAACTCCATTTATCATTGAGTGGGTAAATGCTGGAATTTTGATACCTAGGGCATCAAATTTCGGCCTCCTTAGCAACGAATTAGGTTTATCTAGAGCATCCTTGACTCCATATGCCCAAATGACGAGGCACTAGTCCAAGTCTTTGGTGATCAACCTTAAATTTTCTCCATAATTTTCTCTTTTCAATTTGGTCCGTTTGAGGCTAGGAAGGAGAATCTAGTGCTCGTAGCAAAATTTTAGGGAGGAGGCTTTTTGGTGGTTTGAAAACCTAAACATCAAGAGGTAGGTCTTGACTACATGGCCTATCATTTTGGTGGGCATCCACTCAAATTTCATCCATAAAATCTCTTGCCCTAGGTGTTACCCTAAGAGGGAAACCCTAGTTTTTTCTCCCTCAACTTGAAGACTTTCTTGAGCCTTTGGAATAACTAATTTTCATTGTAAGAAACCCTTTCCCTACGGTCTTGACCTTGAGCACACTTATTATCATTGATGACAGGACTGTAAAACAGATGTAAAAACAATAAAGGAGATTTTATCCTGAACCTATAATTATTTTCATGAAATCTTACAAACTTAATTAACAGATTATTTGGCAGAACTATTGAGGGTACCTACCTGTGCCCTTGCGGTTGATGATGCCTCCAACTCCCTGCTGCGGTTACCAAAAGACCGAATCCACCCAGCCAAACTGAGCAGAACCTGGCTACTCAATCCAGTAAGCTTCTTAGTTGAAGCCCACTGTTCCCCCGTGCCCAGAACCTTAGAACAAATCAGGCTCTTCCTGTGGATAATTTCCGTAGATGATGTTCCTCCTCCTTCAGATTTCCTTCGCTCCCTGTTTTTACCTTCCTCTTCCCTCTATCCCCTTCTAAATTTCTGTTCCGTGGTTTTTATCCAATTTCTTGGCGGTGGCCGCTCTTCCACCAGCAGCCCACCGCTTAGTTTGCTGGTGACACCCTCCCATGTCACATATCATCTCCCATATTTCTTTTAAAGGTCACGTATATATATATTTTATGATTTAATAAATCACATTATGTTTTATTAAAGTACTCCTTTTAATATAAAGATTATAACATTATACTAAATACCTCTTTAATTAATTTCTTATATATATTTTTAATTATTTTATTAATTTATTAATATAATTTTTATTAATAATTTGAAATATATAATTTATATAGCCCTCTTTAAATATTTACCCATACATTAAGCAATATGGGTGTTGATGGATGAGCAGAACCTCTATTCGAAGAAGTGTCAAGGTATTTAGTACTTATAGTTAATTTAGTATATAAATACTAGTGCGGTGTATGCGACACATGCATATAGCTATCATATGCATGCATCGTATGCCTGCTATTATTCTTGCATTCTCTGTATTTATAGATAGGTCGTTACAATTGAAAACTTCAAAACCGTTGGTCTTGAATCTTGTTTTCTAGGGCTTTTCTTTGATAGTGACTTGCTTCATTGAAGCCTTGAGCCATTATTGAGTTTCTCTCTTAGATGACCTCTAGCAAGATCACTTTGTGCCTTATAGCTAGTATATCTATTTTAAGTAAGCTCCCTCCTACTGGGATTACTCCCATTGGTGATAATCTGTAAAGAGCAGGGGGTTTTGGTGTTGAAATTTCTAAGTCTGACACATCAGAAATCCCTACTGCATTATCTGGTTTATTATCTCCTACTTGTTCTTTCCATTAACAAGTTATTTATAAATATTAATACTGAAAATAAACATAAATGCAACCTTAACACATATACAGATCAACAACTGAAATAACTGAGATAATCACACAAGGGACACCGTTATTTTTGGACAATCGTCCTTGGAAAACCCAATGCGGGAAAACCAATGCAATAGATATGAGGGTTTTATTATGCAGTTTTCTGAATACAACTAGGGTGCCATAAATGGCTCACCCAACAGAGAATGCCCTCGGTAGTAGTACCTCTCCTCCGAGACAAATATTTCGGCTGAACAATCATCAGATGAATGATCCCACAACAGCAATGGCAGTTCCTTAGCTGGACAATGAAAGTTTCTCCAAGCGTCTTTACTGCTCTGCGTCACTCTGCAGGGATTGCGTCACCCTTCCCAACTCACCAACACTAAGTCTGCACCACAAAAATCTCCCAGCGCTGTCTCTTGGCCTTGCGTCAGCTCTACTAGCCTCTGCGCAGCTACTGAAGCCTTTGCGTCAGCCCTCAGACCCTTTGCGTCAGCCATGCTGGCCTCTTCAGCCTCTGCATAGCTCCCAACTACCTCTTTTTTCAGCCTTCCTAGGCTCTGCACTGTCTCTTTGGCACTATCTCTACTTCTCTGCTATGTATTCTCGGCCTCATGCAGAGCTGTCCCTCGCTGCAACAGATCACTGGTTCAATTCTCTCAGCAAGCCTTGCTCCAGAAAATCGAACTGACTGATCAATTTGTTGTGTCTCCAACTGACCCTTAAGCCTCTTCTTGTACTTTTCTTGTTGAGTTTTCAATGGTCGAGATTAAGTCCCTAATCAATAGCTAAGATGAGATTTGGATTGATCCATGTCATTTAGAACATTCTCACCCAGTTTTATATTAATACCCATTAACCGGGTGGAATTTCCCAAACCATCTCTGGGTCTTGGAGATCTTATATGCCTTAGCCTCTCCACCAATTTTCATGGCTAGAGCACATCCAATGCTACCACAAATCAACATTTGGCTGAAGTGACATTGGGCCTCTACCCCATTGTTGTCCCATTGTCTAGTGTATACCTTGTAGCCTCTCCAAGGCTTGCTAGATTTTGCGGCAACAAAGTAAACTCCAACTTGTAGTATTGTACTTGATGAGGGTGAAATGCTTATTTTGGTCCTCTATGTGGACGATCTCTTCTTGATGGGATCATAGAAGCTCATAAGGATGTGCAAGGAGGACCTTTCTTTAGTGTTTGAGATGAAGGATGTTGGCTTGATGCATTGCTTTTTGGGATTGGATGTGTGGTAGCAGCTAGGAGAGATTTTCCTAGGGCAGGGCAAGTATGCAATTGAGATCTTAAGGGGATTTCAAATGGAGGATTACAAGCCAATGTCTACACCTATGACCACCAACTTGAAGAAGCTAAGTACTTTTGAGGGAGAGTTGGTGGATCCCACATTGTATAGGCAGTTGATTGGGTCCTTGACGTATTTGGTCAACACTAGGCTAGATATCAGTTTTTCTATGAGCACACTCAGTGAGTTCATGGTGGAATCGAGACAGATCCATTGAGTGGCAACGAAGCATGTGTTGAGGTACCTGCAAGGTACAATGGACTTTGGATTGAGATATGTTGGAGTAGAGTTGCAGGCGTACACAGATTTGATTGGGCTAGGAGTGTTGTGGACAAAAAATCCACGTCTGGATGTTGTTTTAGCTTGGGATCAACCATGATCTCGTGGTGTAGCAGGAAGCAACAACCAGTGGCACTTAGCTCAGTAGAGGCAGAGTACATGGCAATAAGTTTGGCAAGTTGTTTAGCCATATGGCTTGGCAAGATGCTCACAGGGTTATTTGGTCTTAAGTTGGGTCCCATAGTGATTCACTGTGATAATTAGAGTTCCATTAAGCTCTCTAAAAATCTTGTGTTCCATGGCAGGTCCAAACATATAGGGATCTGAGATCGCTTCATCAAAGACAGGGTCCAAAGAGGTGCTGTGAGATTGCAATACATATCCGTAGAGGGGCAGTTATTTGGAAGATATTTTCACCAAGCCTCTAGTGAAAGGGAAATTCATGTTTTATAGGGCCAAGTTGGGGTTGGTGAAGAATCCCTTCCTTGCTAGGAGGGAGTGTTGAAGTTCTTGGTAGATGCAGAAGGTCATCTACATGAGCTTGGCGTCTTAGCATGTAGAAGATGGTTGATTGCCTCTTTAAGTGCTTGATTGGAGTAAGTGATTTATGACTTCTTTCCTAAGTCAAACTTATGAAAAGTAAAATAATTAATGTCAATTAATTATTGTGGACTATTAAGCCAAAGTATTGGGAATAAATAATAAAACTATTTAAATGACTTAGATATGATCTCAACTTTTGATCTCAAGTGACGCGAGATCTAATCTTGACCATCAAACGCTTTGGAGATTAGGGTTAGGGATTTGGCTTAATGAAGTTATAAAATAAGCCTAAGGGATAGGTCAAGACATACTAGTGGAGGAAGTGTTTTTCTCTATAGCGAGAGGCTTAGCTTGACTGAAGAGGGAGGGATTAAGAGTGCATGGCAAATTTGGGAGTGTTTCCATGAGGCCAAGCTCAGGAAATCGAGACGTTGAGTAGTTGAAGCACATAGGAGGCTGACTTTTGGAGAGGTCAATTTATCCAGTGGGGTGATTTTCTAGTGGTGGAGGTTGAGTTTCTCTAGGGCCGAATTCTTCATGAGGCTGTTTTTCTGGTGGATCGAATTCGTTGGGCCGAGTTTTCCAGTGGGGGCTGGGTTAGAGGTTCCAACAATGCATTTTTTTGTGTATTTTTGTTTGTGGGTCTAGGCCCAGATTTTCCCAAGGATTCTAGTGAGGGAAACTTGTTATGGGTGTATACTTACTGTTGTGATGTGATTGATTTCTTTGATTTTATTTTTCTGCTGCAAATATCCTATTTTATAACTTAAATACTAATAAAAGTTGTTGATGTATAAAATAAATCTGGAATGGTATTAGAAATTTAATAAATCATAATTGCAAGTACATTCATGTAAGTCGTATTTGTCAATCTCACCAGCTTTCATATCCATTTGGGAAATTGTCTCTGCATTTCTCAAATCACCATTTGGGCTTAGAGCCTTGCCTTTGGTAATTTTCTTTGCTCTTAAGACTTTAGGATTTGCATCCTTTGGCCAAGTTATTTGTCTAAGTAAGATAAACCTTGGCTTTGTGTTAGTTCCAGGAGTCTCCCCTTGGCTAGGTTTTTTCTGGCCTAAAGAGAGTGAATCACTGAAGAGATAGCCTGCAGGTAGTTTTGATAGTATCTTTAGCCAGTGTTGAAAATATCGGTATCGACAAAATATCGGCGAGGGTCCAGAAAACATCTTATCGGCAATATCGACAAATATCGGCAAGCATGAAAAATGCATAATATATTAATTTTTGTTTGTTTGTTTTCTTTAGATTTTTAAACATATAAAGCAATAAAAACATGAAATAAACACATTGGCACATAAATATGAAGAAAGTACTGATATATATGATGTCAAATAGAAATGATACATCAAAGGCGATACCAAATCTTGTTGATCCTTGATAATTGTCCATTCAAGGACTCAAATGTGGAGAACCAATACAACATAACATCACATATATAAAAGTATCTCAGCATCATGAGTTATATGTAGCAAAACAAATAAAACTAGCAGCTATCTATTTGAAATCACTGCCCTCTCCCCCTTTTACGGGAAAACATGATGGGCTATTTGCCAGGCCTACTCCTAGTAGTAGAAAGCCCTGGCCTTGCCTCTGCACCTAATGTCAAATAATGAGTGCTAGGTATGGAGCTGTGCTCTCCTATTATTATAGCAGATGGTGTTGATGCTGATGCTCCCACAGTGCCCTCCTCCTCCTCCTCTGTTATGAATATAATTCATAACAATTAAATAAATAAAATAAATATAAATATTAAATAATTAAATATTAATTAGGTTAAATAGTCATTAAGTTAGGTGAAAAGTCATGTCTAAAAGACATGCCCATTCACGAAAGGTCACCTGCTGAGGTATAAAAGCGGGGCTTCATTGTAACATTCAAATCATCTGATATCATCTTATACAATTTTATATATTAATAAATTATTATATTTAAATACCTGTGTGTATTTTAACATATTAAGTCTACAAGTTATCGGTTTTCTTGCTTCAGCCATAGTTTTTATGCTACATCCTCCTCTTGCTCCTCCTCCGAGTCCTCCTTCTCTTGCTGCCTCTGTTCTAATGGATCATCTGGCTCTAACCTTGAAGGTGACTCCTCCAAGATGGGCTCCTCAGACTCCACCCTCCACTGAGACAATACATCAATATTGTCTAAGGAAATGGCATCTAGATCCATTGGTGTTTCTATTTGCCTCACTCGAAGTCGGATGTTGTAATGCACATACACTAAATGATTGAGGCGTGCGAACTCCAACTTGTGAGAGTGTCAAAAAAACTAATGAGTCTTGAGTCTTGAGTCTTGACACTTGAAGGTCATAAATTAAAAATTAAAAATTACAACAAGTGTAATTGCTCAACTGAAGGCTGGAGCTCAAAGTTATACCTATTGCGCTTTTTTGCGTGTATTTTCTCAAATACACTCCAGTTGCGCTCACACCCTGAAGAGCTACATGTTTGACTCAAGATTCTTATGGCCAATTTTTGCAAATTTGGTGCCTTTGCACCATAGTTTCGCCACCAAATATCTACAACAAAATAAAGAAATAAAAAATTCAAAAACTTAAAACATAATTAAACTTTCAAATAAAAGTTACATAATTGAATTTAAAAAAAATAGAATTATATGTAAAGAAATTCTTAATTGAAAATTCTAATTTCTAATGAGTGATAACTTGTCACTTACGTGGCATGAAGAGGGTCCTTTCCCTAATAGCATCATCAAAGCCAAATAGGCCAACACAATCCCGATAAAACTGTATCTCGCGATTGATTTTGCTACGAAGCTCAGGATCAGGTACCATCCTATGAATACAGGAATGGAGCCCTTCCATCATCTCGCCATCAAAATCAAAGCCGCATTTGTATGAAAATGCGGGGTTGAGGAAGAGTGCTGCTGCATGAATGGGTCGATCAAGCATCCCTGTCCACCGACTACCAATCACATCCCATAACATCATATGCCTATCAAGGTCAATAGAACCCTTGTCTGCATAATAAGAACAAATGGCCTCCTTGGCCCTATCCATGGCCTCATACAAATAAGCCATTGCAGGCTTCTCCCCATCTACCAATCTGAGAACCTTTACTATAGGTTCACTAACTGAGCATGCTTCTTCTACTCCACGCCAAAACGTCTCAGAGTACACCATTTTTGCAATGGCTTTCCCGTCCTGTCTCTTGTTGTATCTACAATTACGCCAGTCATCAGACACAAACATTTGCTTCAACTCGAACTGACATAAAAGCAAAGACTGAAGTGTAATAAAGTTTGTGGCAAAACGTGTGATCGCAGGATGCCGCAACTCCTTGTTTCTAGTGAACTTCCTCATGAGGCTAAGGACAAAAGCATGGTTATAAATAAACTTGGGGACGCTCCTAGCCATATCAACCACCTCCTTGATGAAGGAGAGTTTCCCCATATCCTCAAGCAACAAATTGAGACAATGTGCTGCACACGGAGTCTAGAACAATGTGCGATGCCTCTCCATAAGCATCTTGCTGGTAGACACATAATTAGCTGCATTGTCTGTTATGACTTGCACAACATTCTGCACACTAATCTCTTGAATGAACCCATCTAACAACTCACATATCGTTGCTGCATCTTTGATGATTTAATAAACATGGTACCTTTAGGACAATGTACCAAGAAATTTAGATGGGTCCTACCCTTCCTATTTGTCCAACCATCAGACATCACTGTGCATCCAGTAACTTCCCATGTTTTTTTCAACTCTGCCAATCTAGAGTTGATGTCTTGCTTTTTTTCTTGAAGAATTGGCCCCCACAACTCCTCATATGTAGTACTTTTGTACCCTGGGCCCACAACAACAATAGCATCACACATTGGCTACCAAAATGGATTGGTTTTGGTGATGCTGAGAGGTAAGTCACTCCAGAAAAGACACCTCCCCGTGACTCTATCTGCTTCTTGCTTCTCCTTTTTTTAACCAGTGATTTTATGCCAGGTTGTGATCCATGTCCTGTTCGTCGAACAAAAAATGATGATCTCGCACTAGCAATAGTAGGTGATGCTGTGGAGCCCCTCCCACTACCCTCAGCATCAAAATCAGGAGAAGATATCCCAAAAGATCTACCTGCACGTTCAACCTTGTTTCTTTCTGTCTCTTCCTTCTTTCTGTCTTTTTCATCAATTGCCTTGAGATTTTTCTATAAGCTCCAGATTAAAAACTGTACAAATCCCGACATCATGTCCAGTAGTCTAGCCAGATGGTATTTCAATCGTGTAACCCCTCCTATTATCTTGGTCCCACACAATTTGCATGTAAGATATGCCCGATTTGTCCCACCATCAGGTTCCCCATACTCCCAAAATGGGTCCAAGGCTTTTGGCATATTTGAATTTTGTAGTGAGCTAACTCAAACCTAGGGCACTAAAAAAAATGGAGTTAATAAGTAATAACCACCTCATTTTACAAAATATTTTTTTTGCTACATTATTTGCAATGTGAATTCAATGAAAAACCATAAATGACAATAAGAGGGTGCATTTGAAAGTTAAAAAAAAATGGAGTTTGCTCCAAATATGGAGAAAACCCTTGCATTTGCTCATGGGCATGAAAATCATAGCAAATGGAAAAAAAAAAAGCAAAATGTTTGTAGGCAAATAGGCAAGCAAGAATAATCCTAAAGCTATCAAAAAATTCATTAACATAGGGGTTTATTTGAACATACCTGTTAATGGAAGAAATGAAATTGTTTCACTGTTCTTCAATCTTAGATCAACAAAATCTTCGTTGTTGGTGGCGATAATGGCTATTCAACACTCAGAAATAGCTCTCCCATTCCTTCTCCAGCGATCAGAAATGAAAATGAACGAAAAAAAAACAAAATTGGCCTTTTCTAGCCGCGGCGACAATTTTTTGCTGTTGCTGGGCGATATTTTTTCGAGATATCGTCGATATTTCGGAAATATCGCGATATTTGGGAGACAAAATATCGTGATATTTCCTCGGTGATATCTCGTCTCCCCGAAAATATTGCAATATTTCCGAATATCGGCGATATTGTCTTCACTGTCTTTAGCCTGCTCACCCCCTTCCCCTCCCCAAGCGTAAGGTTGGGACTTTTTCTTTAAGGAATGTCTGGGAGATAACAGGGCTAATTAGTGTATTTTATTGCATTGATTTTTAAATTTTATTTTAATTGGAACGAGAATTTCTGAAGAATTGGTAACTTTGAAATATTGGCTTCCACTATTACATCGGATACAGCTATTTCATCAAATGGGTCAGTTACAACATGTCTCTAAAGACTTGAATCCACGCAGCTGGGGAATGAATTGTCCACCAAACCACTCGAGCTAGGATCCTTTGACACATTGTTTTTTAATTCTCTCCATGTGCTTGTTGAAGAATTCATTACTGTCTTTTGGTCTCTTATCTTACTTTGTGAAATTTCTCCTTTAGAAGGAATTCTGAAACTTTTCATATCACTTCTGCAAAGCTGTACGAGTATTCTTTTAGTTGATTACCTACTTTCAGTGTTATGTTGTCTATCTTGATAAGTTGGTACTCTCTAGGAGTCATATTGATCTGCTTTTTAAATAGTAAAATGAAGATCACGTGCTTTGGATTTGCCCTCTTATAGATATGCCTAGGGTTGCATATATGATTTGCATTTTAGAGTTTTGTTGAGACCCCTACAGGTTTTGATTAACAGCATGTTCACTTTACAGAGTTATCCCATTTTTATGGGAGTTTGAATAATGTAAATGTCTGTGGGCACAAATATAAGTTTTGATTAGTAGCATACATAATACATATGAACATGTGGTTAGTGTAAATGGCCCTTACAACTTATACAAGTCTGCAGTTTCACAAATAAAACCATGAAATCTACAAAATAAGGTGGACATATTTATTTTTAGTACATGTCGTAGGTTAGTAGATCTGATGCTTCATGACATGATTGTTTTAATGACAAATGAAACTTTTCCACTGTTATCATTGTGACTACATGTGTAAACTGTTGCAACTCAACTCATCAGTGCAGTGTACCAAATGATAATATGGATTATCTCTGGGAAGAAAAATAAACTGTCATACCTTCGCAGATTTTCCTTGGAATTTGTAATCACTGGAAGACCTGCATGGAAATGAGCATAACCATGCTGTATTGGCCACTAACTTAAAAATTCCAAGCATTGAGATGAGTATCTTCATCTGGATTTTCTTTTTCCCCAGGAAGTGGCCTTGCTTTTGGATTGAAGACTTGTACACAGGAAATAACTCATGGCTCTACTACCGAGGACATTTTGCTGGATGTGCTTCTATATAGTGATAATGTATTTTATGTTAAAGCTAGTTAACACCTATGATAAACGTGATTACTGCTGCTTTCTACCACTTTAAACTAAAGCTTTTCTGCTTTACAAAAAAATGATTTTACACCCCTTGGAAATCAAATCTCTCCTGTCATTGGTATGCTATAATTTTTCCCACAGTTGAGGCTGCATAGCAATTTTGCTGCAGTGTTTTCCAATGCACACTATCTGAAGGCTATATTTGTGCAGTAAGAAGACCAAAGAAAGCATACGTGCGACTTTCAGAAGAGGATGGGAAGGGCGGCGACAGAGGTTATTTTTGCAGGAAGCATGTCTTAATGATTGGAAAGAGAGTATTGCAGAAGCAGCTAGGAGAGGAGGTGACGATGAAGATGAATTACGTTGGGATAGTTACGAGGTTCTGAAAAAGACTATGCAGAAAAAATGGTTACAAGATGTTGCAATGAAGGTGGCTGTGGAAAAGAAACTGCAACAAATAAGTGCTTGCAAGTCAGCCGAACATAAGCTGAAAATATCAGAGGCAATCAAGGCCAAATGGGCAGATCCTGTAAGGGCATTAGTGAAATCTTAAGAGGCATGCGCACGCATCTCTGAATTGTTAGTTTTCCTCTCCAAATGCACTGTACACTTGCAGTGAATTGTTTGCTTGTTGCTAGATTCTAAAACAACTGGTTTCATTTTCCTGTGTCCAGGACTATCGGCAAAATGTGTTAACTGGGATGCATAAGGTATTAGCAGAAAATTGTTTGAGAACACCTGTAAGAACTGAAAAGAAACGTAACATGACAGCTTCAAATACCATTACGAGAGATAAGCCTCCAAAGGCGATAAGCCAAAGGCTTAAGACACATCCTGCTGCTAGAATGTGTAAGAAAGAACCTACGAGTCCTAGAAAAAGGTTTCCGCCTTCATATTCAGATCCACTAGCAGGGGAAAAATTGCAGATGATAAGGAAACTTCGAGCAAATAGAACGGCAATGGAACTGAAAAGGAGAGAAGCTACAGTGCGTGCAAGGTGACGTTAGAGAATTTCAAGTTTCTGTTTGAATGCTTTGACTATTTCCTCTATTAGATGTGCTTTCTATATCTTCATTTGTTTCTGCAGGCGTGGTAAATTGACCTGGATGTCATGAAAAGGACAGGTGTCAAATGAAAATGTACTTTATTCTGATATATTGCTATGGTTGCATGGATGAACAGGTTGCTAATAGCAGAAGCGGAGAAAGCAGCAAAGACATTGGAAGCTGCTGCAGTTATAGATGCTTCAGCACAGGCTTTTCTTTCTGAAACTCGTAGGCTCCTGGATGAAGCCATTCATTCAGTGCAAAATGCAGAATCTAGCAGAATTACCAATGCACCTATGCAGGAAAGGATTTCTGAAATACCAACCTATACAGAAATGTTACAGACAGACAATTTTGTGGACAGCTATGAGGTAGCTGGTCCTTCTCTACCCACGTCTGGTGGCATGAGCAGTGTGCATCAGAAATCTTTGACTGCGAGTAGGCCATTTTATGGTAACATTGCTCTTTCAGCCCCAGAAGAAATTTTATCAAACAATAAACTGTCCGGTCGAAACTTATGTGATCATGCTAATGCAGACAGCCATCCAATCTCAACCCGCAATATTGGTTCAGCAGAAGAGCCCATGTCCATTGATTCAGCAGAAGGTACTGTACTTGAAGGAACAAGCCAGGAGGTTACTGGAGGAGATGCTATGTGTCAAGTAGTAAACAACTGTGTTGCTACAAATATTGCTTGTATGGCTGATAAATTGGAACATACTGATTGGAAAGTTGAGCCACTGCCCGCAGAGAACATCAGAAGGGAAATCGTGTCATCTGTAGGAGTGAATTCTTTGGAATCCTTTTCTGCAAATAATGAATACACGGGTCATGGTATTGCTTTAAAGTCTGAAGCAACCCCTATCCAGACTGGAAAAGGTGATGTCACAACCACAGATCAGAAAAGGAAAAAATGGGTGTGTGGAAGATTGATCGAGGTGAAAGAGGATTAGATTTGTATCATATAGTGTACTGGTATTATTGAAGATGAGGGAACTCATGATTCTCCTTGTACTCTTATTTTGGGAAAAACTTAAGATTCAATTTTACTCTGCATTCTGCTTGCAGCCTGATTCCTTGAAACCAGTTCCTTATGATTAGAGCTGCAAAGCATTTTGGTTTTGTTTCATGTTTGCTTTTTCCCTAACTTTTATTAACTAATATGAAATTCTTGTGAGTTTCCCATGGAGATAACTTCGATTTTGTACTCTTTGAGAAATATGTGCTCTGGTCTTGGAAAGTATGATGTCATCTTTTTAGTGTTGTCAATCTGTTGAGATCCATAAGGAGAGGATCAAATAGAACCAACCAGAAAAACCTTAAATCTGCACAAAATAGAAGATGAACCAGCATTAGTGCGTAAAGTTAAAGAACACAAGTGCACGAGAGAGAAAGAGCCATAACTGTAACAGTGCTTGAAAGAGATTTTCACTACAAGAACCATCAAAAGAGAGTGCAACACTTGATATAGAGCCCATAGGTTAATGAATAAATCGTATAAAGTGATCAAGATGATGTTACAAATGAGAGATGAATTGTGTGTTTATAGTATATACACACCTTGTAATGCCCTCTTCCAATTAATTGGCCATGAGAGGATGAAATAGCCTATCCAACTCTGTGGGCTATAGTTTTGATAAAGGGGGAATACCCAATTGTCCAACGCTTGGGGCAACATTGGGTAAATTTTGGGTTGGCTGGGGCAGAAAAGCCCAAATTGGGGGTTGCACTTGCAACCCCTCACATTTGAGAAGCCCCATGAGGGAATCTAAACATAGAGGAGGGTGGAATCATTTTTGGCATCATCGAATTTGGATTGAATACTTCTGTTTTTTGTGAGCGAAGACTTTGAGGGTTTTAAGACCCCTTCTCCTTGTCTAGCTTTAGTGGAGGCGATACCACCCTAGCTAGTCTCGTACTGATTTCGGTGGTGAAAGATTCCACCCTAGTCATTAATCTATCTTATTGTCCTATCTGCTATCATTCATCCAATACAGCATGTGGACTATTGATTTGGCACTGATTTGGTTGACTGAAGGATTCTATGTGTAGCTCGTTGAGACAATTTGATTGATTGATGAAAGTTTGATCTACAACTTAATTGGAGGATAGTCTGAGGAATTTGGGGTGCAGGACCATAGACCAGTCTGGCCGCAATCCGAGACAACATCCTTCAACATAGTAACAACAGTAAATAGGGGATCATCGGTATACCAGTCATCAGGAATTAACTAGGCAATCAAACTTGAGAAGCGAGACAGTAAGGGAAATAAGGTCAGATCATTAGGGCAACAGATTCTAGGTCAACTAGTCTGTAATCTGAATTAAAACTGTTTGTGGAATCAACAAACTTGGTTTGTTTTTTCCTTACTGTTATTATAGTTGGGAATTGTTCTGGTTTGTGTGCCTACTGGTCATTGGCAGTAGCCTTAATCTATTGTAGTAGAACCAACCCTAGTAAACTGTTGTGGTATTAATATTGTTTATCTTTAGGCGTAGTACAATTGATGTTCTATGGTACTTTTTATCTATTCACTACTGCATTTTAATGGTTATTGTAAAGCTGTAAAGACTACTGCAATATTAGTGCAATATATATTCCATGTCTTGAAACCGTAAGGGCCAAAAGTTACCCTAGGACAGTACAATGGTATCAAAGTTGTGCATCCTGCCAGCTTGCGAGTGCCTGAGCCTTGTATGCTTCCAGAAGATACAAACTTTGTTACGGTAAGAAGAAAGAGGATCACCCATCATCTAGCCATGGGAGGTAGAGTAAGGCAAGGAGGACAAGAGCCTAATGATCTCTTGCAGACATTAATCCATGAGCAATAGCAAATGACTAATATGCTAATGCAAGGGCAACAACAAATGACACAGCTCATTGTCCAGACTCTAAACAGTCTAGGTAACAATGGTTTGAATGTTGGTAACAATACTAGTACTGAAGGGAGCAACAACCATAATCCTAGCTCTTTTAATACTGTTGCACAATCTAACGCCAAGACAACCAATGGGAGTAACCATAGGTCCCTACTACCTCAATTTTTGGACAATCAAGAAGCAACAAACCAAGGAACAACAAAACAAAATGACTTTACAATGTGTTTCCAAGAATATGCGACATTGGGAGAAGATGTTTGAGCACACATGAAATTCAACTAGCACAACAATATGAAGTATAGGAGCAAGCCCAAGGCACATCAAAATCATGATCTAATGCACAAAATGGGGAAGTTGTCGATTCCCTCCTTCGATGCATCGACCAAATGCTTAGCAAGGGCTTGGGTGGAAAAATTGGACACATATTTATGACTTAATCCCATGCGAGAAGTAGATGCTATCCAATTTGCCACATTACATTTGGAAGGGGAGGCACATGAATGATGGTACCATGGACTGGTTACCATGGAACATGTAAACATCACTTCTTACATGTGCTTTACATAGAGATTGATAGATCGATTTGATCGAAAGGATCTGGATATACATTTTAGAGAGCTGACACAACTCAAACAAACGGGAAGACCAGAAGAGTACATTGCAAAATTTGAACGCACAAAGGTGATGGTGATAGACATATCCAAACAATGATTAATCATGCTCTTCAAATAAGGGTTAACTAAACCCCTACATGGTTGGGTTAAGGCCTTCAGGCCCACTACCTTGCAATATGCTATCACCAAGACACGAAATATGGGGCATGCATCACCCAAAGCTAAAGTTCCTTCCAAGCCCTTCATCCCCCATAAAGGCAAGGATAAGAAGCCCATACAACATGATTGGACTAGGAAGGATAGTTTGGATGATGAACCTTGAAGTAAGCCAAGGAGAAAGCAACTTTGCTTCACTTTTAAGGAACCATGGGAGCCAGGACATTGATGCTTAGGCAAAGGAAAAATCCACTACATTGAAGTAGTCTCCAATGACGAGGATGAAGAAGAGCCCACACTAAACAATGAGCCTAACACCCCCAAAGAAGGGCATCCACATGAGGAGGCTAAAGAGGAGGAAAATCTCTACAATGAGAAACCCTGACCGAAAGTTAGGATTGCTTCTCTCAGTTCTCTGTGGGAATCCCCAGATACTACACCTTTAGGATTAGGGGAGTTATCAAGGGACAACACATCACAAATTTCCTCAAATGACGTGTTATGCACAACTTTATCGATGCAACTTTAATAACAAGGAGAGGTATTCCCACAGAAGAATTCAAAGGCCTTGACATGATGGTAGCAAATGGGTACAACTTGGCTTACACAGGGGTAATCCTAGGTCTGAGCATAACATTTGGTAATTACACTTTCATTAAAGATTTTTATGTAATATATCTTGTAGATACCAATGTTGTTTTGGGAGTTCAATGGTTATACTCATTGGGAAAATCAGTATGGACTACCAAGCAATGGAGATGGAATTCAAAGCATCAAATGGCAACAAAGTAGTATTAAGAGGCATGACTAATGGCGACCCTCAAGTCATTTTTGCCAAAAGAATGGAGGCCATATATAAGCATGGAGATGCATTGTATGCTACAAAATGTGTGATTACAAGCCGAAAGACGCCCAATAGTAATAGCCCACAGTACAAACAACAAGCGTTGGGTAAACATGATTAGGTATTTGGTGAGATTCCCACAGGACTACCTCCCAAAAGAGGGTTTGAACATACCATAGAGTTGGAAGAAGGGGCTAATCTTGTAATAACCACACCATACCCACACCCAAATAAATTCAAGGACGAGATAGAAAAGGTGATCCAAGAATTGCTAGATATGGGACACATCAGACCCATCTCAAATCCATTTACCTCATCAATGGTTTTGGTGAGAAAGAAGGATAACACGTTGAGGATGTGTATTGGCTACTGAGCACTAAACAAAAATACCATCAAGAAAAGGTACCCTATTTCCGAGATCGATGAACTATTGGATGAATTGCATGGCACCGTATATTTTTCCAAGATTGAGCTACAATCAAGATATCAGATTCAGGTTTGAGAGCAAGATGTCCCCAAAACTGGTTTTAGATGTCACTATGGACATTTTGAATTTTTGGTCATGCCAATTGGACTAACCAATACCCTTGTCACATTCCAGTCTTGCATGAACAACATCTTCAACAAGAAATTAAGGAAATTCTTACTGGTACTTTTCGACGACCTCCTCATATACAACAAGACATGGGAAGGCACTTGGAACATTTGGAAAAAAATTTGAGCATAATGAAAGAGAAATCACTTTACACCAAGGCATCTGACAAAAATTCTTTATTTGGGGCATATAACCAATATGCAAGGAGTGCAGGTACATCAAGAGAAGATTCAGGCAATATTGGATTGGCCTACACCCAAGAACCTAACAGAGTTACAAGGATTCTTTGGAATTTGTAGCTACTACCAACGGTTCGTCAAAGGATTCTCACAATTAAGTGCACCTCTGACATACTTGACCAAGAAAGGGACATTCAGGTGGACGGAAGAATCAGACAAGGCGTTTAATTAAGCTCAAGTAATGAGCTCATGTCTAGTATTGACACTCTCCGATTTCAGTTAACCTTTTGTATTAGAGTGTGATGCGTTAGAAGGAATAGGAGTTGTATTAATGCAAAAGGGACATCCGATTGCATTTGAAAGCTGAAAACTCCAGGATTTAGAGAGACTTTACTCCATATATGACAAAGAGATGCTAGCTATTATGCACGCTTTGGCAAAATTTAGGCAGTAGGAAGCAGGTTCGTAGTCAAGACATACCACAACTTATGTCATTTTTTGGAGCAAAAAGAGCTGAATGAAAGATAGTAAAAGTGGGTAAGGTCAAAGCTTATGATTTTGACATTGAATACATTGTTGAAAATTTGGTAGCTCAGGGATGAATTTCTAAAAATAGAGAGTCTCATGTAGACTTTCCAAAAATAGTAAATCACCTTGCATCAATTAGTAATCAGGGATTGTTGACGGAAAGTCCTTTCTAATCATCAATCAATCCTAATAGTTCAATTTCAACTTAATCATCAATACTATTATTATTAAAAAAAATTCAAGTCACTCAATCGTGGTTATCAACAATGTTCTCTTACACTCTCATTATTGGCATGACATATTCCTCTTACACTTTCATTAATGCTCTTATACTCTCTTACACTCAATAATAACTCATCATAAAAGATTCTTCTTACACTCTCTTACGCTTTTATTAAGCATGTCATGAAAGATTCCTCTTTCACACTCTTTAATGCATATGTTACACTCTCGTTAATGGCATGGGTTACATTTCATATATAGTCATATGTTACTTTCCCTCTCAGCATGCGAGTTACTTCTCCTTTATGGCATGGATACGTTGATCCTCATATATATATATATATATATATATATATATATATATATATATATATGCCTCATTCTTTCTCCCCTCGCTACTTGTGCATTATGAAAGAAGAATTCAAACTTGAGAGAGAGTTGGAGAGTTGAAGAAGATTGTGGGAGAGAGACTCGAAGAGTAAGAGCAGAACTTGGTGAGCCAAGATTGATTTAGTGCTTCATTGTTTCAATGTTGATTCAGTTGAAGGGAAGGTTGATTCAGTGTGTGCATCTGTTGCTGCTACCAATGATCTTCATGCTATAACTTATTCAGATTTGGGTGAACTTACTCATTCTATTGTGCTCTCATTGTACTCTGTATCTCTGCTGAATAATTGATTTCTAATAGAAAAAGAATATGGTTGGGTTTTCCCTTAGCGGGTTTTGCCCTGGTCATTGGATCTAAATTCTTTGTCTCATTTTGTTCTTGGTTTTCTTCTATTGTGCATTTGATTTATGTTTTATCTGCAATTGCTTATTTAATATTGCAACATAAATATGTTTTGTAATAAGGGATTGTTACATCATAGAATATCAACATTTCACCATGGTATCAGATCTTTGGTGAAGACAAGCCCAAGAAGATAAGAGTTATCACTCCTCCTTGCTGCTGAAACCTTATATATTGCTCTTTACTGTTGAAATTTAATTGCTGAATTTTATTACTGAATTTTTACTGAAATTTTGCTACTGAAATTTTATTGCTACCGTTCTTCCAAGATTTCAAGGAACCCAAGGTATGATAATAATTTTGCAAATAGTAATTAAAGTGTTACATGTTTTTAATAGTTGTGGTTTTGGTACTTGTTGATGCATGCAAAAGTAAAAAATAGCTTTAGTTTTGTTTACGCATGTGCAAGAAAGTGTTGTTTTGAAAAGAAGTATAATGCATAGAAGGTTATGAAAGAATAATTGATAGAAATTGAACGTTGAAGTATGGGGGTTTTGACTTTTTCATGAGAAATGTCATAATCTTATGGATTTTGGTAATTTTGATATGAGAGTTTACTAACAATAGTGGTTGTATGTAAAAATCTTGACTTTTGCAAGAGATGAAATAATATTTTTTTAGTCTAACCTCTTTTGCAGCGATCAAAGATGGATTATAACTAATATCATTACAAACAATGAAGTCAATTTGCATAGTTATTATTACATGCCTTCACTTTGGGATCAAGATTTGAAGATCTTCATAAATTCAATGGAAGACTTATCCATGCATTGATTCATGATAAGTAATCATCAATATAATCTGTGGCACCGAAAGTTCACTCATCTTCACTATAAAGAATTACCCCATGTGAAAAAGATGGTTCTGAAATGCCTGAGATTAGAGTGGATCATATTGGAGTTTTCCAAGTGGTGTTCAAGAAGATGTATTTTTTCTGCCAATGACGTATGATTGATGGATAATGGTAACTTATAGAGGTCAGATAAAGAGGGAGCTAACAACTTCCTTCAATCCCCATTAAAAAATAACTATTTTCAAGTCTTATGTTGTTTCTTTGTGTCACTACTCTTGTTTAGATTTATCTTCATAGATCATTGGTTATTCTCCCTACATGAGTATTTGAATGATTTTTTCACTAACTTCTTGATGAAGATGCGATCAAGAAAAGAAGATCTCAAAGATCATCAGGGTGCATAATAGTGCAAGAAGAGTAAACTCCAAGAGGAAGTTGGTGCAAAGATAATGAAGGAGCCACTCTCATGTTTATAAAAGAAAGAAAGGCCTGCCTCATCACTAAGTATACTTTCATTATGTTTATTTACTTTGCTACTATTTATCTTGCTCTTGTTCTGGGATTGACAGGTACATTTGATGAATGTGAGAACCAAGTCCATTGTATTGAGATTGAGGAAGATGGCGAGCCATCCCATGACTTGAGTGGACAAGTGCTCAAGAATTCTACAAGGAAGATGGAATCAAAAGAGAGACCACTGTACCATATAACCCAAAACAAAATGGGCACTTAAGGATCTTTTTCTACCTTGTCTACTTTCATGTGCCAAAGGAAAAGTGTATCAAGTTGGAAGCTTCAGGTAAGAAATGTATGATTGTTGGTTATTGTGAAGAGTCTAAAGCTTACATAATATATGTGGCTGGTAAAAGAACTAGAGTTTATCAGAGATATAACATTTGATGAAGATGCAACTCTTTGAAAAACCATAGACACTCCTCCTCCTACTAATGTTGAAAGACATGATGATGCCTTGGATACACAAGAAGATCATGAGCCTGCGCCTAATCTTGCTGCTGAACCTATGGATCCCATGGACTCCTTGGATCCTTCTCCATGTGCTAAGAAATATATGATTATGGCTTCGTGAAACTTTACAGGTCGCTGATAGACATACTGCTCCCCGAGGAACCATCAGAGAAAGCAAGATACCATGTTGATTCCAGACATATGTGGTAGCCATGAGCAACATTATTTAGGCTAAACCATGTACTTTTGAAGAAGCAATTAAAGATCAAGTATGGAAAGATGCAATGGTCAAAGATCATGAATCCATCATACATAATGATGTATGGGAAATAGTTCCAAGACCCAAAGGTTGAAGACAACTCTCTATGGATTGAAGCAAGCCCCAAAGAGCTTGGTATGCTCGCATTGATAGCTTTTTGATGAAGCTTGGTTTTACCAAAAGCAATGCAAATCCAAATTTCTACTTCAAAATGGTCCAACGTATGCCTTTGATTTTGATATTATATATTGATGACTTAAAGCTTGACAGGTGGAGAACGTCTTACCCTCTAGTGTAAGAGGGAGTTAGATTCTTTGTTTGAAAGGAAAGATCTTCATTTGATGCACTACTTTCTGGGCCTTGAGGTTTGGCAAGAGCCCTGTTGATATTTTCCTTTCTCAAGGAAAATATGTTGTCAAGCTACTGGAAATATTTGGTATGACATAATGCAAGTCCATGAATTCTCCTATGGAAATGAATTTGAAGAAGTTATGTGGTAAAGCTGCAGGCCCTGATTTGGCCAAATCCTTTTGACTACCGACCACTGATTGGGGTTATGATATTCTTAGTGACACTAGACCAGACATATATTTTGCGGTCAATACTCTGAGCCAATATATGATTAAGCCATGACATGCACATTCTATCGCTGCAAAGCATTTTGAGATACTTGCATGGGACCATCAATCTTAGATTGAGATATACTGCTAGAGATGTAAGACTACATGGGTACTCTGATCTTGATTAGGCTAGTAACTTTGTTGATAGGAAAAACACATATTGATGCTGCTTTAGCTTAGGATCTACCATGATATCTTGGATGAGCAAAAAACATAAGTTTGTAGCCCTTAGCACGATTGAAGGCAAGTACATTGCTACTAGCATGGCTAGCTGTGAAACAATATGGCGGGGGAAGCTCTTTGGAGAGATGTTTGAGCATGTGCTAAATACGACAATAATACACTGTGACAATAAGAGTGGGATTCAACTTGTAGAAAATGTTGTGTTCCATGGCAAGTCCAAGCACATTAAGATCAAATATCACTATATCCGAGATATGGTGCAAAGATGAGTAGTGAGGCTCTATCATATTGTCGTTGATGATTAGATAGCTGATATACTTACCAAGCCTTCACTGAAACGAAAGTTTTTGGTATTCATAGAGCAACTTGGACATATGGATGTGACCCAATATTCTCTCAATGTCATGCACTGTGGTCAGGACTAACAAGTATTCATAGAGCAACTTGGACATATGGATGTGACCCAATATTCTCTCAATGTCATGCACTGTGGTGAGGACTAGCAATCGTAAGCTCAGTGAAGGCACTGATGAGAGGGGCGGTCACGGCTAATTGAGAACATTGAGCTATGCTCTTTGCCCCTGTTTGAGCTCCTAGGTTGGGAATGGATCCAGGGGAGCTCCTAGGGTTGAGGGAACTCTTGACTGTATGTTGTGTGAGATCCTTGTCATGTGTTGACAAGTGGTAACCCCCCCTACCATCTATTCTGGGACTTGTCAGAGTATACCCCAGTATGCATTCTACCCACAAGCCGGGCTTGTCTGGATTGCCATCCATTTGGCCAATGGATGAGGTGAGACTTGGGTGCGTGTGATCCTTACCTCTGGTAGGCTGGGTATCCCCTCAAGGTCTGTGTGATTCTTGAGGGTCAATGTAGGAAGATCAACAAACAATAGGATAGAGTGTGATCCTTACCTCTCACGGTAAGTGGTATCCTGCCTATTGCCGATCATACATATATTTAGGGTGGTAGATTAATCTCCCCTATTGTCCATGGATATAGGGTGGTAGTCGGAGCTCCCCTATGATGATTCTTCTTCATTAGAGTGAGACATCATTGTCCCAAATGATACAGAGCATAGATTAACAGAGATGAGTAGAGCAAGCATAGATCTTTTGTTGCAGAAAGAAATTCCTCCCTAACTAAGAGGGAGTGTTGAAAATTTGGCAGTTTAGAGATGAATTTCTAAAAATATAAAGTCTAAAAATAGAATTTCTAAAAATAAAGAGTCTAAAATAGAAAGTCTCTAGTATGACTTTCCAAAAATAGTAAATCATCTTGCATCAATTGATAATCAAGTATTTTTAATGGAAAATCCCTTTTGATCATCCATCAATCCTAGTAATTCAATTTCAACTTAATCATCAATTTTATCATTAATAATAATATTATTATTTTTGTGATACTATTATATTATTATTAAAAATAAATTCAAGTCACTCAATCATGACTTTCAATAATGTTCTCTTACACTCTCATTATTGGCATGGCATATTCCTTTTACACTTTCATTAATGATCTTACTCTCTTGTTGGAAATATTGAAAGGGGGGTGAATTGGTATTTCTTTTTCAATTATTATTTATATCAGTTAAAAACATTTATATTTGGAACACAGAAGTAAATAACAGGAATAGATGCTTTTATTAAAGTGATATTTACAATAAATCAAGTACTATATATATATGGTTTCAATCAGTTTCCAAGCACCAACTTGGACTCTTTGTGAGGCTCCAACCTCCAGAGCACTAACTCTGTCTTGTCAAGGCACCAACCTTGAATTTAGGAGCACCAATTCCCAGGGACACCAATCCTTTTAGTTATGAGGCACCAACCTCAAGGGCTCCAACCCTTTGTTGTAAACCGTTTGGATCTGTTTGGTTGTAATTCTCTGCTCCCAACTCTGCCGGGCCTATGACTTACATTTGTACTCCTGCTCCTTCCACTTCTGCCAGAGCTTCGACTTCCTTTATTTTCTTACAGTTTTTTCAGTAACACTAACCTTTCCTTGTTCTCTGTTTTATATTCTTGATACCCCTGACCTTTGGCTTCCTTTCTTAGCTGGATATTCAGCTTCCTTAATGCTCGCTTGATCTTTTAGCTTCCTCTGTGTTCACTCTTCAACTTTCTCAACGCTCGCTTGATCTTTTAGCTTCCTCTGCACTCACTCTTCGGCTTCCTCTGTCTCTTCAAATCCATCAATACACAGGACACGTTAATGTGGAAAAGAGGCCGAATTACAATAATGTTGCATATTAAAGAAAATATCAGAGAGGCCCCCCTTTTATAATATTCATACAATATACAATAGTAATCCTGCAGTCGCAATCACAATCGCAACACTTCAGGCCCACTAAACTATCAGAAGCGTTAATTTAACTTTAAGCCCCGGGAAACACATTTATCGGAACCACAGGAATACATGGAAATACACCCTCCGAACACATAAGGCCGAACTTCAAATGCATTACATTCGCATCTATAACTTCATTGGGTCCGCTCCACAGCTTTATCGTAATCGACATATTTGCACATAACATAGCCAATTCCCCGATACCCAAAAGCGATATTATTATATACTTTTTTTAATAACTCCGTTGGGTCCATATATATATATCGCAATCGGTGGTTCGGGGGCGACAACCCTTTATACATTCGATTACCGCAGATGCGGCATTTGATTAAGCCATGCTATAATGGTGTAGTCCGGTCCGCAATTATATAGCAATCGGCATTTTAATGTGGCAAGGCTTTAAAGAGGCTTGCGATATTGCAACGAACGCGATATTATATTACATCATATTGTAATGGTCCCGTGGGTCCATATATATATATCGCAATCGCGTTTTTTAATGTGGCAAGGCTTAAAGCCAAAATACAAGGATACATATGAAATACACTGAAAACCTCGCTCCAAAACACTTAGCCAAGCTTCAACTATTTATACACTCACACATATATATCGTCGGGTCTGCACATGCACATTTTCCAATTTTTACCTTTTTTCAGATCAATCCTCCACCATAGATATTACCTTCCCATCTGACGGTTGATATTACACCCGAAAACAAAGTTGCTCGGTGATCTTGCACCGTAGATCAAAATGCATTTGATTCAATGCTCGACAATGATATCAGGTGAGCTACATGCACGAGGATTACCCGCCTGATAAGGCGGTTTCCTCTCTCCTTCTCCTGCCATGCATCAGTTGATGAATGGTATCAGGTGAGCCCCCCTGAAAACCACTTACAGCCTTGAGTCTGCCCGAAAACCACTGTCATTATTTCAAACCTGCTTTTTAGAATATAACCCTATGCATTCTTTTTTTGGTCAAGTAAGAATGGAGCTTTCTATTAAGCAAACAAGTACATTACATATGTTACAGGGTAAACCAAAGTTCCTTTCGTCTACCAAAAAATGGTCCACATAACCTATTAGAAGCGTTATTGGCTTCAAACCTTTCAAACGTGGAACCATTCACTCTAACAGAAAATAAGGATTACACAGGAAATATACAAAACCCGAGCCACAACCCATAAGGTCGGACTTTAAAAATAATGCATCCGCGACCATAAAAACTGTTGTCCATCTCTTTCAATGAACCAACGGTTAGTGTCGAATTGCGAAATTGCATATCGGCGAATCGCAATTCCAACTCCACCTCGTTCATCCTATTGTCGATCAACCACTTGCACAACCGAACCTCCATCATTGATTTACCCTTCATGGATCCAACGGTCCACGCTGACTTCGGGTGGACAAGTAGCACGGGGATTAATCGCCCAAAAAGCGGTTTCCTCTCTCCTCCTCATTGCTACGTGTCACTTGAAGAATGGAATTGGAGGCCATCCTTGAAATACCGGTTACCACTTAGACCCCGCCCAAAATACCACTTGTGGTTCGAGAAACCATTTCCGCGCGAATTAATTTGCGCGCTCTTCCGCCAAGCGAAGACCGTCGATCTATCCCATCGGATGGTTCTCGTTCCTTCCTCCCTGCGCCATTGATCTTCTGCTTATCGATGGATTTGCACTTAAACCCCAGTTTCTCTGCCATACTCCGTTTAACACACAGACACTCATAGATAACAATATTTCATTAATCAATGTGTCGCCATCGATCCATATAGTGATCGATGGTCGATTAAACCTGCAACACTTCCAAAATCGGTCCTCATGCCACTGCATCCTTGGTCTTCCTCCGTTGATCTCAACCTTCCACTCAAATCCAATGGAAGACTAATGCCAATACAATCTTCGGATTGCTGCAAAACAACAGACAAACATTTTAGGCTTCCCTTTCGTCCCGCCTGTCTCCTGATCCTCTTTGATCCATCCTGTCAATCCATTGCTCCCTATCTTTGGCAGCCTGATAGAGACAGTCCTCTAACAGTTTACCTGGGGGTAACAACTCCCAAACATGCCGAGTGTCCCTTTCCTTATTAGTCACTCCTTCATTCACCAAACGATAAGCTAACATGTTAGCTTTTCTTTTCACATGGATAAAGCTTACAGTTTTTAAGGTTTGCAGGTGGGTGTAGATACGGTGAAAGACTTGCAATAGCCTCCAGTGTTTCGACACTTTATCTGATGATGTATCGTTACATATTTTCTTGGCCGCTCTAATAATCAATTATGAATCTGCTTCAATGATGACATTATATGAATTTGAATCCACCGAGATTTCCAAGCATTTCTCTAGGGCCATGAGTTCCACCATGTTATTAGTGGTCTTCCTCAAGTGGCCATGAAAGATCTTCTTTATTTGACCCTGTTCATCTCTTATAACACCCCCAAAACCAGCTAACCTTGGGTTGCCCTTAGAAGCTTTGTCTATATTGACCTTTAAGAAACCATGTGGAGGAGGCTTCCAAATATTTATATCTGCATTTGTTTGGCTCACACCCTTGATAATGCCCTGTGGGATTATAGACTGGAGACCCAAATGTAGTAGAATACTCGCATCTTGGGGCAGAGGAGTGTCCTTAGGAAGTGTCCTCAATAAGCTATTGATTGTGTCTTTGAGCTGCCTTAAAATTTGGTCAATTATGTGTTGGGGCTTGCTTGCTTTGTTCTTGAAGACCCCACTATTGCGCTCTTTCCAAACATTCCAGATGACAAAGCCTGGAACCAGAGTCTAGGCTTTATTAATGATTTCATTCATAGAGAAATTTTTCCTCCAATTCTTCAAATTGTTGGAGATGCTGAGTCTGTCCCTATCAGTGTACCTAAATATTGAGGCCACCCATTCCCACATGGTGGAGGTGAAAGGGTAGAGGTTGAGAAGGTGATCCATTGTCTCCTCTTGTGAGCCACAAAGGTAGCATTTGGATGGTCCAGTGAAGCCTTTTTTCAGGAGATTCTCCCAAGTTAAGATTTTCCTTTGATGAACTAGCCAAATAAATAACTTTATTTTCATCCAGTGGGGGCTTTGCCAAAGATTCTTCCAAACTTGATCAAGGTTTAGATAGTTAAATCCTGTTACTACCTGTTTAGCTTCTTTGAGGTTAAAGTTTCCTTCGATATTCTTTCCCCATCTTAGTTGGTCAGGCAAGGAGGATACCAGAATCCTCCTATGTTCTAGATCCTAAGTAAGAGAGTCTACCTGGGCCTTCAGAGGACTCTCTTCACTGTGGCCTATATCCTTCCAAGTTCTCCATTTTCCATTGTTCCTATTGTGGTCCTAGAAGTCTTTTACCATAAGTAGACCTTTGTTGTTTGTGTCATTCTTGAGAGCTGCTAATTCATCCTTATACAAATTGGGTTCCTATTGTTAGTTGTCCTCCCAAAATCGAGCTAGTTTCCCAGCTCGAATTTCCCAGAAACTGTGTTGCTGAACAATACTTTTATTTTCCCATGCAAGGTTCCGAATGTGGGAGCCCTTAATATGCCCTGACATTCTAATGTGATCTTTCCCCTGCCAATGCTTGGCATATTTTTGTTTCCAAATCTTAACCCAGGGAGTTGCCGATTCCTTGATCCACCTCCACCAGAGTTTAGCTTCCGAAACTCCGTTGATGGTTTCAGGATCATGAAGCCCCAAGCCACCATGGCTCCTTGGGTTTGAAGATACTCTTCATCTGTATTCTTGATTTGTGCCTATATTATATACTCCTCCACTCTTTTGGCTCCTCTGTTGGCTTCTTTGGATCCCAATATGGTGTCGAGCAGTAAAAATGGTCTTTTTCACCTCTATTTACCCTACATTAATTATCAATCCAGGTAATATTTGTTATCTCAAAGAGTGTACTCAGTTTGAGGCGGTCACTTGTTAAGAGTAATGCTAGTAGTATAGTGCTCTTGCAAAAGTAAATAAATGTTGGAAACTAACTCTAAGTGTAATGAAAAGAACTCGAAATGCTAAATCATTCATTTAAGAAACTACAACACTTCATCAATGAAGGGTGCAGTAATGATAACTCTTCCCTTTTTAAACTGATGCAATTGAAAAACAGTCAAGGAGAAGATCGTCAATCTAGGAACTGGACAACAACAGTCAATGTTCACTACAATTTCAGATTGTTCTATTCACACCGAAGCAATTACTTGAAATGATAATTCAATTAACAGGAAAGGGAACAACAACTAATCTATTTTAAAAAGATTGAACAACAAAGCTTTAACCTATAGAAATGAATTAAGCGGCAATTGTAATCTAAAGGAATTAAGCAGCAATCTTTACCTCAGAAATGATTTGAACAACAAACAGAAAATGGAACAGCAAACTAAGGTAAATTTACAAAATATTGAACAGCAACCTGAATCGAATGTAAATGCACAAGTAAAATTGAATGTCACACACAACGCATTTATACTAAGAGAAGCAGTAATCAGAGTTTCGGCATAACAAATATTAATTACGGTTATGAAGAAACAGTAATTGCGGTACTATGGAACAACAATCCCAATGAACAACAATCACACTCAGAGGTAAATCGTAGCCAAATAGACAATAGCACTGATCTATAAATACACAACGCTGTTATTCTGTAAACGAACAACAATGGTAACCTGTAAAGGAACAACAATGTTATACAATAATACCACTCTGTAAAGGAACGACAATGCGATATAAATGCAAAATGAACAACATAACATTCCAGTTGTAGATGATAACCTTACTATTCAAATATGAATGAAATATAACAGATCCAATATATGAAATGATAAGGAACAACAGATCACTAAACGAAGCAAATAAAAGAAATCAAACCACACACGACTTGGAATTGGAAAATAATGGTACAGGAAGCAAGTGATCCACTAGGGCTGGCCCTTTAGCCTCCAGGGACGCACTACTGTGATTACTCCAGAATCAAAGACAGAATAGCAACAGAGTTTATGTATTAATCATGAAAACCGAGTTACAGTAATCACTCTTTAAAGAGAGTCGATGATCAAAGTTTAAGTTACAACAGTTGTAAGAGCCCTATCCTAGGGTCTGCTAACAGAGCTAATTTCTTCTGAAATTAAATGTGATAAGAGGCGATAACTTACTTACTTACACAACTTTTAAACAAATAAAATTTTATCATTTACATTATAATCAACATAAATTAAGGTGAATATTTCATTCTAATAAACTTTACAAGAGTAGTCTATGGAGGAATACCTGTACCGGAGGCTGATGGAGATAAATTTGTCCTGCTGCTCCTGCTGAATGCTCTTCTTGACGGACCCAACCGGATTTGCCTCCCAGCCAACTAGGAAATAATTCATAGCCTAGGAAACTTCCACAGGTTCCCTAGCCCTCCGTGCCCAAGTCCAACCAGATATAGTGTGTCCTCAAGAAGAATGTGCAAAACCAGATAACAATACTTTCCTCCTCTCAAACCCAAGAAACCTCCATAGGTTTCCAAGGTCTCCCAAAATCATAACAAGTCCAAACAATCACAACCAACCCCCACCATCATAAGCAAGACCCCCAACCGCCCTTTCTTCCTTCCCCCTTCCCTTTTTATACCCTCCTTCCCTTCTCCATCTCAACCACCTCTCATTAATGTCATTAACTTCTCATCCATCCTTACAGTTGAATTCTCTTCTCCCAAGTAAGCTAGGAGTACATTTGGAAATGTGACATGAATATAAAATTGAGAATTTAATGGGAAAGGATCATGTCTTCTCCCAAGTACATCTGAAAAGTACATTTGGGAATGTGAGGTGAATATATATATATATATATATATATATTGATAATTAAATGGAGAGGACTATGTCTTCTCCCAAGTAAATGTGAGGGTACATTGGGGAATGTAAAATGAATATATATATTGATAATAAGATGGAGAGGACTATGTCTTCTCCTAAGTAAATGTGAGGGTACATTGGGGAATGTGAGATGTAATTACATAGAGAGGACCATGTCTTCTCCTTAGTAAATGTGAGGGTACATTGGGTAATGTGAAATGAATACATATATTTTGAAATAATGGAAAGAGACCATATCCTACCTAATATTCAATTTGGGAAGGTAAGTGGGGAATTTGAATAATGGAAATCATGAATTTTATATTCGACCAATATTTCTCAATATTTTCAGATAATGTAAACATTAACAAAATTTGTAGGATAAGATTTAAGTGGGGCATTACATACACCCCTCCTTCAGAAAACTTCATCCTGAAGTTAGAATGAAAAGATGCAAGGAGTTTGAAAGCATAGCAATCAGAGAGAGTTATAGCAATAAAATCAGATAAGTTCGACAATGACATTTCTTCCCACCAAGAGTCTCCAACTGATCTATATCTTCCTATCCACCCTGGCCTACTTCCATTCCCGCCCTATCCGTCTTCTGCTGCCTTATCAGTGGCAAAGGCCATATTGACCACTGATAAAACCGACATGGTGGGAGCGTCAAATTCCTCGACTGAACTTTCCCCAGCAGGCATCTGGCAATCGTCATCACACGTCTAGGGGGAGCGTTCAACTGTCCTCCCCACGATTCCAGGTTTCGAAGGATACACGGTGGGAAACACCTCCACCCCTCCTTCAGAGCACGGACCACACTACAGAGCTGGTTGGACTTGTCATCGAATAATCTAGTCAGGTCATCTTGCCACCTGTCATTTGCATTTTACTCATGTCATAAGAGTGCATATCAAGTAGATACCAAATGTAATAGAACAATGTACATCGTACCTTTCCTCATTGGTCGTCTCAACCTTCCCCAATGGAATAGTAGATCTTGGTTATCATACGGTTCTTTCCAACCTGTAGTTTAGTTCTCATCCATGCATATATACAACCACAAAATAGATATAGATACATGATCTTAAACATCATGTTTATTAAGCCCAGTGTCCACGTGTCAATTTTTGTTGTTCATACTGGAAATAAATCTTACATCAGATAAATCATAATTTCACTAAGTCATTGATTAGATAAATCATATCTATATAAGCCTATACGATGCAACAATAACTCTGACAAGTCATGCACTAGATAAACTGTAACCAAGTAAGTCACACATTTGGTCATACATCCAACATTTCCATCATCAATACCAAATCCATCAATTGATTTTCATGTTTCCAACCAAATGTGTATAACGTTCATAAATAACAACATGGAACTGCAAAATAGAACCTTAACATAGGTGGCTATCTACGTTAAAAGGGGGCATCATAAATGCTCATGTGACATCCTTGTGGAACCCTTCAATAACAATTAGAGTTGAAATAGATTCAACTATCCGTCATGGAAAATAGCATTTGAACCCGGATATCCTATAAGGTGGTACCAAGCAACGGATTAGTGCACTATCAATTCCACTAGAAGGTGTTAGTATAAGTTTTATGCATATAATTTCTTTAAAACCTTAGTGAATATAAAAGTCCCACTCTTCCAATTTGATGGTTTTTCATCTTCCAAACCCATTTAGTTAATCTTGGAAATAAACGACTCAAAACTTCAGAAACTATTTCCAACATGATTTTCATACTTTATTTTTTTGTAAATTGAGAGAAATGTCCTCTAAATGCCAAAAGGTTCAAATTTATTATATATTTAATCATTGTTTACTAGTACTAAAACAATTTCATGATATATAATGCAGCTCACAATATGACCAGACAAATGAGAAATAATTAAATGAATGGAATAATTGCCTTTGCCCTACTACTATTAGTACTTCCCTTCCAAATGGCACCGCATCTCTAAAGACGCCTACTCCTTTCATGAGTGGCCAAAAGTTGCGAAGAAAATTGAGGGTCCTTTTATCCAGAACTAGAGACACATTATTTTTCACGACATTTTTATTCAACACTAGAATAAGGGTAAGAGTGTATTCTAATATTTTCACTGTTCTTTTATTGACTAAATAAGCTTCCATTTTAAAATCCCAAATCCTTGGAAGGTTCCTCAAATCATCATTTGTTTCCAACTGTGATTTCCCAACAATATGGCACAATTGGATGGGTATTTGAAAGAGTTTTAATCATTTGCAAGCTGAGGAAAGCTTGCTTTGCATGCACCAATACGTTTTCTCTTCTTTCATATCACTGTGAGGGCATAACTATGAGGCATAAGCATTGTTTTCCTTTAAAGAAGGACCATTGTCCTCCCCCTCGCAAATAGTAGCATAATGAAGCGGTCTTTGGCATTCTTGGTTTAGTGTTTTATCTTTTCATGGCCAACAATGGTGTCTTGTCCACATGAGCAATCCTTTCAAACATTGACAAGAAAAGAATACAATGCAAGAGAGAAATAAGAATTAACATAAAATATTCCTTAAAAGAGTTTGATTCAGTTATTTCCCTGTCTCTACAACCAACATCAAACAACTATTGATAAAAATATTTAGCATTTATCAACTCAATCATAACATCAATCAGGTTATGAATCTCTGTCAGGTTGAGATTTCTGGGACTTAATGGTGATAAGCATGACATTCAATCACTTGAGGTGTGGATGGGAAAATTTATATGCTCTCTTCATTGGTTTGAGTGGGCTCTGAAGGAGCAATTGATATCATTAAATGATATGTTTAGCGAGACACAGATGGAAAGATTCAACATTGCTTCTGCTATTGACACGTTTCTTCAAAATTCTTGTTTTGAACCTACATATCTTGATTTATTAACCCCTTTAACGCCATCACAGAAGGAATATCATGGATCACTATGAGTCAAGACTATGTTCCATCTTCTGAATTTTCTGAAGGTGATACTTTATATTGAATTGGGAATCAAGGAGCAAGATATTCAAGTATCTCAAGAAATGACACACATTCAGCTGAAAAGGCGAGTAGGGTGCACAAACTTGTACCCTTTAGTGAAACTCCTTTTGTAAATTTAATATCTCAAATTATTTTCTATCCACGGAAAACTACTTTTTCATTAGTGGATTGTTAAACTATAAAGGAGCTTATGAGACTAACAGTGAAAATTGCGAAGATATTTTCATTGGCATCATCAATATTCAAACAACGCTTTATACAAGATCTTAGAAGTTTTGTGTCTGGAAATATTATTGAGCTTGACCCAAATACATATAACCATTTAGGAAAAACAGATCTAGTAGACACTATGTATCTTTTGAAAGGTTATCAGCAGTTACATCTAGTTGATGCTTTGCTGCCTGCGTTAGGTAAGGAGAATGCACAAGTTACTGATCAGAAGTTTCTTCAGAGTCTGTGTTTATTAGGAAGGAAAATTTCTCCTGTAGTACAACCAAATGCTTTGGAAACTTTGACATTGGCCATAGCTTTGGTTGTGCGACCTTCTCAGTTATTAGAGCTGGTGTTGGACGACACAGCTTTGAATCAATCTGAAACTGATAGAGCGACAAACACTGCAGCGGGAAGTAACTTTTATTTTAACTTTCGAAAAGTCATTGTTCAACAATTAAAGTTTTCATATAAATATTGTGTCTCACGCTTATTACAAGAATCTGTAGAGAATTTCACTGCTAGGCTGCTGTTGAATGCAGTTCTGGATGATTACTTGAAAGTAGAAAGCATTACCAAGTCCAGTTTCCTGAAAGAAGTTGTCAAGCATATTAAGCTACTTAAGCCATGTTGTGATCTTGAGGCTACAGTGAGAGATAAAATATTGATGCAAGGGCTTTATCACCAATGCGAAAGAGATCACTAGTGATGACAACAGATCTGCCACTCATAATCAGAGGTCTACCACTGATAATAAGAGATCTGCCAATGATGATAAAAGATCTGCCACTGATAATAAGAGATATGCCAACGATGATAAGAGATTTTCCACTGATAATTAAATATCTGCAAATACACAATAGATATGCTAACAATAAGAGAGATAAATTACTGATGTGAGGGATTGATCACCAATGCGAGAGCTAGATCACCAAAGCAAGAGAGAGAGAACTCGATGTGTTGCAAATGAAGGCTTCTCTTCAATATATAGGAATCTTTGAGACAAAATCCCTAACTTGAATTAGAAATTTGGAAGCTCCTAGAGTGATCCATTTTTGCACATATCGAAATAGATCAATTAAGTGATTTTATTTTGCACATGTCAAAATACCTTTATAAAACAATTTTGAAATAACTTTGGCACTTATAAAAATAATTTGCACTTGAGAAATAATTCGCTTCAAGGGTGAAAGGGGTTGACTCATAGAGTGTTTTCTAGGGAAATTTCTCCCTTAGTTGCACACAATTCAACATTAACCACTCAAGAAAACTTGGTAAAAACTCCACAAAACCCCACCAAAATTAAAAATATATGAAATCCAATTTTTGCCCAAAAATTGTCAAGTTTTGAACAAGTATAGCCAAGTTTTGATTGAATACAACTGAGTTTTAATTGAGTCTAGCCAATTTTGTGAGTTTCAAGCAAGTTTAACAAAGTTTGTCATGTTTTTATGAAGTTGATACATTCTAGACAAGCCTTAACCAACTGCCTCCTTTTCCTTGCAAGAGGAGTTTGCTTGGTGAGATTTTACTATTCAAAAACATGCATTTTATATCATGTAACTAAGATATCTCAAGTGATAAGAGTACAAACCAGTGGTTTAAGCAAGGACTATACAAACAACCCCTCACCACATATACAAGTAGCACCAACATGTCTTTGCTAGCCCAACCTTAAAGAGAATCTACATCTTTTCTAGAGATTACAATTCTTGCTGGGGACTAAATTAATAAACCCCACCTTGAAGCCCACAATCCCCACAAGGTGGAAATGATGAGAGTACCCAAAACAATGAATTTTATTACTTATTACATATTGTTACTATGCTTAGCACTAAAGGAGTCATCTTGTGCTGAGGTTGTATAGATGAGGTGCAACATTGTGTTAAGCCATACCACTGTGTTGGGAGAGGCAAAAGTGCATAGTGCTGACTCATGAATATGGGGAGGTATTGGCACTGGCCATATGGGTTCTCATAACGATGTCAGAATTATCCACTATGCAGGCAATCCATGATTCAAGTGTCACAATCCCGAATTCATTGCAAGCTACTACAAAGATGACAAATAGAATGTGCCATGGAAACTGGAATACCAACCCAAACATACACTAATTCTAACCATTGTTTTAAGTGTGCCATATTGCAAGTGTGGAGAATCACATCCTATAACATCAAATGTCTGTACATTAATGGATTTCTATTTCTAAGTAGCATGAAATGCATCTCTGTAAGTCATTGAAAAAGAACAAATGTTACGAATGCTAGTTGCCCCCCTTTTTTTTCTCTGTTTAATTTGGGGAGAAGTCCTTCTAAGAACCTAAGGTGTAAGAGATCTCTTTGCAGCATTGGAGTTGAAAATAACTGAATTGTGAAATGTCTTGTGACCATATGGTTGTGACCTAGCAGACCAACTAGGTCAATTCAATACACACAGAGTGGGCAATAACTCTGCATCAAACCCAAAAGATCACAGTCCTTTATGCTGTCCAAAAACAAGTGAATTTTTTTTTTTTAGATAATTTCCACTTAATTTTTTTTTTTTGGTAGCATTATGTAAGGAATATTAGGAGAAATGAAGCACAGCTGGTTAAATCAGTTCACTGAGTTTACTTCGCAATGCTGACTTTGACTTGAATAAATTATCAAAGGAATTTTTGCATATATCTGTCGGTTATCATCATGTGAAGTTTGATAATAGAGAAAGTTTCTATCCTCTATCATTGAATTATGAAAACAATAACAGGAGCTTATTACCTATTTCACAGCCATACCACTATGTTAACTGGTGGCCAGGTTTCAACCTTCAGTCCTTCATTCTTCTAACTGATGTGCAGTAGTAGTTGCCTGTATATGAAAATAGTTATCTTCTTATGCTTGGATTCAACACTTGGATCAAGAGCTAAGCCAACAAAACTTCTTCCTTGGCTACAACTCTTGAAGTTTACAACCTGTAAGGAAGCCTTTACCATATTCTTTTCTACTGTTCTTTCCAGATCAAAATACTGCAAAAGTGCAAGGAGTGAAGGAAATAGAATGGATGCATCATCCGAAGTTCTTTAAAGGTGCATGAACTTGTGATGGCCAAGATTCTTTTCAGGCTGCAAATCAACCTGAGAAACTTCTCAAACATCTATTATTTGGTAGGAATAAACAAATTAGATTCATGTGCAGGTACTTTTGGTGCTGGTGTTCATTCTACATACAACAGTTGACAAAATCCAAAACTGACTTTAATATTTCCAGCGACCTTGAGTGTCTTCCTCCTTTCCTTTTTCAAGTCGTGTCTTTCAATCCTGAGTGAAAATTTTCATTGTATTTGAATCACTATTCAGTTTTCTTCCCCAGCTATCAGTGGTACCTCAGAGGGAAAACTTTTAAGGATCCATGATTTTCTTCTGGGTGACTCTTTATAATTTTCAAAATGAAAATATTAACTACAGATATTTGGCGATACTTTTGTGAATGTATTTTTTTCTCTGGACTTCATATATTTTATAAATGATCTAACAAATTTCACCATCATATGATTTCATCCTAAAGATATTTGGGTGAATATTCATTCTAATAAAACTCACAGGAATGTATTCATATTGAATTTAGACTTTCCTAGAGGTAGGCTGATTGAAAATCCACCTATTTCCATGGTTGGCTGATTGGAAATCCACCTATTCCCATGATTGGTTGATGGCTTCTGCAGTAAAATAAATAAATAAATAAATAACAACTATACAACTGTGTTGACAGCGTAGATCCATCTACAGTAGCTATACAAACTTGGGTTTGCTAACATGACGAGATCCAAAATAACTATGGCTTCGACAGGTCTGAAAACCCACCATTTATTGATGTCCTTGGTTCCTAATCTGAATGTTAAAATACCATCACATCTCATAACAACCATATTAATTTTGCCTCCTCTTCCCCAACAATCCATCCATAATCACCTTCTTCCTGTTCTCATGGATTGATGATCCACCATCTTGCTATTACTGTTATTTGTATTCATCATTTCTGAAGGTTTACTGAACATGGGGAGGAAATACCACCAAGCAGATGCAAATAAGATTGCATAGAGCCGACCGAAAAAAAAAACAGTATGATGATCAAAGAAGTTGCACCCACACTGGCACCATAAGCCATTGCTGGCCTGGTCCTCCTGTAGAAGATATCAGGTCCCTGCGGTCTCACAGATATGGTGGGCCACTAAACTCTTGCAAGAAGAACTCAATAGGTACCTAGCCCCATGAGGATATTCACAAAAGAGAGAGAAAGAGAATACATCTTGCCATCCTTCATTTTGCTACCAACTTCATTACTCTTCAATCCATTCTCAGTTGTTAGTGAGAGTTTAAAGATTGTTCCCACTCAGTAGTGTGTTAATTTATTCAGCAAGAAAGTGGAAGGGCACACTATTGCTTCATTTATTTACAGAAAATCCGCTTGGAATTCAATACAGGAAATTTGTGTTATGAGGAGAACCTTTGGAGAAGGTTCTTTGATTGGTTGATGCCAGATGGCAACAAACCTACCATGGGCATCCTGCATAGGCCATGGATAGGGCCAAAGAAGGTATCTAGACATTATGTCACAGTATTGTGAAAACTCAATACCCTAAATGACCAAATGTTACAAATAAATAACTAAATAAAGGTTAAGTTTTCTGGATCGAGCCAAAGACTAGGAAAACCAGATTTCAAAAGATATGGAATTTCAGGTCAAAATAAAATTTTCATATCCCCTGCCATATATCATCAATAATCAAAAAAATTGACAGCAATTTCCAAGCTTTTGGGTTATAACAAGCTTCCCCTTTAACAGATACAAAATGACAAGCTAGCTCGAACTAAAATATCCATTTTTACATATGAACTCCGGCACTGGCAAAAACCCTTCAATCAAGTTAGATCATAGAGCATCAACAGAATCAGCTAAATTTGGGCAATAAGTAAAAGTCTTCCATAGTATTGAAAAGCTAAGAACGGAGACAATGACAATCCAATAAGTGGTCTCGTCAAACATAGACAGGACACAATGATGTTGTCTATTACATCTGTGCTATCTATAGATTTAGTTTATTATGTACCTAATGTATTTTCTGGTCCCATCAATTGCTCTTCCCCATCTATGGACATTCAAATAACTTACTTTTCTTTCATGTTATCTTTCTAAGGCATATACCTTGTAATACTATTCTTCCAATGACAGTTTGGAATGTTTACAAATAAATTACAGAGCGCATCAAGCTAATTCTCTTATGAGCATCTAATTTCCAAGTGGTTAGAAAACCGAAGTCTCAATTATGGGAGAGCTTGTTTAGTTCTATTTTCTTATCTTAAACAATATAACCATCTAACTAACCTAAGAAGAAAGAATCCTAGCATTTTATAAGGATAATCAAAATCAAAGAAAAACAATTACAGATAATCACACCATATAAAATCCCGAGTAAACATAAACCGAATTTTTTTTTGGTTTATCACTGCCTGAGAAAATATATAATAATGTATCTTTGCAAAAAAAAAACCATACTAATAGACCTCAACGTTGCCTTAAGATGTTCAGATAATCTAGATTGTTTAGTTTCATTTACCATTTTAACAGATATAATGGGACAAAGATTATCAAACTTGTTGAATAAGCCTGGAAAATTGTTATCAAAGTAGTTGTAGATCTCCCGCTTCAAGATCCCAAGTGGGTGATTGTCCCTTCTGTGAAGCTGCACACCTATTTTCAAAAAAATTGAATCCGGCACATTGTTTGTTGGATCATTCTCCCTTACTACATCATCTTTGCTAATCTTGACACCACCAGCTTCAACTAAAGTCGACACGATTTCTCCAGTCTTTCTGCGGGGCTTTCTTGAAGAAACTAGCACGGTAGAAACCCATCTATTAAACCCTAAACCCACAGTTGCTGCGCTGTGAGTGCCTGCCCTTTTGACCTGTACCGGAGAACTTCGAGAATGAAAGACGGGAGGCGAAGTTGAAGAGAAAGAGGTCACTACTTGATTGAGTTTGGTTTTGCATTGGGAAATAAGGATTATTGAAGGAGCCTGTCTGCCAATAGTCCATTTCTAGCCAGTCTACACAATTTTATTTGCTCAAGAACAGAAAATTTTGTTGTAACAGAAACTAAAGTGTTATTTTAGCTTAGATGGAAGCTTGTACCGGATTGCAAGGAAAATTTTAAAGTGCAATTTACAGGTTAGTAATGTTTTGGTCTTCAAAGATTCAACAAGATTTGAAAAATCTCTAGTAGGTAGGCTTCGAGGTCCAGATTTTGAACCAAAGCTCTGATACCATGTGTAAGAGCCCTATCCTAGGGTCTGTTAACAGAGCTAATTTCTTCTGAAATTAAATGTGATAAGAGGCGATAACTTACTTACTTACACAACTTTTAAACAAATAAAATTTTATCATTTACATTATAATCAACATAAATTAAGGTGAATATTTCATTCTAATAAACTTTACAAGAGTAGTCTATGGAGGAATACCTGTACCAGAGGTTGATGGAGATACATTTGTCCTGCTGTTCTTGCTGAATGATCCTCTTGACGGACCCAACCGGATTTACCTCCCAACCAACTAGGAAATAATTCCTAGCCCAGGAAACCTCCATAGGTTCCCTAGCCCTCCGTGCCCAAGTCCAACCAGATATAGTGTGTCCTCAAGAAGAATGTTCAAAACCAGATAACAATACTTTCCTCCTCTCAAACCCAAGAAACCTCCATAGGTTTCCAAGGTCTCCCAAAACCATAACAAGTCCAAACAATCACAACCAACCCCCACCATCATAAGCAAGATCCCCAACCCCCCTTTCTTCCTTCCCCCTTCCCTTTTTATACCCTCATTCCCTTCTCCATCTCAACCACCTCTCATTAATGCCATTAACTTCTCATCCATCCTTACAATTGACTTCTCTTCTCCCAACTAAGCTAGGAGTACATTTGGAAATGTGACATGAATATAAAATTGAGAATTTAATGGGAAAGGATCATGTCTTCTCCCAAGTAAATATGAAAAGTACATTTGGGAATGTGAGGTGAATATATATATCTTGATAATTAAATGGAGAGGACTATGTCTTCTCCCAAGTAAATGTGAGGGTACATTGGGGAATGTGAGATGTAATTACATAGAGAGGACAATGTCTTCTCCTTAGTAAATGTGAGGGTACATTGGGGAATGTAAAATGAATATATATATATTGATAATAAGATGGAGAGGACTATGTCTTCTCCCAAGTAAATGTGAGGGTACATTGGGGAATGTGAGATGTAATTACATGGAGAGGACCATGTCTTCTCCTTAGTAAATGTGAGGGTGCATTGGGTAATGTGAAATGAATACATATATTTTGAAATAATGGAAGGAGACCATATCCTAACTAATATTCAATTTGAGAAGGTAAGTGGGGAATTTGAATAATGGAAATCATGAATTTTATATTAGACCAATATTTCTCAATATTTTCAGATAATGTAAACATTAACAAAATTTGTAGGATAAGATTTAAGTAGGGCATTACAACAGTGAATTCTATAAAACAACAATAATCCGCCCCTTGGGCTAGCAACGCTATCCCTTTTTATAGTAGCTGGGCGGAAATAGCAAAGATACAAATATTATTTAAGGTAGCGATCCCTCGGGATCAAAGAATCCTGAGGGATTCGCCATATCGTTATTTCTTAGTTATCTCTTTGTTCTCTTGCGCTGATTTGGTATCTCCTTTTCCTTTTCTTGGCTTATGCGCTCCGATTTGGATTGCCTCTTTTGGATGCGGTTCCTTATCAAAGGGATAACAGTTGATTTTGTCTTGTCTTTTCCCTTGGAATGGCCATCTTCCATTTTCTTCATTTTCTGCATAAGAAAAGGTAATAATTAGTCACTTTATGTTACTCACAAATCTCATAAACTTCATCATAATCCTTCATCATATGCCCATTTCATAATGTAAAGAAGTTAGGAATTAAAGGAAAAGATAACAAAATAAGTGGCAATTACATACCTTCTCTAATGCTCAACACACCCCCCTGCTTACCCTTTTTCATGCCCTCATTAAAACATTGTAATTGACATGCAAGGCAGTTAGGGAATAGGCTGGAGAAAGGTTCTCAGTAGGTGGTCTACAACCATGATTTCTAGCTAAGAATTCAAAAATATGCCCTGTTTGACCTTCAGGCAATTCATATAAGGTTCTATATCCTAGTGCATGATACCAAATGACTGGACTTCGGAACCTATAGCCTAACCAAGACGGGCCTTCCCTCAAAATGAGGTCACCATAGATACCCAAGCGGTCAACAGCTAGCTTAAAATTCTCATAATTGAATGGTTCTCTGTTTTGGATATTCCGATTAGAAGTCTGGTATTAGAATTTGGGTGCTGCTACGGCAAGATCTTTGATGGTAAAGAAGTATTCTACCCCTTGCCGGATCACTGTTGCGTGAATAGGTCCCAATGTCTGGATCACACCCTGAGCTCTCATTAGGCTCCTATGTTTATTCCATAATTGTAATGGGTCTCTAGGTTCACCCCTCACCCATAGATCTAATCCATTCTCCTGTCTTTGAAAGACATTGTAGGCTTTAAGCCACTTTATCTGATTAACACCAAAAGAAATAAATGCCTGCAGTTGACATCACCCTAGGGTTCTGCTCTGTTTCTCCATCTAATACAAGATTGTGCAAATAAAATTCACATAACAATTGCTGAACTTTCACCCCGTAATGCTTATAACAGTTTGTGAAGTCATCAATGGTTTTCATCTCTATAGGTACTCTTGCCTTGACAGCTTTAATTTTCAATTGTAAATATATTTCCATTAAAAACAAAGCATAGTTTCTGGCAGGTTCCCTACACGCTAGAACATTAGTATACAAAGAACATAAGGTATCCATTTGATTTATGACTGTGTCTAGTCTATGGGTTACCTTTTTGACTCTTTCTTCTGCCTTTTGCCATCCTTCAAAGGCCTGGCTTTCTGATGCATTGATGTTTTTCAGCTGCTGTTGTAACTTCTGGTATTTTTCTTGAGGAACAGTCTCTTCTGAGAGTTTCTCTATTGTTTGTTGGGCTTGTGCCAAATCTTTTCACAGAGATACTATCCTCGGGTCATTATCCAACATGATAATTTTGGGCTAGAGATCTACTTGGATCTCCTTATTATGACATCTCATCTTTATGGTCTGAGTTTCCTTCTCGCTAGAGGACAGTGCCTCTGTCTGGATTTCCTTATCACAGGATGGTGCATTGTCTGTTTGTACTTCTACATTTGCAATAGCCAAATGTTGTTCCTTTCAATTCCGAATAACAAGTTGGACTTGAGTCCTCTTGGTATTATTCTTAAGGGGTTTTGCCTGGGCGGTTGCATGCTTTGCCATAGAGGTTCCTTTTGATTTCTTCCCCATTTTCAAGACTCTTATCCGTTGTCGAAGTTGCTTAATTACGTTAAGAAATCTCTGTTGTTCCTTTCACGATCTTTTAATTTCCTCTGTTTTCTTGGAAGGACCATTTGTTTTCTCAGGCCTGGGATTTGTACCTTAGGCATTGTACCTTCGCCTTGGCCAACTTCCTTGTTGCCTTCTTGGGATACTTCTTTAGTGTTCTGCTGATCAGGTTCTTCAGGGGTAGAAACCCTAGTTTGTTCTGCTGTCTCCTGGGCAACTTCTTCTTCTACCTCTTCTTCATCATGCAATTCTTCGGGTGTATTCTGACTAGGAACAGGTTGTTCCTCTTCCTCATCCTCGCCACTCTTCTCCCCAGATACACTCTTAGCATGGGCAGAGTGATCCTCTTCTTCTTCCTCCTCGTTACACAGTTCCTCAGATGCACTTTTATCATGAGTAGAGTGCTCCGATGGCCCTTCTTCGGTATGGGGGTTGAGTGGGTTGCGAGGTTGGACATATACACCAATATTGTCCAGAATTTGGGCCAATTCATCTTCTTGCAGAGGGTTTTATAGTGGACTTTCTCTACGTTGCTCTGTTTCCTCCCCTTCTTCCTGACCGGATTGCTCAGTTTCCTCCTCCGGTTCTCCTTTATCATTTTCGTTCTCCCTGCCTTCTAATTGTGGGGGTTATTCGTCTCCTGAATCATGTGTTTCCATAGGTTGAATAATGTTTCCCTGGGAATTTCCCAGCATTCCTCTGATCATTGCCCATCTAACATATTTTCTTCGTTTCAGTGGTCTGCTTGATGTACTGGCAATATGTTTTCGTTTTGGGGCTGGCAAAGCCAGTCCCCCGTCTATCGAGAAAATCAGTTCTTCCCAACTACTCTGTTGTTGGGCAAGACTGTAGCTGACTATCAGTCGTATTAACCCATGGTGGCTTACTACTGACTCTACATGGCGAGATTTCTTCATGCTTCGGGCAACATCGTGTAATAAAAAATTTAAAAACACAGGCAAATTCACAACACATTTTTGCTTTAACATGGCAAAAATTTTGAGATGGCGTGGTCTTACCATGTCTTTCCTACCATCGCAAGTGATGTAGCTCTGGATAATTCTCGCCAATTCTGCCCACGACTCTCCCAGGGTTGCCGATAGAACTCCTTTCCCTTTTATAGTAAGGCTTTGTCCTTCATCCTGGAAGATGGTCATGGTGTTTTGCAGTCTCACCTTTTTCAGAGTCCACACAAGTCCAACGGCTAGCAGTCCCAAAACTTCTGCAATTATGTCATCAATGACTGCTATCTGTCTCCCTCTCACCATGGAATGACTTTCTTGCAAGTTTTGCAGAAACTCAATTGCCACTGTCTCATTGGATTGCTGTAGACGGTTAAGGTAAGCTATCCATCCTTCCCTTGCTAGGATTTCTCGTGCAGCATCGAAGACCATCAACACTTGTGGCTCACTGCGAATTGATATTCCTCCCATCTTATTCACGCTTAGCACACTGTAAAAAACATAGAGACGACAATGGAACAATAGGCTAATCAAATTTTTAGCTCACTGTTAAGAAAGCACAGAGAAGATGATGGAACAACAAGCTGTTCAAATTTATAACTTACTGCTAATTTTTGTAGAGCAAAACACGAAAATGGCACCGGGACAGCAAGCCATGCATATTGGGAAACAAAATACCATTAAGCTCGATATTCCCAAGTCATAATTCTTTTGAATGATGAGCTGACACATATGCCAATGAATTATGGAAATCACCCGCGCCCCCTGCAATGTGATAGGTCGTCCTTGACCGTCAAATAAAGGAGCAGCGTGCTGAACTGCAATGGTACAGAGTAATGAAGGAACAACATATAGAGATATGCCATGTTTACAAAAATGAGCGGATTATTGAAATCGAGGCGTATGATAGAATCGCTAATAAATATGGAAATGTCGTGATATGATGTGAGAAATGGAGGATAGGACAGTTGACATGAATACAAGTTCTTATGTGGTCATTATCGACTTTTACCGTCATGATTGATTTGTAAATGATTTTCATGTATCAAAGGTTCGAAAGGGTTATATACATAGTCTCATTTGAAACCACTTATAAAGATATAAGAAGAAGGGTTTTATAGTTACTATTGGTGTATAAGAAATATGACTTCAATACCATCAACAGAGCTTTGTTGCCCACAGGTGTCCATAACCTTGACAGAGTTGTTTATTTCACCCTTGGAACCATAATCCTTTGTGTATGCCTAGGAAAGTGCTGTTGCAATGTTAGAATGGAGGCCATTGTGTTAGCTTGGTAACCAGCTGAATCACAATGCCATTCACCAAGAAGGAGTGAAAGGTGGGTAGGCCGGCTCGTGATGAGACCTCCTGTTCCAAGGAATTTTTATTTTTCTGATGTGCCTCTTGGATCATATCCTTGGTGTGGTGGCCATAGTGGGAATGCCACTTCACTTTCTTCCTTATGATCATGGTAGGCTGGCTCTTGATGAGACCCCCTATCCTTCATCTGAAAAATCATGTTAGCAATCATATAGATAAACATTTTTCTTTTTCTTCTTTTATTTTATCTAGCACTTTTCCTATTTATATACAGAGGGTGGTTCAACACTCCTTAAGAGTAGGGATGGTGGAAGAAATCTGAACATATCAATAGAGAAAAATATGCCCTTATTCTTATCCAATAATGATGATCAAAGAGAATTATGGGGATTTTAGAAAGAACCATCATGATAAAAATAATCAATCATATTGGTATTAGTAAAATAATGACAGCAAGGTGATGTAAATAGTTGTGTCTTTTCCTCTTTTCTCTTATCAATTCAAAGCAATTTCTTCTAAAGATGACGATTTTTTTGTGTGATTTGTTGATTTCAGTATTCTCTAGTTTTTGTATTCTTGCATAAATGTATAGTTGTGCCTTCAATGGCCATTTCTCACAAAAAATCCTCTAAATGGTAAAACACATATACAAAAAAAGAAGACAAATGCACTCCAAAAATGTTGTTCTCAAGATGGAACAACTACTGTTTCTTTAGAGGGATAGCAAAAGAATATTTGCACATAAAAACTATAAGCAAAAAGAAAAAAAACATACTCGAAACTGCTGTTCCTTGAGAGGAACAACAGCTGTTCCTTAATCGGAACAACAAAGAAAGCAAGCGCAAACAAAAAAATGCGAAAATGTTGTTCCTTCGGAAAGGAACAACAAAAACGACAGTGATGTTCCTTTGGAAAGGAACAGCAAAAAACGAAAATGTTGTTCCTTTGGAAAGGAACAACAAAAAAACAAAAGTGTTGTCCCTTCGGAAAGGAACAATAGAAAACGAAAGTGCTATTCCTTCGGAAAGGAACAACAAAAATGTGGATACACTGTTCCTTCCGATAGGAATAGCAGAAATGTAGAAGTGTTGTTCCTTCAGAAAGGAACAACAAAACGTGAAAGTGTTGTTCCTTCGGAGAGGAACAACAAAAAGGCGGAAATGTTGTTCCTTCGGAAAGGAACAACAGAATGCAAAAAAGCTGTTCCTTCGGAAAGGAACAACAAACGACAAAAATGTTGTTCATTCGGAAAGGAACAGCAAAATGAAAAATTCCTGATCCTTCGGAAAGGAACAACAAACGATGAAAATGTTGTTCCTTCGGAAATGAACAACAAAATGCAAAAGTGATGTTCCTTCGAAAAGGAACAACAAAACAGTGGAAATGCTGTTCCTTCAGAAAGGAACAACAGAATGCAAAAGCGTTGTTCCTTCGAAAAGAAATAGCAAAGCGGTGAAAATGATATTCCTTCTGAAAGGAACAACAAAATGATAAAATTGTAGAAATGCAGAAATTTGTACAGAAAGTAATTTATACAAATAAAACAAAAAGAATTATGTACAAAACTTAAAATCAATCCAATCACTTAGTGAACCAAAGGTGAGGAAGATTTCTCTTCCTCAGCCAGAATTTGCATGTCAGAGTCTTCCCGGAGTTGTTGGTAGAAGGATTCCCGAGTAAGTGGTTTGCGGTACAATCGAACTCGGTGGCCATTTGCTTTAAAGGTATGTCTAGATCCGTCAATGGTGGTTAAAGTAATGGTGCCATTATCATGCACCTTCTGGATTTCATATGGTCCCAGCCAGCGAGTTTGAAGTTTCCCTGGAAAATCTTGAAACCTGGAATCGTATAGGAGTGCCCAATCTCCTTCGCGGAAGACTTTCTTTTTGATGAGGGCGTCGTGCCATTTTTCTCTCTGTTGTTGGATTAATGCAGTATGTTGAAGAGCGGAGAGCTTGATTTCATTCAGCTCGTTGATTTGCTGTAGTCTATTAATTTGGGCCTCATTTAAATCTAGACTGACTTCTTGTGCTATTCTCAAGGTTTGTATTTCGAATTCTATTGGAAAGATGGGTTCCTTTCCAAATACTAGCTGATATGGTGAATAACCGGTAGTGTTTCTCCATGTTGTTCTGTATGCCCACAAGGCTTCCGACAATCTTGTAGCCCAATCGCGTCTGTGACACAATGGTTTTTGTTAGTATTGCTTCTATTACTTTATTCGTGCTCTCTACTTGGCCATTTGCCTGTGGGTGGTATGGAGTGGTAATTTTATGCTGAATATGATAGTTTTTTAATGTTGCAGCAATTTTATTACCAGCAAATTGTGGTCCCCCGATCGTGATTATGTCTCTTGGGAGGCCATATCGCACAAATATCTGGAACCAGAAATGAATGACGGAATCCTCTGTAGCTCTTGGAAGTGCCTTTGCTTCAACCCATTTGGTCACATATTCCGTTGCTACCAAAATATATGTTTTTTGGTTTGATGATAGGTTGATCGGACCAACAAAATCGAGCGCCCAATGCTCAAATGGTTCAATGACTAGCTATGGGTTCAAAGGCATTTCGTCAGACTGTCTAGGGCATCCTACTCTTTGGCAACTGTCACAAGCTTGAACAAATTTCTTTGCATCTTTGAAGATTGTGGGCCAGTAATACCCTGTTTGCAGAAATTTGTGACCAGTTCTTCGATCTGCGAAATGTCTGCTACATGGTTCGTCGTGACAGGCTTTTAGTATGTCAAATATTTCATCTTCACGGATGCATCTTTTGATATGCATATCTGTCCCTTTATGAAATAGGTAGTCCCCAATCCAAGAAAATCGGGTACTATGCTGCACAATCTGCTTTTGTTCATTGGGGGTCAGATGTTTTGGTAATTTGCCTACTGCTAAATAATTCGCAACATCAGCATACCAGGGTGTTTTGACAGTAACTGTAAGATTATCAAAGGAGAGAGGTGATCAATCTCTCTAATTATGATATTTACACACAAAACTAAGAATTTGTATTAATGAAACAAGTCTTCAAAGGAAAAATCAAAAGAATTTATACCTGCTTTGGAATTGGTGCCCCAAGTTGAATGTTGCTTCTTTTTAGCAATTTATTTCATTATTTTCCATTTCAAACTCCAATGATAGATTTCTCATTGTGTAGATCTTGTTGAGATCTTTCCAACGATACTTAAATCATCAAAATCTGATTTTGTATGAGACAAATAGGCTGATTTGAACAATGAGGTTTTTCTTGTTGCGGAATTAGAGAACAACTGTGGAATTGGACTTTAGCTGCAGAATGTGCACAGTTTTTGTAGCTAAAAATCTTGAATAAAAAGTTAGTCATTCATATTTCATCATCAGTCCAAAATTAATCAATACCTTCAGAAAAGTGAGCAAATAACTTATTCATTTCATTGATTCAAAGTTATTTTTTTTTCTTGACATGCAGCGACTTAGTGTGGCGACTTAGTGATAACACACAACTTGACTTCCCTTTGACCGGGGTCTTTTTCATCGAATTTGACCAAATGAATAGGACATCATCCATGTACTGACATTCCCCCAGCTACCCATGTGGCTTGTTTTGCTTGATGACACCTGCAACCTAGAGTTTAACAAAACGACTGCGGAAAGTTGAACCAGCTGCGGAAAGTTGAATCAGCTGCGGAAAGTTGAACCAGCTGCGGAAAGTTGAATCAGCTGCGGAAAGTGGCTGAAACAGTCAACCATCAGTTTTGATTTTTTTTTTTTTTCATTGTCTACATGTAGGAACTCTGTGAATGGTAGTGGCACATGGAGCAAAACAGTTTTAGTGATGGAAATGGAATACCAGAGTACCTACTCTTTTGTTGCTCATTTTTTTTTTATTAATTCTCTGCACTGTTTGTGTGGAGAAAACTATGCAAATTGCAGTGGTATATATGAAGCAAAACAATTACAGAGATGAAAATGTAATATCAGAGTATTGTGAAAAGAAGATGATGGATATGGCAATGAAACATGGAGGATATACGAAAAACAGAGTGGCTGTATGCGTGGAAAAGAAAAAAAAATGTGGAGGATGTAACTCAATTTAACTCAAGTTTCTGCCCTCAACAACCATCCCATTCTTCCTTCTGTTCTTTAAAACTCGTCTGAATTAGCAGAGATGGTCAGGGTTTATGAAGGAGACCAGCAAGTGTAAGCGGATATCAGAGAATAGATACACGAAATGAAGCGGAACAGAGAACAAAATGGGGTGAAGGCTTATGTGAGCACAGTGGAAATGACGCTGTGAGGTCAATATAATAGTAGGGGAAGAAAGTGCATCCGACAATTTTTAAAGTTGGGTGGCTATAGAATGGACGCAAGCACATTTATAAAACAGCTGCGGATTTTGTGCAACTGAAAGAAGCCGTAGTCAAATCAACCACGATCCATAATCACAAATGGAGTGTGAGAATATATCCAAACTTGAGTTAAACGTGGAGGATGTATATCTGGGTGAGTCCGTCAGGTCTATAAGAGGGTCTCCACGCTGCCTATTACCGTAATCATCAATTGAAAACAGAGTGATGCTGTGAAGAGCCGTACCCAACCAGATCATGTTATGGAGAGCCATCTTAAATTGGAACTGTTGTTAACAGGTGTTACGTTTATCAGCAAAGAGCTGATCCAATTAGAACTGTTATTAATCGAGAAGTGGCAGAGCAAGTGTTAGACGGGTGGAAAAATCAACAAACGGTTAATCATCAGCACGCCATTGATTTCAAATCGAAAGCAGCTAAATTAAATCAACTATCAATTAATTAATTCAAATCCCGTTTTTTTCCCCGCGGCCTGCAAAAATGGGCTCCAAAGAACCGAAAATTTCTCCTAAACTGCCACGAATCTCCTAAAACAGTTTCTGGGTTATCTAATTGACCCTACTGGCGAAAAAACCCATGTTTTATTTTTTTTCAGATTCATCTCTGTTTGGCCAAATCGCGCGTTTGAAATTTGACGTTTTTCAGCTATTACGCATTTTTGGATTAACTGTTCTGTATTTTTATGAATTGTTGCATTCGGCTTTTTGGTTTGATTTGCAATTTGGAACACAGGAAATAGAAAATGAATGGTGCTAGAATTTTCAAGGACATCCTGAACAAGTATTTCGCTCTTGGTTATATGTTTTTGCTTTCTGGCCCATGCTCCCTGCTCTTTGTATAAATACGTTGTAATGAACCTCCGCTCAATTGATATTGCATATGGTATGTTCTCTTGAATCAATAGCATAACACAATATAATCCTATATTATGATCCTTGCATCACATTGGAAAGTTACTGATTTACTCATAAATGTTGGCAAGTATCTCCATATAGGTATAGTCTTACTTGGAATGTTTCGGCTGGACAGAGGGATAAAAGAATTTCACAAGTTTTGGAGCTTCGGATATTGTGGGAAACCTACTTCTTCAGCTGATTTTCTAATTCAGTTCAAGGTAAATTGAACCCCTAACCTCGGTCGAATTCTTTCAATCGGAGAGGAGAAATAATTGAGACGACAAATAGCAGCAGTAACAATGTTGATGATACTTCAGCAATGGATGGAATATGGATGAGTGTTGAAGATTTTTACTAACATTGGCATGCTGCTACTGATTACAAGAGTCAGAAAAACAACTAGAGGAGGCTAATGCTTTTTCAGGTTCGTTTTAAGGCCAAAATTTGAACAAGAATGCAGATTTTCTATTGAGGCCACAACGAAAACTAGGAATGGAGATAGCTATATAAGCTGGTTTTTTTCGATCTGAGCTGGGTGACTAGGATAGGATCCATGTCAAGACAATTCCGGAGATGCCCATGTGGTCAATTTTTTCATTGGACGCTTGTAACCTGCTAAACCTTGAAACAGCTGCGGAATTCTCAACTAGCTGCAGAATCAGGCTACATTCCGCAGCTAAGTTCCAAAACCTTATTTGAACATGATACAATGTTTTGAGGACCACTACAAACCATAACCAATCAATTTTGGACAATTTGAACCTATCAAAGCAGTTGGGTTTCATTTTTTTTTTTTGAATCAATTGAAATGATGAAGTTTATTTTGTCTCCTTTCTTTTTTCTTTTTACATAACAATCCTTTTTCTGATTCTCCATATCACACAAAGTGCAAGAGGAGAGCATACTCAAGAATTATTAATTTTTTTTTACTTAACAATCTTTTTTCTGATCCTCCAGATCACACAAAGTGCAGGAGGAGAGCATACTCAATTTTATTTATTTATTTTATTTTTATTTTTTATTTATTTATTTATTTATTTTTTATTTTTATTTTTATTTTTATTTATTTATTTTTATTTTTATTTAATTTTATTTAATTTAATTTTTTTATTTATTTTTTATTTTATTTTAATTATTATTATTATTTTTTTTTTTTTTTTTTTTTTCAGATGTAAGAAATAAGGTCTCCTAATTACACTTCCCCGGCAACGGCGCCAAAATGTCTAGTCAATTTAACGTCTTAAATTACTCTACATAAATTATCAATCCGGGTATCGTAAATTGATGAAGTGTGGTGCACCATATGTGCTTAGTTAACCTTTTTCTTACTTCGTTGTTTTATAGTTTATGTTGTTTTGGGGGTTTTGTTCTTGTTGGTTTCCTAAAGTGTCTAATGCAAATAGAAATCCTATTCTAAGGTCTTAAGAATACTTTTAAATGACAAGTATGGATAGAGATTTCAAGACAAGGCCTATGTCCCTAATGGTAACTTCCAAAACTTAGCACTTCAAAAGATCTCAAAACATGTTATTGATGGAATTAGTACTTAAACAAAAGTGTAAATATGTAGCTACTTCAATCAAAATAGAATGCAACAACCAATCAATGAGCTAGTGACTATGAAACCCAGTATCCTTGCTGTTGTATAAAAAGAAAACTAAACTTAAAGCAATTCAAAAACTGTAAGCAAAGTAAACTAAATTATATTACATCAACTCATATTTTGACCCCTCACCATTCGACTCGCTCTGGCTATAGGAGGTAATCATAAACAAATTGAGTAATCCGATATCTAAATTGCATAAAATGAAACTAATATTAAACTACACATTCATACTTCAATCCCTCACCATTCGACTCGCTCTGGCTATAGGAGGTAACTGAAAATGACATGAGCAATTCAATAACTAACTTGCAGAAAAATAAACTAATATCAAACTACGCATTCATACTTCAATCCCTCACCATTCGACTCGCTCTGGCTATAGGAGGTAACTGAAAATGACATGAGCAGTCTAATATCTATCGTGCAGAAAAGTAAATGAACAAAACAAAACTGAAAGAAATAAAAAGTGCTGGAATTAGAACTAAGAAAATAAATCAACAGAAGGACAAGATAATTCCATCATGTCATTAGTCATTAAAAAGCTATGTGCATTACTAATCTACAATCAACCGGTTGAACACACTTGCATGAATTGAAATTGCATGAATGAAAATCCTAATCTACCAAACTTGAAAGCAATCAAATGACATAATGAAATCAAAGCAAAATTTACAAAATGAAATCTACTCTACCTTACATTCTAATATGCTCCATGACATCTACTTCACATCTCCTTCCATGTTGAGAACATCAAAGCTTTATTCAAATTCTTCAAAATTACAAAGTACAACAAAGTTCTCCAAAGCTTTCAAAAGCCATCAAGGAAGAACTACAAACTCCAAGCTAAAGAACTCACAAGCTAAAAGACTAACAAATAAAGGAGGGAGATCTCCTATTTATACAAAAAGATGACAAGCCATCTCATTAATGAGAGTCCATGAATCTCTCCCTCTACCTCTAGAGTCCTAATCAAAATAGGAACTGATAAGACACATGTCTTCTTAGAGTTACAATATAATTAGGAGCTGTGACACATATCCTCATGATCCCATGATTTTTTCCACTCAAATTCGAATTTGGCCTTAGAGTGCCACATAAGGGTCTTCTAGAAGCCTCCTTTCAACCTACACATGTCAACAATCTCAATCCATTTGTTATGTATAAGCATATGCACATTATTTTCTAATCTTTAACCACAAATTCACTTAAAAGGCTTAGAATTAATAAAGATTGGAAAAACATAAATGTGGCCCAATGATAATGAAAATGGGATGAATGTGGTGACATAGTAGTGCAATGGAGGTGATATAATGGACATAATAGTGAAAGTGTAATGGAAATGAATGAAATTTTCAAGACTCAACAGTAACGACGAATAAATATTCATTTGGAAATTGATCTTCAACTGCTGTTGCATCCACTAGCTTCGGCATTTGCTAGAGAAAGTCAGCTACAAGATTTTCTTTCACAAGTCGATCTTTTATTGTGATGTCGAATTCGTGCAATAAAATCAACCATCTTGTTACTCTACCATTTGTAATTGGTTTATTTGCTAAATATTTTATGGCAGAGTGATATGTATATAAAATAACAGGATATCCAGTGATGTAATGCCTGAATTTATTTACAACATGCATTAGAGCTAATTTTTTTTTTTTTTTTCAATAACAGTGTAGTTTAACTCAGCAGGAGACAAATTCTTGCTAATATAATAGATTGCATATGGTTTTTTGTTTTCTTCCTGCCCAAGGACTGCTCCAATAGCTGTGTCTGAAGCATCTGATGAAATTTGAAATGACAGGTCCTAATTTGGACCTCTGAGCACTGGGGCTGTTGACACAAGCTTTTTCAGATCGTCAAAAGCACGGTCACATTTATCTGTCCAAACAAAATCAAAATTCCCTGTTAGTGCGTATAGAGGTGCAACTATTTGAGAAAAATGTTCTATAAATCTCCTATAATAACCATAAAATCCAAGAAAATTGCGTACCTCTCTGTGTGTGGTAGGAGTAGGTATTAACAAAATTATTTGAATTTTGGCCGAATCTACCTGTATTCCAGCTATTGAGATATAATGACCTAGGATGAGTCTTTCAGTCATCATCATATAACATTTTTCATGGTTCAAGCAGAGCCTGGTGGCGATACATCGTTGTAGCACCTTTTCCAATGTGTCTGGTGCTGGATTGAAATCATCTCCGTATGGTGTGAAATCATCCATGTATACTTCGAGTCCTTCATTCATTAGATCTGAAAAGATGCTAAGGATAGTCCTTTAAAATGTGACAGGGGCATTGCATAGGCCAAAGGGTAAAACTCTGTAGGCAATTCCCCAAGGACAAATAAAAGTAGTTTTGTCCTGGTCTTCAGGGGCAATCTGAATCTAATTGTATCCACTGAAGCCATCCAAGAAAGAAAAGAATTTCTTTCCTGCTAATGTATCTAATACCTGGTCAATGAATGGAAGGGGAAAGTGGTCTTTCTGGGTTGCTTTATTTAATTCTCTGTAATCTACACAAATCCTCCACTTTCCATTCTTCTTTGGCACCACTACAAGTGGAGAGACACATTTGCTATTGGAAATTGGATAAATAAAGTTTACATCTAAAAGTTTTTGTAGTTCAGTTTTCACAATGTCTTTTAGATGAGGGTTAAGTCTTCTTTGGGGTTGGCGAACAGGTCTCACATCTTTTTCTGTATAAATGTGGTGTGTACATAGCTGGGGATTGATTCCATTCATGTCTGGATAATCCCATGCAAATGCTTTCTTGTATTTTCTCAGTAGTTGGATCAGCTTGTCTTCTTGTTCAGGAGTCAGGTTATTATTGATGTTCAAAGTTTTTCTTGGCTCAATTTCTATAGTTTTGCTATTTGAAACAGAGGTAGTAGGTATTATCTGATCATGAGTGTCTTTGAGAGGATCTTCTTCTAGTTCATTGTCAAATGCTGCTTCTATCATGTGACATTGTACGTGGGATCTGGATTCAGCTTGGTTAATGAAGTTGTTAATAACATCATCCTCTGTTTGATCTTTGAAATCGAGGGCATCTTCTATGGTTAATGGGGATCTAATATTTTCAGTAAGGTATGATACAAGATATTTGTTAGTTTTTATTATTGTTACACTTGACTGGGCTGGAGGATATAGGGATAGATTCTTGATGTTACTTCCTCTAGTCATGGTCATATTTCCTTGTCGACAGCCAATGTAGGCATCAGTGGTTGCAAGCCAAGGTCTGCCTAAAATTAACGGATGTCCATCAAGTCAGTTTTTGGGGTTTATTATTAGAAAGTCGGTAGGATATTCCCAGGAATCAATGGATACCATGACATCATGTAGTGTGCCTTCTGGCCTAACCATTGATCGGTCAGCTAGTTCTAATAAAGTGGAAGTTGGTTCTACTGATGTAATGCCCAGTTTTTGACAAGTGGTGGTTGTTAAGATATTAATTGCAGCCCCTAAATCAACTAAGGCATTTGAAAAGGTTTTTCCGTTGATTTGCACTGTCACTGTTGGATTTTTTGGGTCTTCATGTTTGACAGGTGCTTCTCTTCCTGATAACAGGTCAGGTAAGGTGCCAACTACTTGGACTGTTGGGTTATTTGTTATTCTCCTCCTTGGTTTTTTTTATACATAGCTCTTTGATGGTCTTTGCATATATTGGGATATCTTGGATAGCTTGGAGGAGTGGGATTTTTATGTACAAATTCTTAATTTCTCCAAGAATATCAAAGTCAGGATGTTCTATAGGACGCAGTATAATTAATCGTTCTGGAAATGAGGGAGAAGATGTGGTTGCTTGGTCATGAGTCTGTTTTCTGACCACATCTTCTTCTTGTAATGGTTGTTCTGCGGGTAACTGATTTTCAACTTGAACATTTTTATCTCCCTCGGTCTCTATAATGCGCCCAGACCTTAATTGAAGGTCGTTGCACTCCCTTAGATCGGTTTCTAGCTCTGGGGTTTCAATTATTTGAATAAATTGCATCGGTCTGTTATTTGGGTTCGGGTTGGGTTGCGCTAGGAGTTGCGGTCTTAAGTTGGACTGGGGGGTTTGTTGTAGTGCTGGCAGTGTAGGTTGAGGGAGTGGAATGGTTCCTATTGGCTGATTTATTGGTCTTTTCAAGTTTGTCTGCTAGGCTTGACTCTGCGAAGTGGGAGGGGACCATTGTGTTGGATACGTATTGTTTTGCCAATATGGTGGAGCGTAGGGAAAATTTGGCCAATTAGATTGGCTTGCTTGATTCAGCCATGGTGATGATGAAGGAAATGGTTGTTGTGACCAATTTGGGAAGGGAGGTTGATTTTGCCACATTGTATTATATTGCTGAGCATGATATTGTGGAGGCTGTAAAGAAGAAGCTGGATCGGGAAACATACCTGATTGTCGCGGCTTCCATTAACGGTGCTGATTAAGTAGGTACACCGGTTCTAGTTCTTCTTCCGCTTCTTTGTATACTGCTTTCAAACCAGGAAGTGAGGGGCAGCTCTCTGTAGAGTGGTCTTTTGTACAAATGGCGCAAACTTGAACTGCATCTAATGGGCACTCTTTGTGGCTGTGTTTCTTTCTGCATCTGGGACAAAATATTGCCAGATTTTGCTCTGCCTTTGCTTGTTTCTGTTTGGCTTGCATAATATCGAGCTGCGTTGTCAGAGTCCCCAATATATCAGTTTTGAAATTTTCTAATAAATTTCCAATTTACACGCGAGTTACTCCTTCTCCATAGATCTTTTTGTCCCTTGTAAACCTGTCATGTTTCGCTGGTTTTAGCCTTGTGCTGCCTCATGAGCTCCTGATACATAAATTAATGATGTTAACAAAATATTCTTGATAGATGTCTCATTTTCCCATAATATTTAGTGTTTCAATCCATTGTTCCTTCATACCTTTAATTAATGTTGTTTTTAATACATTGTCAGGTAAGGGTAATGATGCATAAGGAGATCTTTGAAGATTATACTGAAAACTTTCAACATATTCTTCTAGTGTTTCATTAAGTCTAGCTACCATCTGAAATATTTTATCTTTTAACCCTCTGGATCTACAATAATCCTGATATTTCTTCAGGAAAGCACCTTTCATATGATCCCAATCATTTATAACACCTCCACCCAACCCCATAAACCATCGTAAAGCAGATCCTTTTAATGTAGAAGGAAATAGTTTTAGCGTTTGGGGGTTGGTGGTATAGTCATATCCCCTGCACAGCACATCGAATTCGAACAAAAATGCATCTGGGTCTTCCGATGTTAGGCCATGAAATGTAGAGATATGCTGGAGAGGAATTGCCTTCATAGGTGCATTGACTGCAATATCTACAATCGGATATTGCAGTGTGGAGGTCTGGGTGGTTGGCTAGTTATGGGCCATTTGGTCAAATATGTGCCAATAACCTTCCAGGATTTCTAGGAGGGTATTCCTAGGTTGGTTAGACGGAGCAGGGATGGCCTTAACAGGAATGGCCTTAACAACACTTCCTTTGTCTAGGATGATGAGAGTTCCTAATGTCTGGGGGGATTTTAGCTCTTGAGGTTCTTCGACTTCGTTCTGAATGATTTTTGCATCACTTCCCTTATCTGGGCTGCTTAATGGATGGATTATTCCAAGAGGAGATCTTGGTTCTTCAATTTCCTCTGTTTCTCCTCTCCCTTTGCAGAGATTACTAAGGTTCCCTTCTTGCAATGATTTTGGGATATAATTCTCAATTTCTTGAAAATCTTGCTTCTCAGTTTGGTTGTGCACCTCAGCAAAGGCTATAGATGGTGATCCTGTGGCCTAAAGGGAACTAGTAGGTTGTCTAGAAGCAAATTTTCTAGGTCCTACTGAAGGCTAAAATTCTACTTTTTAAAGGATTTCGTCTATAAAGGTCAATCGGCCAAGGGTCACCGGCCCCTTAGCTTTATTAGGCTTGGGTAGTGGTTTAGGATTCTTTTCAAGCTTTTTCTGCTTAGTCATGCACATAAATCAAATGTTTATTTCTACCCTAAACAACAACAAATTTGTAGGAAAGCGGGTAGGGGAGCAGGGCTGTTACATGCTCCGTATGTGGGTTCTTACCTTCTGTTTTTAAAACCCAACTCTCTCCTAATAGGTACTTACACTACTCTAAAAAGGAAAAAATGGCTACACTCTTCCCCGACAACGACGCCAAAATGTCGAGCAGTAAAAAGGGTCTTTTTCATCTCTATTTACCCTACATTAATTATCAATCCAGGTACGATTTGTTATCTCAAAGAGTGTACTCAGTTTGAGGCGGTCACTTGTCAAGAGTAATGCTAGTAGTATAGTGCTCTTGCAAAAGTAAATAAATGTTGGAAACAAACTCTAAATGTAATGGAAAGAACTCGAAATGCTAAATCATTCATTGAAGAAACTACAACACTTCATCAGTCAAGGGCGCAGTAATGATAACTCTTCCCTTTGTAAACCGATGCAACTGAAAAGTAGTCAAGGAGAAGATCGTCAATCTGGGAACTGGACAACAACAATCAATGTTCACTACAGTTTCAGATCATTCTGTTCACACCGAAGCAATTACTTGAAATGATAATTCAATTAACAGGAAAGGGAACAACAACTAATTTATTTTAAAAAGATTGAACATCAAAGCTTTAACTTATAGAAATGAATTAAGTAGCAATTATAATCTAAAGGAATTAAGCAACAATATTTACGTCAAAAATGATTTGAACAACAAACAGAAAATGGAACAACAAACTAAGGTAAATTTACAAAATATTGAACAACAACCTGAATCAAATGTAAACGCACAACAAGCTAAATCGAATGTCACACACAGCGCATCTATACTAAGAGAAGCAGTAATCAGAGTTTCGACATAACAAATATTAATCACAGTTTCGAAGAAACAATAATTGCGATACTATGGAACAGTAATCCCAATGAACAACAATCACACTTAGAGGTAAACCATAGCCAAATAGACAGTAGTACCGATCTATAAATACACAACACTGTTATTCTGTAAACGAACATTAATGGTAACCTGTAAAGGAACATCAATGTTATACAATAATACCAATTTGTAAAGGAACGACAATGCGATATAAATGCAGAATGAATAGCATAACATTCCAGTTGTAGAGGATAACCTTACTATTTAAATATGATTGAAATATAACAGAGCCAATATATGAAATGATAAGGAATAACAAATTACTGAACGAAGAAAATAAAATAAATCAAACCACGCACTACTTGGAATTGGAAAATAATGGTACAGGAAGCAAGTGATCCACTAGGGCCGGGCCCTTAGCCTCCAGAGATGCACTGTTGTGGTTACTCTAGAATCAAAGACGGAACAACAATAGAGTTTATGTATTAATCATGAAAACCGAGTTACAGTAATCACTCTTTAAAGAGAGTCGATGATCAAAGTTTAATTTACAATAGTGAATTCTATAAAACAACAATAATCTGCCCCTTGGGCTAGCAACCCTGTCCCCTTTTATAGCAGCCGGGTGGAAATACTAAAGATACAGATATTCTTTAAAGTAGCAATCCCTTGGGATCAAAGGATCCTGAGGGATTCGCCATATCGTTATTTCTTAGTTATCTCTTTGTTCTATTGCGCTAATTTGGTATCTCCTCTTGCTTTTCCTGGCTTATGTGCTTAGATTTAGATTGCCTCGTTTGGATGTGGTTCTCTATCAAAGGAACAATAGTTGATTTTGTCTTGTCTTTTCCCTTGGAATGGCGATCTTCCATTTTCTTCATTTCCTGCAAAAGAAAAGGTAATAATTAATCACTTTATGTTACTCACAAATCTCCTAAACTTCATCATAGTCCTTCATCATATGCCCATTTTATAATGTAAAGAAGTTAGGAATTAAAGGAAAAGATAACGAAATAAGTGGCAATTACATACCTTCTCTAATGCTCAACATATGGCTCCTCCTCACTCTCCCGCTCTTACACTTACTTAGCTTTTTTGTGGCTTTTGATACCGCTGTTTATGCTTCTCCGCTACGTGTTCCTCTTTGTTTCTTCTGTTGAACTTCTTCCTCTGGCTTTTCTTTGACTACTCCTGTTCTAATATTCTGCATTGTCTTGATTTCTACCGCTCCTTTGTTAACTCCTCTTTTAGCTCCTCTGATGCTCTGCTTCTCCTTGGCTTCATATTGACATTAATGACAATCTAGATCAACATCTCTTACACTCAATAAAATCTCGTCATAAAATATTTCTCTTTACACTCTCTTACACTCATTAAAGCATGTCATGAAAGATTCCTCTTACACACTCTTTAATGCATATGTTACACTCTCCTTCTTAATGGCATGCATTACATTTCCTAAATGAGAATATGTTACTCTCCCTCTTGACATGGGAGTTACTCCTTTATGGTATGGATTTGTTGCTCCTCCTATATATGCGCCTCATTCTTTCTCCCCTCACTACTTGTGCATTGCGAAAGAAGAATTCGAACTTGAGAGATATTTGGATAGAGTTGAGGAAGATTGTGAGTGAGAGACTTGGAGAGTAAGAACAAAAATTGGTGAGCCAAGGTTGATTAAATGCTTCAGTGTTGATTCAGTTGAAGGGAAGGTTGATTTAGTGTGTGTGTCTGCTGCTACTACCATTGATCTTCATGTTACAACTTGTTTAGATTTTGGTGAACTTACCCATTCTCTTGATCTTTCATTATACTTTGTATCTTTGCTGAACAATTGATTTCTAATAGAAGAAGAATCTGGTTGAGTTTTCCCCTTATGGGTTTTGCCCTGGTCATTGGACCTAAATTCTTTGTGTCTCATGTTGTTCTTAGCTGTCTTCTATTGTGCATTTGATTTATGTTCTATCTACAATTGCTTATCTAATATTGTGGCCTAAAGATGTTTTGTAATAAGTGTTTGTTACAACATAGAACATCAGAATTTCAACATAAGTAAAAGGTAAAAAGAATGTTGTAGTCGATGCACTTTCCAGGAAACCAACAACATGTTTTGCCATGGAGATCAAAGAAGATTGGAAGGCTCACCTATTGGAGTACTCCAAAAACAAGTTTTCTTGTGCATTAACGAACAAACTCATCCAAGACGACAGGTACAAGATAATCAATGACATTATTTTCTATAAAGACAAGATATATTTGGTCCCCAAATCCACGCTTAAGGAGAAGAACTTGAAGGCTACACATGACATACAATTAGTAGGACACCATGGGTTCTTCAAAACTTGCAGAAAAATTAGGGAAATATTTTCATGGAAAGGCCTCAAAGATGATGTACTAAAATACTTCAAAGAATGTGTGACATGTCAAAAAAATAAGGTTGAACACACACATCTCGTAGGTTTACGCCAACCCTTACCAATTCCAGAACAAAAATGGGAAAGCATCTCAATGGAATTCATCACAGGACTACCCAAAGAACAGGGAAGGGATTACATTTACACCATGGTTAATAGGTTAACAAAATTTGCACATTTCTTTGCAATTACAACTTATTACTTGACAAAATAAGAAACAAAGCTCTTTTTCAAAGAAGTATTCAGATTCCATGGATTACCTGGAAATATAGTCAGTGATCGAGATGGTATATTTTTGGGTGCATTTTCGCAGGAGCTCTTTAGGCTAGTGGGAATAAAATTAACCCCTAAGACTAGCAACCTCCCCCAAAAATATGGCCAGATAGAGATTGTGAATAAATGGATTCAGAGATACTTACATAATTATGTGATTAGTCAACAAAATCCGTGGATCAAGTGCTTGTACCTCGGGGAACATTGTTATGACACCACTTATCATTTGTCTAATGGGATGACCCCATTTAGAGTACTATACGGCTATGACACTCTGTCTTTTATTGATTTGGCCTTCAGAGATAATAAAGCCCCATTAGAGAAAGACTGGATACAAGAAAGTCAAGACATTTTCAAAATAATAAAAGAAAACATACAAGGCACCCAAAAACGACAAAACATGTATGCATAATAACACCAAACAAGACCTCGTTTTCTTGAGATTGCAACCATATAGAAAATCTACAGTCAAGAAAAGTGGAGCAAAAAAACTGAAGCCGAGATTTTATGGACCTTACAAAGTCCTCTAATGAGTCAGTGAGGTGGCCAATGAGCTGGAACTGCTAAGAGAAAGAAAACTTCACATCTTCCATGTATCATGTCTCAAGAAGGCCATCAGGAAACATGTCACTACTTCCATTGAGCTGTCCCCTTTAGATGAAGAAGGACAACTAGAGCTAGTTCAAGAAGCAATCATGACGGTACGAGAAAAAAGACTGAAGGGAAGAGTAACCCTAGAATACCTGATACAATGGAAAAAACTACCTAAAGAAAACACATCATGGGAAGGATAACAAATTTTGTAACACTTGAACTTGTTATTCCTCGAGGGAAGGCAATTTGTTATAAATGCAATTTATATAAAAATACTACAAATAATATAAATATAATAATAATGAATAATGATTAATTAACTAATAATTAGTATTATATAGGCATGTCTCTATGGACATGACTATTCATGAAAGAGTACTTGCCTAGGTATATATATGGGACTTTCAATTATAATCAAGACATCTCATATTAATTCTTTTATACACTTATCAATATATATTTCTATCCTCAATGGATGTCTTCAGATTCCAAGTGTTCTGGAGTATTTAACTTGTGTGTGTATAAAATTTGTTCATTACATTGGTATCAGAGCATAATAGAACTTTGTTCGTTAAATTGGTATCAGAGTTTTTCAATCCTATCGCTGCTCAACCATTGCATAGAAGCAGTTTGATACGACCTTTTTCCATCAAGATTTTGCCAACTTTGTTTCCGTCGCAAGTCAAATGTTTCACTTCACATGTTTAATTAAAGGTTCTTCATTCTGCAGCCCGGCCTTTGGCCATTAAAAAAAGAAAGGAAAAAATATATTATATATTTATATATATTTAAAAAAATGAAAAAAGAGAAGAAAGTTGTCTAAAATTAAAAATAGAATTTATATAAAAAGAGTAATAAAAATAATAAAAAAATTATATTTAAAATAAAATTAAAAAAAAAAAAAAAAAAAATTATATAAAAAAATGAGAACGAAAACAGATTTGAGATTGTTACCGCCATCCATCGTTGACCAAACACTACAGCCGCAATCCCGACCATCCCATCACCCATACCTGACAACCGCCATAATAGCCATCCCTTCACACTAACGTCCCCATCATCGGTCCTCCGCCCGACAGACCCTGCCTCCTCTATACGCGACATCCTGCTGCCCATAAACAACTTGCAATTCCACGTTTAGTGGTATTGACCACCACTTTGCAATATTGTAGACGTTGAACCACCAGCCTTTGTGTCTATTTCCTTGTATGGATATGATGTAGCAGCTCTCCATACCACTACCAACCACCAAACTTAAAAGAATGGGGTATAATTTTTACCAACTACCGTGGGGAAGAATAACCACTGCATCACTCAAAAGGCAAGTTAATGAAAGGTGACCAATCACTCAAACTGATTGTGGCTTTGTGTAGAGTTGTGACTATACAAGATAGTAGATGAAAATTAAATTAAATATAAATTGTTGAAAGTCATTAACATAAAAAAAGTTCTTGAATTTGAGAAAGTCATCACCACCACCCTAATATCACCACCACCATAATAATAATAAAAATGATTATTTTAAAATTTCTAATATATAAAGGAAGTAAAAGATATCTTAGGAAAAAAAGTTTTAATATAAAGGAAGTAAAGCGGTATATTATAAAGGTAAGAAAAAAAGGTTAAATCCTAAGTTCATATTCAAAAAGGGAAAATAGAGACTAATAATGGAATATTTTTAGAAACCTCACGCAACACTGCTAAAGTGCTATTTAGAATTAACGGACTCTCGCAGGAAATGATGTTACTATTTCTATCTTTCCTGCCGAAGATAAAAATTATATAAAACCCAAAATCACAAATCAATTAGTAATTGTTGAATAAAGTATAATTGGCAAAAAACAATATGACATAACCAATTTACAATTAAACATTGGGGATTATACATTTATATCACAATTTTCAATTCAATCCCTATGGAGTGATCAAGGTGACATTATTTTGGGGTAACCTTGGATGGAAACTCTAGGGCCTTTCATCCTAAATACGAAAAATAAGTTTTTTACATTTTCATACAAAAAGAAAAAAATAACACTACAAGATGTTACATTGAAGCCAAATTCAATAACACCACAAGACATACAAGATATTTCAAAAGTAATTTTTCAAGATGGTAAAAAAGCACTAAAAAATCTACAAAGAGAAGTTGACAAAACCGTTGTTGACAAAAAAGAAGAAGTTTCTCGACTTAAAGACCGTAGTGAAAAAATACTAACACAAATTAAGAAGCTTAAGAAGGATGAGTAGTCATTGGAAAACAAGGTACAACAACCTATTGAGAAGGAAGCGTCGAAATTTTTCAAATGAAGAAATTCAAGTTGAAGAGAAATGAATGAATACCGTTCTAGTGAATATCACAACTCAAGAAGAAGACAAGCCAGTTGAAGAAAAAACACACTCAGATGTTGCAATTTAGACGATGAAAATTTTAAGTAAATATTTTGTAACCAACTCAACAACATCAGTACCTGAAGTAAATCAAGAAATTGCCACACACTTGATAAGGGAAAGTCAAACCAAAAGAACTCCTTATCGACATCTGAATCACAAGAGTAGACAACTCAATCAATCTACGTATTTGTATCACTTAGAACATAAACAACAAACTTATGTTCCGAAGAATAATGAAGTTTGTACAATTTAGTTCAGTGATAACAATTCATTACAAATTTCTAGTAATCAAAAGATTCCATAGAAGATTGATTTAGATGGTCAGATCCCTTCTCACTGCGACAATTCTATTTATCACTAAGAGGATCCTATCATCATGTATCGACGAAGATGATGGTTCATAAAACATCAAAATATGCGAAAATATTAAAATACAAAAAAACATATGACACACCTTTTTAAGCAATAAGATTTGAGGACAAAACTTTTTGAAGATGAAGACAATGTTATATATATAATAATAATAATAATAATAATAATAATGATAATTAGTAATGATTTATTAACTAATAATTTGTATTGAAGGGGCATGTCTCTATGGACATACCTGTTTGTGAAGGGTACTTGTCTAACTATATATATGCGACTCTGAGTTGTAATCAAAACATCTCATATCAATTTTTTATATACTATTCAATGTATATTTCTACCCTCAATGGATGTCTTCATATTCCAAGTGTTATGGAGTATTTAACTCATGTGTGTACAAACTTTGTTTAACTCGTCAACGAGGTGGCTTATGAACTGGAGTTTCCAAGAGAAAGAAAACTTCATGTCTTCCATGTATCATGTCTCAAGAAGGTCATTGGGAAACATGTCACTACTTCCATCGAGCTACCCCATTTAGATGAAGAAGGACAACTAGAGCTAGTTCCAAAAGCAATCATGACAGTATGAGATAAAAAAATTAGGGGAAGAGTAATTCTAGAATATCTTATTTGATGGAAAAACCTACCTGAATAAGACACAACATGGGGAGGAGAACACATTTTGTAGCACCTGAATTTTCTATTGTTTGAGGGCAAGGCATTTTGGCGGGGGGACCGTAATGTCCTCTTTCAATTAATTGGCCACGAGAGGATGAAATTGCATCCAATCTCATAGGCCATAGTATTGATAAAGGGGGAAACCCAATTATCCAATGTTTGGGAGAACAATGGGTAAATTTTGGGTTGGTTGGGGTACAAAAACCCAAATTGGGGGTTGCACTTACAACCCCTCACATTTGAGAAGCCCCATGAGGGAATCTATAAATAGAGGAGAGTTGGAATCATTTTTGGAATCATCGAATTTGGATTGAATACTTCTATTTTTTGTGAGTTGAGGCTTTGAGGGTTTTAAGACACCTTCTTGTCTAGTTTCAGTGGAGGTGATCCCACCCTAGCTACTCTCTATTGATTTCAGTGGTGAAAGATTCCACCCTAGTTAGTAATCCTTCTTATTCTCCAATCTGCTATCATTAATCGAAACAACTTGTGGACTATTGATTTCAAACCGATTTGGTTAAATGAAGGATTCTATTTGTAGCTCATTGAAGACAATTTGATTGATTGAAGATAGTTCAATCTGCAACTTAATTGGAGGATAGAATGAGGAATTTGGGGCCATAGGGTCCATAAACCAATGTCACAGGGGCCGTAGGCCGAGATGGTTGCAATATGGGACAATGTTATCCAACATAATAACAATAATAAATAGGGGACCATTGGCATACCTGTCAGTAGGAATTAACCAGGCAATCAAACCTGAGAAGCAGGACAATAAGGGAAATAAGAAGGTCAAATCATTAGGGCAAGAGATTCTAGGTCAACTAGTCTTTAATCTAAATTGAAATTATTTGTTGAATTAACACACGTGGTGTGGTTTTTCCTTACTATTATTACAACTGGGAATTATTATAGTTTGTGGGTCTACTGGTCATTGGCAGTAGCCTTAATTTGTTGGAGTAGGAAAACCCTAGTAAATTGTTGTGGGATCAATATTATTTATCTTTAGCTGGAGTACAATTGATGTTCTATGATACTTTTTATCTATTCGCTACTACATTTTAACGGTTATTGTAAAGATGTAAAGACTACTATGATATCATTGCAATATATATTCCATGTTTTTAAACCTTAAGGGCCAAAAATTACCTTAGGACAATACACACCTCAAGGGGTAAGGTGCTTTCCCTAAAAATAGTTACATGTCCACTTAGCCTTAACCACCTAGGAATATAATAAATGAGTGTTAACCAGGTCTTCCTTAACCATCTAGGAACATAATAGTATGTGATACTAGGTTCTCTTTAAACCAAATTGAAGAACACAATAGTAATGATTGAAAAGTGAGGTCAACACTGGCATCAAGGAAAGTTGATGCCATTATCTTAACACCCTTAATTTGAGTAGGGCTCCATGGAGAAGAGCGATGATGAATACAAATGAGTGAGTGGGTTTGTAGATACCCAACTAAAATATATTGTTGATCATGGCTAACGAGTTAAAGATAGTGGATTTATATTTACCCAACTTGAATACAGTAGAGAATGGGATTTTAGATGCCCAATTCAAATTTATCTAAGAATGAGAGTAGTTTTATGGATATATAACTCAAATATCACAAACTCAAATACAATTAAGAATGACCATATGGAACACCCAACTTGAAGACCAAAGAGAGTGGGTTTATGGATAACCAACTCAAATATCATCATCTCAAATGTTACTAGGAATGGGTGTGTGGATACCTCACTTGAATACAATTGAGAGTGATTTTATGGATACCCAACTCAAATATAAGGAGGTAAAAATAATTTTGAGTGGTTGTAAGGATACTTTGTTTGAATATTTACAATGGGTTTATGAATATCCATCTTGAATTCCATGAAGTGTGGGTTTATGGCTATCAAACTTGTACGTAGCTAGCTCAAATATAATAGAGTAGGGTCATGTGAATACCTAAGTCAATATAAGTTAGTCAAGGCCAAGATGGATACCTAGCTCAAAACAAGGTCTGACCCTATGCACAACATTTCTTCTTGATTTGAATAGGTGTTCTTATAGAGAAAGTATTACATCACAACCCCATCCCATTATTGTTGAACATAGGTTATTTAATGAAGACGTCACATATAATTGTTGATGTTAATAGCTTGGACAAATGCTTCAACATAGGCTAGGTGTCAAGCATGTAGAAGATTGCCTCTTTAGGTTCTTGCTCATGAGGATTACGTGACTTTTATAATCTCTTTCCCAAGATTAACTTAGGAAAGTACATTAATTAATTTATTAATTGGTGTTCACTATTGAGCTAAGTTTCTAAGGATAAATAATTTAATTATTTAAGTGATCTAGATTTGGTCTCAACCATTAATCTCAAGCGAGACTTATGATCTAATCTTAGCCATCCATCACTTAGAAGACACAGGGTTTGAAATATAGCTCAATGAGAAATTATAAAATAAGCCTAAGGGAGAGTTGAAGACACATTATTATTGGGAAACCAATTTTCTTAAGTGAGTGAGAGACTCAAGACTGAATAGAAGTGAAAAGTGTGTAGCTCCAGGAATTCTGGAGTACATGTTTGTAAGTTGAGTGCACAAGAGGAGGGTGAAGACTTGTTTGTGGAGGATGCTGAGGGTGTTGCTACGTGAAGGAGGAAGTTGAGTTCTAGTAGGCATGCTGTGAGTTTGTGGAGATCATGGGATTTAATGCTAGACTTCAGAGGAGGTTGAGTTGCTACAGGTGGGTTGAATTGGGAAAAAGACCAACATAGGTACGAGTTGAATTTCTAAGGGGGTCAAGTTTCTAGGTACCATTACTATGTTTTCTGTGTAGTCCATGGGTCGATTTTGTTGTTAAAGGATGCCCTAATTTTCTTGAGTAATAGAAAGTGAAGGATAATTTGTTGGCCATAATTTTTTGTTGTGTTTTGTCACCGAATTTCCATTTATTTTCCAACGCAAAAATTGTGAAGCTAAAATACTAGTGTATTTATTTTCAATAATTTTCAGAAAATATTTTACTTGGTGAAGTATTTTCTGGGTATAAAATAAATTGCTAGAAAAATTAAATTAGATCTAGTATTAAAAATTAACATGGTATAAGAGTAATAAAATAATGAGAGAGAAGATTGATTTTTCACAAGGGTTTACAACAACAAAGCTTTTTTTCCAATAATTATTTTCTTATGGGGTATGAGTATATGAATGGGAAGTTGCGAGAATGGCTGCAACAAGTTTGAGGTTTGAAGATTGGTTGGAGGGTGCATTCAACTACAATATTTGGAAGGAGAGGATAGCATTGTTCATGGCGAATGGGATTTGGGAATTTCTAGATCAACGACTCACCTTTCCTATTGATGCTACATAACTGGCCATCCATAACCAAAAGTATGTGAAATCTAGGAGGATCATGCTAGATGGGGTGAAGGACCATGTGATCCCTCATCTTTCCAGAAAGAAATAAGCCAGGCAAATGTGGGAAGCTCTAAGTAAGTTGTGTCAGAGTGACAATCACAACAAAAAAATGGTGCTGAGGGAAAAACTCAAGAGCACAAAGATGTGCATGTTAGATATCATAACATCTTTTCTTACCAAGATTAGATAGATTCATGATGCGTTGGCTATAGTTGGGGAGGTCATGTGAGATGAGGAGTTGGTGAGGATGGCCTTGAATGGCTTCACAAATCCATGGGATCACTTCATTAAGGATATAGTGGCACGAGAGAAACTTCCATACTGGGAGAAGTTGTGGGATGACTCCATCTAGGAGAAAATTTGATAGAGTCTCTACATGGTGGGCAACACAAGGGTGATGATGAGAACCTTACCCTTTCTAATCGTGCAAGGAAGGGTAAAGGGAAGCTCGAAAAGAAGTGAGTGGAGAAGAAACGTCACATGATGGAAAGAAGGACATGAGAAAAGTTAAGTTCTTTGCATGTCACAAGTTTGGCAACTATACAGGTCAATGTATGAACAGGAAGAAGGACAAAGGGAAGGCACAAGTTGTAGCTTCAACACATTTACAAATCAGTGAGTTTTCCACTAGGTTTGTGAATGATTTCTCTCTTGTGTCTTGTCTTTCTGGCACGATAACCAAGGGGCTGTTGTTTGTGGATAGTGGTTCTTCTTGTCACATGATGGGATCACGAGATTTGTTCACCGACATTTTAGAGGGAGACCTAGAGCTACATGTGGAGCTTGGACACAATGCTAGGTGTGTAATAGAGGGAGTTGGGACTATCCAATTTTAGCTAGAGTTAGGAGAGCTATGAGAGGTGGTAGAGGTATTGTCTATTCTAGGTTTGACTAAGAACCTTCTAGGAGTCTCAACCATGGAGGATAAGGGGTATGTGTTTTCTTCCTAGATGGACATATACTTGTTAGGATGAGATATTCCATTTTGATCACAACTCGTATGATTGGGAGGAGAGGAGGGAGCTTGTAGATGCTGAGGGATCAGTCGATACATGCCTTTCTTCATGACAATGACAACTTGTGTGAGTTGTGGCATAGGCAGATGACACATTTTGCATCACATGGATTTGTCGATATTATGAGAGATTATCACTGGTCTTCCTAAGTTTAGAGTGGAGTAACAGGGTATTGCAAAGGGTGTGCACTTGGAAAGTATGCCAAGATTTCTTTCCCAAGTAGCAATTTTAGGTCCAAAGGTTTCTTGGATCACTACAAAGAAAATACCCTCTGGCAAAGGTTTTTGCAGAAGCCCCTATAAAAATAGTCCGAAAATCTGTTTGTAGTAGAGGTCATTAGCGGAGTTGTGCAGGCAGATGTTTTAGTGGATGTTTTTTTAACAATGTGTCTATAATATATGAATGCATTGGTGAATTACCTAATTGTATATGCTGATGCTTAATAACATATGGTGCAATGAGGCAGAGTTATCTTTTATAAAAAATAAAAAAATAATGGTGTGCTAAGTAGATAATGTGAACTGGTGCGTATACTACTCGATAGCACCGAAAAATGGTTAAATTTTAAAAAATGTCGGTAGTAAAATTAATTTTTCCAGGTCCAGTGCTATACTCTCATGACGCCCCAGTGCTAAACCTGTATATGAATGCCCCAGTGCATAAACAATATGGTGCAATGTTGTGGGGTTTCTAATTTAAAAATGGTGGTGCGCTTCTTATATTATACGCATCGGTGCCATTAATTGAATTGAAGGACCCAATTCCTAATAGAAAATGGTGCACCATTGCATGGTTATTTTTTCATACAAATAAAAACATCAATGCACTATGTGTATAAGGCGCACCGATGCATATACTCTTCGATAACACATGACAAAGGTTAAATTTAAAAAAAAAATCTAGTCGTAAAATTCATTTTCACCATTTTCGGTGTTGTACTCACATAAAACACTGATGCTTTCTCTTTTTACAAAAACTCGGGTGCTTTAACACATGGTGCACCTTGGCAAGGTTTTTAATTTAGAAAAAATTGGTGCACTACTCATATAATAAGCACCAATGCCATTAATTGAACAATATGTTCTGGTGCTTAATAGACAATGGTGCACCGTTCGAGGGTTATTTACAAAACAACAAAAATTAATGGTGCACTAAGTAGCTTTGGAGCACTAGTGCGTATACTAATTGATAACACCAAATTAGTGTTAAATTTTAAAAAATGCCAGTCGTAAAATTAATTTTCACCATTTTGGTGCTATACTCCCACGAAGTCCCGATGCTATGACCTTTTCTGAACAACCCCGATGCGTATACAACATGGTGCATTGTAGCAAGGTTTTTAATTTAAAAATAACAGTGCACTAGGTGAAGCCAAAGCATCGATGCGTATACTACTGGATAACACGGGACAAAGGTTAAATTTAAAAATTGTCAGTTGTAAAGTTCATTTTCCCTGTTTCGGTGCTATACTACAACAAAACACCGGTGCTATTATTGTTTTGAAATGCCCCGATGTGTACATAACATGGTGCATTATGGTAGGGTTTTTGATTTAAAAAATCGCGGTTCTCTTCGTAAATAATCTGCATCAGTGCATCGAGTTCGAGTGCACCGAAACAAGGGTTAAATAAAAAGACACTTATTGGCCATAAAATTCATTTTTACCATTTGCAGTGCTGTAGAGATCTCAAGCATAGGTGCTACTTTTGCCTTTGTGAAACGCCCTACCATCGGTGCTTCCTTTGCTTGCCATCCTTCTGTCTGTTGCTCACGGTGTGCCTTTTGAATTTTGTCAAACGATGGTCAAATTTGTTTTTTTCATTTGCGTGGCAACTATGTCTCCCTAATGAGAAAATGTCTAGGTAATGTTTATCTTTCTCGCTAACTTAAATTTTTAACAGAGTATAAATGAAAATTAGGTAAAAAAATGCATTGTATTCTATTTTTATTGTTCTGCGTGGTTCATTTGAGAGCTTCAGTGTAGGTTTTAACCTTATACAAAGCAAAGAAATTCTTCAAACATAAAAATAAACAATGGAGAGAATAGAAAACACATATACACAAAGATTTTCCCCTAGATCAAAAAACTTGGACAACCAAATTGATTTTTCATTATGTTCCTTTCAAACTTACAATATATATATATATATGCCGAAGCATTCATAAACCCCAATCCATTAATCCTAGATTAGAACATAACCATAGATCCGTTGACCAGATCTACAAAATACCACGAGCAGAAAACAATCATGCCCAAAACCATGTACAAAACCCATGCACAAAACCATGGGTAGGTCCGCCCACCATCTTTGAGTTTGTCCCCCATTCTTGGGTTCAACCAACTATTATTGGGTCCACATTTTTTTTTCCCTGAGCCAGGGGGCTACTGCCTCCCTATAAACCCTTCGATAGTGAGGGCTGCCGCCCCTCCTTTGATCCCCCTGTTGTGCCCGGCGCAATCTACAACGCGTGGGACTAGTCATGGAAATAATATAACACACCCAACATTCTTTAACTTGTGGTTTTATTTCCACACAAGGGGTCACAAGAGAGATTAATCATTGGTCTAGACCTGGAATGCCCACTGTTTCTCTACACCAAGAAAAATTCTTAGTGCTCACTGACTTCATCAATGCATTTGAAACATTCTTCAAAGTGTCCACCTTTACCAACAACACCTTTTTGTCCTCAACCATATCCCTCACAAAGTGATACTGAACATCAATGTGCTTTGTCTTTGAATAATAAGCAGGGTTCTTTGCCAAGAAAATTGCACTTTCGCTGTCACAGTCTATCCTAATAGTTCACTGTACCAACTCCATACTTGAACACAATCTCTACAACCAAACTGCTTCCTTTCTTGCATGAGTGACTGCCATGTATTCTGCCTCTGTAGTTGAAAGTGCCACTACAGACTATCTCTTGCTCATCCAATTGACTGCTCCTCCAAATAGGTTAAAAACATGCCCACTTGTAAATCTTCTTTGGTTCATACCTCCAACCTAGTCCACATCAACAAAGCCACGAATGTCCAAAACTCTATCAATTCTTGGTCTTCCTTGGTGGCACAAACCATAATCACTAGTTCCGCACAAATGCCTGAAAAACCACTTTACAGTTGTCCAATGCTCCTTCCCTGGTTTCGACATAAACCTGCTCCATACTCCCACTACATGTGTAATCTTTGGTCTGGTGCAAACCATTGCATACATCAGGCTACTAGCTACACTCGCGTATGGAACATGGGACATGCCCTCTTCCTCTTCTTGTGTCTTAGGACATTGTTCAACAGATAACTTATAGGAACCTTCACGACTTACTATCTTGCATATTAAACCTCTGTAATATTGTCTCGACATACTTCCTCTAGTTTAACCAGAGCTTCCTCTTTGCCTGATCTCATTTAATATTTGTGCCCAAAATATAGTTTGCAACACCAAGATCCTTCATGTCAAATTTGGAAATTAGGTTTTCAAATCCTAAATAATTTCTTTGTCATTTCCAATCAACAACATATTATCCACATACAAGACCAAATAAATAACATGGTCACCAATTAATTTAAAATACACACAATGATCCACTTTGCTTTTGGTGAAGCCAAGTCCCCATACATATGTATCAAATTTATGATACCACATCCTTGGTGACTATTTTAACCCATACATAGACTTTTTTAACTTGCATACCAGTTCTTTCCTACCCTTCACTACAAAGTCTCCTGGTTGCTTCATGTATATCTCTTCTTCCAGATCCCCATGAAGAAATTTTGTCTTCACATCCATCTATTCTACCTCAAAATCAAAAGCAACAAAAATAGATAAAAATAATTTAATAGAAGCTAATTTGGCAACAAGAGAAAAAATATCAGTGAAATCAATTCTCGACACCTGGGGATAACCTTTTTCTACCAATCTAGCTTCGTATTTGTCCACCTTGCCTTCTGCATTCATCTTCTTTTTAAACACCCATTTGCTTCCAATGGGTTTCCTTCCAAACGACATCTCCACCAGATCCCAAGCCTCATTTTTGTCCAAAGATGCCATTTCATTAACCATGCCCCCTTTCCAGAGTTTGCCATCCTATGAATGTATTTCCTCCCTGACAGTTCTGGGATCATCATCAGTAATAGATAAAGAAAAATTTGAACAGAAAGTAGATGGACTGTACCTCTCTGGTTCCCTTCTCTCTCGAATAGATCTTCCCAAAACTGGAGTTTGTGGCTCTTCCTCTTCTGATTTTTTTTTGTTGTAGAGTCTAATTCTTCCTCCTTTAGCTCAAACTCTATCTTCTCTGGTTCCTTTGGTAGGACTCCATGTTTAATAACATATTTCACCTCTCTAAACACCACATCTCAACTGTACACAACCTTCCTTATTTCTGGGTTCCAAAGCTTATAACCTTTTAAACCATCCTTATTCCCAATAAAGATGCACCTTTCAAATTTACTATCTAACTTGGTTCTTTCTCCTTTGGAACATGTACATATGCATCACATCCAAATACTCTCAGATGTGAAAGAGATGGTTTCTTATCAGTCCATACATCATGTGGAGCCTTATCCTCCAACTCTGATGAAGGTGATTTGTGAACCAAGTAACATGCAATCTCCACTGCCTCAACCCAAAATACCTGTCCTAACCCAACACAACTGAGCATGTTTTTTGCCTTTTCCGTCAACATCTTGTTCATTCTTTCTGCAACTCCATTTTGTTGAGGTGTGTATGGAGTAGTCTTTTGTCTTGCTATACCAAACTTCTTATAGAAATCTTCAAATTCCTTCTTGTAGAATTCTCCACCATTATCTGTCCTCAACTCCTTGATCTTTTTCTCTGTCTGCTTTTCCATCAGAGCCTTAAATTCTTTAAACTTGTCAAAGACTTCAAATTTATTCTTGAGGAAATATATCCATGTGTTCCTTGATAAGTCATCTATAAATGAGACATAGTACACAAACTTACCCAGTGATGGAATCAACACAGGTCCAAACACATCATTGTGCACAAGCTCTAATATCTCTTCGTGCTCTTAGCATGAGATGGGAAATTCACTCGATTCTGCTTCCTCTATACACAATGTTCACAAAAATCAAAATCCAGAGAGTAATTAGACATACCTTCTACCATAATATTACCATGCAGTAATCAAAGGACCTTCTCTCCAATATGTCCAAGCCTCTGATTACATAACATGGTCTTTTCTCCAGAGACGACTAGGTTTTCTGCTCCACTTTTAGGAACCACAAAACTTTTGCACCCATCAATAATAGTGCTACCCAAAATCTAGTACATAGTTCCAATTCAAACTCCCTGCCTAGTGCTCCCTGAACCATCTTATCGATATCTTGTTTGAATACTGTTTTTACGCCTGCATCATCCATCTTGCTTACAGAAATTAGATTTCTGGCCAATGCAGGAATATGCAAAACACCACAAAGTGTTCTAATCCTTCCACCTTATAACTTCAGCTTAAATTTTCCGTGTCCAATGATTATGGGTTTCCTGTCATCCCCTAAGAAGACATCACCACCATCATATTTCTCGTACTCATAGAACCACCCCCTATGGGGAGTGAAGTGAAAGGATGTACCCGAATCAATCAAACATACCTCTTGATCTACATGTGTACTTGAAGAAGAAGCCAAGTACACATCCCCTCCTTCATTTGAGGTGGTTTTCACCTCTACAGAAGAAGCATCATTAGATCCCTTTCCTTTCTTAGGATATTTAGATCTACAATATTTTTTGTAGTGCCCTTCCTTTCCGCATTTTGAGCACACCTTTACAGGTTTTCCTAGAGATCTAGATCTCCCTCTAGATTTAGATCTCCCACTCGAGGACTTTTTCTTGTTTCTGTACTGGGACCATCCTCGTACAGACAAGCAATATCCATTCTAGCTCTCCATATTTTTCCATCTCATCTCCTCCAACATTAAGGATGAGAGTATTTCATCAAACTTCAAGGTAGTTGTATTGATACCTATTGCAACAACTAGACTATCCCATGAATGTGGTAGAGAACACAACAAACTGATGCACTTATCTTCGTCTGAAATTTTTATATCAACAAATAACAACTGGCTTACCACAGTATTAAAGGTGTTCAGATGCTCTGTTACCAAGTCTCCATTCTTCATCCTTAGGTTATACAATTTTTTCCGCAGGAATAGTTTGTTCACCATAGACTTAGATTAGTACAAAGTCCCTAACTTGTCCCACAAAGCCTTCATCATAACTTCCTCAGATACATACAAAAATACTGAATCTGAGATACCCAACCATATTGTGCTCCTTTCCTTCCAATCCAACTTCACCCAGTCTTCTGCTGACTTTGCCATTGGCTTAGTACCCAGATCTATCATGATCCACTGATCTTTATCCACCAACAGATCCTCCATCTTGAGCTTCCACAACTCAAAACTTTGTCCATTGAATTTCTTGATCTCTATCTTTCCATTGTTCTCCATCTTCTTTTACCACAAGAATCGATCTCGTAGATCTCCCATTGAACAGGGTCTAGCACAGGCCTGAGAAAAACCCCTCAGTAGCAAAGGCATCCCCTTGATGCCGAAACAATTATGATACCAAATGTAGGTTTTAACCCTATACAGAAATTACCTGCAAATGAATTCTTCAAAAAAAAAAAAACAATGGCAAGAACATAAAACAAATATACACAAAGATTTTCCTTTGGATCCCAAAATTGGGACTACCAGATTGATTTTTCATCATGTTCCTTTCAATGTTAAAATACATACATATATATATATATATATATATATATATATATATATATATATATATATATATATATATATATATATATATATGCCGAAGCATTCATTAAACTCAATACATTAAACCTGGAATATAACATAACCATAGTTCCCTTGACCAAATCTACAAAATATCATAGGAAAAAAACCATCATGCCCAAAACCATGTGCAAAACCCATGCACAAAACCATGGGTAGGTCCATCCACCATCTTTGGGTCTGCCCCCCCATCCTTGGGTCTACCCAATTATCATTAGGTTCGCATAATTTAAAACATTTTTTTATAATTAATTTAGATTTAATAGAATTTGAAAAATTCTATTTTAATAAAATTTAATTTATCATTAAATTTATGAGAGTTTCAAACAATTTAAGTTTAATATTTATAGCAATTCTTATCAAACCAATTAAAGATGAAATGAAAAAATTAATAGAATTAGACCACGAACGTAACAAAAGGGCCTTGAACCTTATAATATTCGGTTTAAAAGAGGAAGTAGATGAGGATACTTTAGCCTTAGCTCAGACAGAACTACATAATAGATTACAAATTGAAACAGTGTGTCTCACAGAAGCAACAAGGTTGGGGAAATTAACCGAGAATAAAGGAAGACTAATCCGCATAAAGGTGAGCTCCACTGATCATAAACACGACATACTTAGTAAAACCTCAAGTCTAAAAGGAACGAGAATATTCATAAATCAAGATCTCATTCCAAAAGATCAAGGAGAATTAAGAAAGGAGGTTCAAAAGGTAAAAGAAGCTAGAAAGGAAGGAAAATGGGCAATAATCAGAAATAGAAAAGCCTTTATTCGAGATAGAAACCAAAAAGATAGTAATCAATAGCAATTAAACATGCTCTGGATCCTTTCTTGGAATTGTCGGGGCTTCCCATGGAACAAAGGCCCCAAGCTAAGTTGGATTTCAAATGATGTTGATATTATTTTGCTTGTTGAAACTTTGGAGCACGAAGAATCTAAGGTCCCTAACATAGATGGCTTTACGCTATGGTCTACCTGAAACACACGATCCTCCCATAGAGGCATTGGGAGAATAGCTTGTTACATTAAGAAGAACATCTCCCCCCATGTTAGGATTTATAAAAATGACCCTCACAACCAATATAGTTGGATAGATATCAAAGACATTAATAATAAAAAGTCCTACATAGCAATATGTTATTTTCCTCCCATCAATTCTAACTTCTATAAGAAGAAGAATCTAGGTAAAACTAACCCTTACAATTGTTTAGAGAATGATATTTCTAGCCTAAGGAATGACGGTAATATCCTTTTAATAGGCGACTTTAATGCTCGAACTTCAAACAACCAAGCTATTATTCTAAGCAATCATTCCAACCCTAATCCTCTTTGGTTAGATGAAGACCCTACTCTGGCTAGCAGGTACAAAAGGAGCTCTGAAGACCTCGGGGAAAATTTGTTTGGGTCAGAGCTAGTCAAGCTCTGTAGTGCTCAAGATATCATAATTTACAACGGTCTAAAGAAGTGACCCAATTCCAGCAAGATGACCTGCATCCATGGACTTGGTAGCAGTGTGGTAGACTACGTTATTTCTGATCTCCCATTATACAATGAAATAATAAATTTTGACATCTTAAACGACCACGAACATGGCTCTGATCATAGGCCTTTACTTATAACTCTCAATTTTGTCATGCATAAAGTTCCCATAGAAAATAATACTTACAGCCAAAAGAACTTAATGTTTGATAGAAATAAAAATGATCTCTTTCTAAATGAATTAAAAACTAATTTGCTTCCTTCATCTAGTATAAACAACATAGGAGACCTCTATCATAATTTTACTACAACCCTCTCATATTCTATTAACAAGTTCTCAATTGAAGTTTCAAATAATAAAAGAAATAGCAAAACCAATCCATGGTATGACAAAGATTGTAAAAGTGCGAGGAGAGCAATTAAGGAAGCTGTTGATGAATCTCTTAAAATGGACAAGATAAAAATATACAAAGTCCTAACTAAAAGGAAAAGGAGGCAGTACATTCATCAAAGACAGGAGAATCTCTTACACCTCTTTAAGGTAGCTCCTAAGAAATTTTGGAGGCAGATTCTGACTAGGAAGACTAAGGATAATAATAAAATTGCTCTTTACGATTGGAATTCCTATCTTAAAAAGCTTTATGAATCTCCAAATGTCATGGATAATTTGGAAACCCTTCTCACAATGAAAGAAGTTTTCTCTTTAGAAGACATTAAGTTTGGGGTTAATTGCCTCACTAATGGGAAAGCTAAGGACATTGAAGGTTACTAGGTGGAAATATTAAAAATTGGAGGTCCTGTCCTCATCCCCCACATCCACAAGCTTTTCAATCAAGTAGTCAAGCAAGGGTTCCCTAAACCTTGGACTAAGAGCCTCATTATCCCTATTTTTAAAAGTGGGGATACAAATAACCCCTCTAATTATTGGACAATTATGATCAACCCTCTCTTAGCCAAGTTATATGGTAGTATTTTGGAAAAGAAGTTAAGCATATGGCTTGAAAGTGAAGGTAAGCGGGTTAAAGGCCAAGAAGGTTTCAGAAGGCATCACTCAACAACAGACCACCTTGTTACGCTTAGGATCATTGCGGAGGAATGTCGTAATGATAAATCCAATTTATTTTGTTGCTTTGTGGAGTTTAGAAAGGCTTTCGATACGGTTCCTAGATACAACCTTTGGAATAGATTAGAAGAGCTAAAGGTTCCTCTTGAGTTGAGAGCTGCCGCTATAAGGTTATACGAGAATGTAATTTCCAAGCTAAAGAGCAATGAGGGGTGGTCGAAAGATATTAAGTGTAACATCGGAGTTAAACAAGGTTTCCCCCTCTCCCCTACCCTATTTGGCATTTACATCGATAAGCTCGAAGGCTATTTAGAGGATGCAGGATGTGATGGCACGATCTTAGCTGGGATAGTCGTCATCCTTCTTCTCTATGCTGACGATATTGTTTTTTTGGCAAGGTACACTTCTGATCTTGATAAGCAACTCAGGCTTCTTAAGGATTTCTTCTCTACCATGGGTATGCCTGTTAACACTGACAAAACAAAAGTTATGATTATCAAATCCAAGAAGGACACTTACGCTAATTTTATGTGGGATAAAAAGAAGTTCCTCTTTGAAAATTTAGTCACTCCTGTTATCTTATATGGCTGTGAGGTTTGGGGTTGCAGCATCTCCAGAGAATCATGGAGAAAGATTGAGCAAATCCAGAAGCATTTTATAACTTATAACCTGAAAATTAAAAGTAATACACCCTATCCTATTCTCCTTATAGAAGCAGGTCTTTCCCCTATTGAGAGCCTAGCTATGCTTAGGTTTCTGTTGTACAAGCACAAACTCAATAACATAGATGATCATAGACTTCCTAAGATAGCTTTAAATTCCAACCAAAACCACCTAAGGCTCAATCAAGGGTGGCATAAAGACACAAGGGCCTGGTTAAACTATTGGGAGATCAACGAAAATGATGCATTGCAAAACATAAATAACATTAAAGATATTGTTACTTTTAAGTTCAAAGAAAAAAAGTGGCGTGAGAAAGATTTAGTGGCTAAAAGAAAATTAAGTTATTATACGAAGGTCATCAACCCTGTTAGCGCTTGAAATTTCACCTCAGGCTGAGAAAGGTAAACTCCAAGGCAACATCAAACCACTTAGCCTTGTAGCTAGCCCTACGGGGTAGGAGAGGGTTCTCTTCGGTCTATCTCAGTAAAGATCTTCAATGGGCGAGATGACCAATAGGGAAACACTGATTTTAGGCTAGTAAACTGATCAAGAGGTTTAATTTGGGATTTTTAAAGTTTTGGTGGAAAATTGGGGAATGGCAATTTCGGGTCCGGGGATTGGACACAGTTTTCGCAGGGGGTTCTTTGGGGTGAGGTAGGAAATAGTATTGATGCCTTTGATAGAGATGGATGGATGAGAATGACCGATGAGGAGTTAAGGAGAGCAAGCAATAACCTTGAATTCCCCTTAAACAGTTGAAAACATTGATATCAAGCAAACTTAAAAGCAGAGCATGACAGTCATGAATTCTACTTTAACACTTCATTTGCCTAATTTGCAGAAGGAAAAGTAAGGAAATGATTCACATAACACACTTACAAGTTCAAAGAGAAACACACCATCAATACATGTGACCACAAGAATCCCAAAAAGGATTGCAAAACCCTGGTCTTCCTTTGCCAAATATTGCAGAGATACAGTGAATAATACAATAAGAGCTTCTCCCTGAAGAGTCCAACCATGAAAATGAGAAAGAGAGTACATAATATAGATCATCTAACATCCTTCCCTGCCTCTAGGGGTCGAGCTAACTATCCTAGGAGCTGTTTCAACCAATTCTAAACTAAGCACTGAAAACTAGGCAGTCAAAACAACTTGCCTCTATAAGCTAGGAAACCAGTTCATTCATTTAATTTTCACCTATCTCATGAATGAATCTTCTAGAAGAGATACATAAGTGTAAAAGTGTCATAAAATTACATCATTTACAACAAGGAGGATAAAAATCAACTCCAAAATGTCAAACATAGTCAAAACTGCGTTTTGCTGAGCTGTAGGCTGAAATCCTGAGCAATTTGCCTGATGGGTCGCGCGCCATTCCTGAACGGGTCGCGCGCCTTTGAGAGCACTTTTGGGGCACTTCCAGGTGTCCACATGGGGCAAGAGTAGGCTTGTTGGAAAGGTCTGGATGTCTACTTTCCAACCCAAGTGCAATTTCTGAATTTGGTGGTCATTTACCCCTCCAAAATTGCAATCTACCAAGACTGCTTTCTGTGTGTCAAAAATGTGGCAGAAAGTCATTTTTTGCTTGTTTTTTGACTTTCTGGAGGCCCAAAACTTCATAAAATCTCTTGGAAATGGGTGAGCATGTGTAACTTTTCATGAAAAATCCAGAAATGCTGAGTTTTCCCGGAACAGAGTAGCCAAATGAAAGGGTTGCGCGGGGGGTGAGACCCGTTGAGGGGACAAAACCTGTTTTTGCCTGAAAAAACCAAAATGACCCAAAATGCACAAAATTTCTTGGAATTTGTGCTGGGGTTGAGCTATTTAGTGCCATGCTCCTTCAAGGAAGCCTCGGCCAAGATGTGGAGGGGGTCGGACCTTTTTCTTCGTTTTTGTGCTTTGGCCAACCGCCTTTGGAGCACTTTCATCTTCGCCTTGCACACGTGCATCCGTGCCCAATAATGATTCTTCATGTTCCGGAGCAGGCTCAACTTCTGGTGTTGACTCACGGTCATCACTTTGCTCATAGTCGGTTTCGGTTTCTGACATGGTTTCAGGGGCAAAGTGGCTGAAATGTACTGCTGCTTCTGCTTTGAAATCTGCTGTTTTAACTGTTTTGAAATGTTGTTTCAAGGGGACAAGTAGCACAAGGGAAATGTTAGGGAAGGGAGACTTGGAAGGGAAATTGGGAAAAATATATGAAACAGGGAGTTTAGGGGAAGAATTATGACATATACATCATCATACAATTTCATTTGCAAGGATGTTATGAGAGGTAGGGTTTAGGGTTTGATTTTTGATTTCTTAATATTTTTGGTAGGGAAATTAAATAACAGTGATAAGGGAGTAAGAAATGGGAGGTGGGAAAATGTAGGAACAATAGGAATGAAAAGGAATACCTTAAAACAACAAAACAAACCCTAGCAACTTTGATATTTTCAAGCAAAAGCACATGGAGTCTTTACTTGCAAATGAAGGCTTTTAAAATATTATCATGATCTTCTCAAGCTTTAGCAAACCATAATTTATATGATTGAAGGCCTACCAGACAAGCTTGAACAATTTGTGGTCGCTTGGCAGCTTGCTGGTAATTTTCTGTGGAGGAAACCCTGATGGGTCGCGCGCACTGCCCAACGGGTCGCGCGCCCTCAACGGGTCGCGCGCGTTATAACTTAACACTGGCACAGGGCGCCTGACGGGTCGCGCGCCTCCAACGGGTCGCGCGCCTGGTTCAACGGGTTGCGCACCTTCACACTTCACCAAATTCGCCCAAATGCTCTTGAAAACGATTTGCTCTATTGCTTGAAGGCACAATGAAGCTTAATGGAGGGAGAGAGAGACTTTATAGCCTTGTTTTGAATTAATTTCATGTCAAAACCCTCTTTCTAATGTTTTTCATGTCACTTTTTAAACTTTGAATGTTGCTGACTTTTTGGTTTCCTTTTATCCTGAAATTGGTTGAATTGATGTTTTCCTTGATAATTTTTTGCAGGGATAGCTTCTGAGGGGTCCTGGCAAGGGAGCCAGGGTTGTATGCTGTCCTTTGAATCATTTTGAATTTTTACAATTTTTACAAAATTTTGAGAAATGACCTTGGCTTTAAAAACAGGGTTTTTTAAATCCAAGGTGAAAATTAGCTGCACAAGATAGAACCTTTCGAAGAAACACTTTGAAAATCATCCCTATGGCTTGCTGGGCACTTATTGACCTTTAGAGACATGACCTTGAAGACAAATTTGACCTAAACCTTAGACCTAGAAATTTTGAACTCAAGACAAGACAAGTAAACTTGAAAAAGTTTAATGACTGAAACAACTTGATCCAGCAGTGCCAAGAGAGGAATAAAGACACCAGCTCCTCCATCAGGGTTATGGCATGCCTAATGGAATGCAATAATATGACACTGATGAGACACCTACTTATGCAAATGCAAAGAGCTTTGATCGCTGATGGAGGGCTACTAGACCGACTCTAACATTGGCTCCAATGGGGATGGTAGCTCCTTGGAGGTGCCAAGAACCTTAGACCTCTGGGAGAGCAGACCAGTGCTTTTCAATCATTGGGCAATGGAGTCAAAAACTCAAGCTGAAATGCATGACTAAAAACTGATGACTTGACAACACAAATTGACTCTCACTCAACTAAAAACTGACTCAATACTTAAACACAACCGACAAACTAGAAATGATACTCAAAGGGGAGCTTATTCATCAAAACCTACTCTAATAGTTTCATTCATCACCTGATCAAGTGAAATGAAACAACCAGTGCAACCAAGTAAGTATCCCATCTGTTGTTCGAATTCTCCGCAAGTGCTCACTTATGAACAACAAAAGAGAACTACTGAAAGGCAACTCCCATGACAACTTAGAAACAGATCCGTTGAATGATATGGATTCACTATCCACCTCCAAAAACACTGCATAAGGATCTTGAAGTTCATGCACACTGGGACTTAGCTCAACCAATGGATTACTTCTCTTCTCCTCATACCATGAATGCAAACTTTGATCTGAGCCTTGTGACGAGACCTCTGCTGAAAATGACAAAGAAACCGGCTGCCGGATCAAATTCATATCAGCACATGTTTCAAGCTCACATGTAGTCAATGGAGAAAGACTTTGACTGCAAACCTCATCCAAAACATCAGCTACTGGATCATAAAAAACTTGAAAAGACTGCTGCAATGTATCCATTGAAAATGTATGACATCCTTCTAGTTGTTCATCTTTTTCTTGAGAGATTTTATGAAGATTCTGCCTTATAGACTGAAATGCTTCGAAACAAAAGGGCATAGAATCTTCCTGCATCATCAAATCATGTATTTCGGCTGCCATACCTTCATCTGTAATCTGACCTTCAAGTTCATTTGGTGGCTGCAAATCTGATGCTATCAGCTACTGGATCATAAAAAACTTGAAAAGACTGCTGCAATGTATCCATTGAAAATGTATGACATCCTTCTAGTTGTTCATCTTTTTCTTGAGAGATTTTATGAAGATTCTGCCTTATAGACTGAAATGCTTCGAAACAAAAGGGCATAGAATCTTCCTGCATCATCAAATCATGTATTTCGGCTGCCATACCTTCATCTGTAATCTGACCTTCAAGTTCATTTGGTGGCTGCAAATCTGATGCTACAGGCTGCTCAAGAATTTTGTTATCTGTCTCATCCTCAATATTAACACTGAGAGATTGCTGATTTGTTATAGGCTGTTCATTTGAAGATTTACTATGCAATCTACCCTTCAAAAACTGAAATGATTCAAAACAGAATGGTACGGAGTCACCTTGAATCATTAAATCATGTGTGTCCACTTCCAAGTCTTCAGCTGCAACTTGACAATCAATGGCTTCCGGGGGTTGCAAATCTGAATATGTAAAGTCTTGAACAAAATTTCCATTGCTCTCAAGATGATTCAAATCAAGACTTGTTGACATTTGATTTCTGATTGCATGGTAGTTATCTCTGATGAACTGAAACGAATCAAAACAAAAAGGCAAAGATCCTTCACTTACTTCAAACTTTGATGCACTTTCCTCGTCAATGTCATAGCTGATATGTGATGGCTGAACATTGTATTCAAGCTGCTGAAAATGAACTTTTTCCTCCCACATATTAGCTGCTGATTTGTCTGCAAGATTAGCTTCTCTTTGGAGAACATAATCATCATCATACTGATCAAACTGAGGCAAATCATCAGTATAAAAGACATCATCAAGCATACATGTCATATCAACAGTTCTTTCTTCTTCACAATGATCTATAAAACAATCACTATGACAACTGGGATCAGAAACAAAATGTTTTGGATCAGCAACTTGTTCTTCTTCAATCAGCGAGCCATGAGCTTGAACATCATAATCATTCCTTGCGTTGATCTTGTCCATCATCTTTTCCACTGCACTTACCAAAATGTCAAGCTTCACCTCTAGAGATGTTGATTCGGCCGGATCTATGTTTTTCATCTCTTCTTCCTTCATCCTTGCCCGTCGGATCAGCAGATGCGCCTCTACATTTACTGCACTGTTTTGCATCTCATGAAGTGTTGCAATATCCCTTTCTCTCAGCTGAAACTCCATCTCCGGATCAAAGGCACCCGGATAGTGCAAGAGAGCAGATCTAGGAGTAGGCCTTATCTCAACTGGCATTGAATAATAAACTTGGTTAAATCTGGCTGAAAATTGTTGTACTGTCTCCCCTGGCAATCTTTTCAGCTGGTTATACTCTTCTACAATCAAGAGAAGGTTCTGTCCGATCATCCACCTGTCGAGAAAAACTTTGACAAACTGCTGGAAATCTGAAATGCTTGCATCAGGCAGGGTTTTGAACCAACTCTTCACTTTGGCTTGCAAAGAAAGAGCAAAAAGCCTAATACTAACATCTTCATCATCAACTTCAAAAAGATCTAAAAAAGTCTCAACATTCTGCACATGTTGCTCAGCGTTGATATTCTTACATTCACCGTCAAACCTCGGCAAGTATAGATCATAGTTTTTGGGGAAAGCATGGAGAACAGAGGGTAAAACAAGAGGTTTATACCGATCTGGAATTTTACAAGGGGTAGGGGTATGTACAGCAGGTATAGGTTCATCACAAAATTCGGAAAAAGGATCTTGATCAAGCTTAAAAGCATGCAAATCTTTGGTATTCACAATCTTCAAAGGGAAAGAATCAACTGCAGGCCAAGGATCTTTTCTCAAGCATAGTATACTTTGCAAAGCCTTCTTCACATTCTTGGGAAAAGAGAAGAAATAATTTATGACAAAGAACAAAATGTCTTGGATGAAATTCCAACTTGAATACCTGATCTGTCCATGTTGTCCTTTCATGTTTTTGCTGGTCGGGATCGTCCTCCAGTGGAGTCTTTGGATCTGATCTCGAAAATGATTTTAGAGTCGCCAAGTGAATGATTTCAGCCTTTCAAGTGTTTGATCGTTGTCCACTATCAACAATCAGATCTGAACCTGATACATGTACTGGGGTAATTAACAAGTTAGATGTCACGTTTACAAGCTAGACCGGAGATTGACTGAAGCAGCGTTTATCTACTTCCGCTAATGCAAAGCAAAAGCGTTTCGAAGGCTACCTGGCATAACTTCAGGCTCCATCTGTAGCTTATAAAACAAACACATCAACCCACAAAAAAGTTTGTTCTTCCCAGTATGGTCGCCAATATGTTAGCGCTTGAAATTTCACCTCAGGCTGAGAAAGGTAAACTCCAAGGCAACATCAAACCACTTAGCCTCGTAGCTAGCCCTACGGGGCAGGAGAGGGCTCTCTCCGGTCTATCTCAGTAAAGATCTTCAATGGGCGAGATGACCAATAGGGAAACACTGATTTTAGGCTAGTAAACTGATCAAGAGGTTTAATTTGGGATTTTAAAGTTTTGGTGGAAAATTGGGGAATGGCAATTTCGGGTGCGGGGATTGGACACAGTTTTCACAGGGGGTTCTTTGGGGCGAGGTAGGAAACAGTATTGATGCCTTTGATAGAGATGGATGGATGAGAATGACCAATGAGGAGTTAAGGAGAGCAAGCAATAACCTTGAATTCCCCTTAAACAGTTGAAAACATTGATATCAAGCAAACTTAAAAGCAGAGCATGACAGTCATGAATTCTACTTTAACACTTCATTTGCCTAATTTGTAGAAGGAAAAGTAAGGAAATGATTCACATAACACACTTACAAGTTCAAAGAGAAACACACCATCAATACATGTGACCACAAGAATCCCAAAAAAGACTGCAAAACCCTAGTCTTCCTTTGCCAAAAATTGCAGAGATACAGTGAATAATACAATAAGAGCTTCTCCCTCAAGAGTCCAACCATGAAAATGAGCAAGAGAGTACATAATATAGATCATCTAACATCCTTCCCTGCCTCTAGGGGTCGAGCTCACTATCCTAGGAGCTGTTTCAACCAATTCTAAACTAAGCACTGAAAACTAGGCAGTCAAAACAACTTGCCTCTATAAGCTAGGAAACCAGTTCATTCATTTAATTTTCACCTATCTCATGAATGAATCTTCTAGAAGAGATACATAAGTGTAAAAGTGTCATAAAATTACATCATTTACAACAAGGAGGATAAAAATCAACTCCAAAAAGTCAAACATAGTCAAAACTGCGTTTTGCTGAGCTGTAGGCTGAAATCCTGAGCAATTTGCCTGATGGGTCGCGCGCCATTCCTGAACGGGTCGCGCGCCTTTGAGAGCACTTTTGGGGCACTTCCAGGTGTCCAAATGGGGCAAGAGTAGGCTTGTTGGAAAGGTCTGGATGTCTACTTTCCAACACAAGTGGAATTTCTGAATTTGGTGGTCATTTACCCCTCCAAAATTGCAATCTCCCAAGACTTCTTTCTGTGTGTCAAAAATGTGGCAGAAAGTCATTTTTTGCTTGTTTTTTGACTTTCTGGAGGCCCAAAACTTCATAAAATCTCTTGGCAATGGGTGAGCATGTGTAACTTTTCATGAAAAATCCAGAAATGCTGAGTTTTCCCGGAACGGAGTAGCCAAATGAAAGGGTCGCGCGGGGGGTGAGACCCGTTGAGGGGACAAAACCTGTTTTTTGCCTGAAAAAACCAAAATGACCCAAAATGCTCAAAATTTCTTGGAATTTGTGCTGGGGCTGAGCTATTTAGTGCCATGCTCCTTCAAGGAAGCCTCGGCCAAGATGTGGAGGGGGTCAGACCTTTTTCTTCGTTTTTGTTCTTTGGCCAACCGCCTTTGGAGCACTTTCATCTTCGCCTTGCACACGTGCATCCGTGCCCAATAATGATTCTTCATGTTCCGGAGTAGGCTCAACTTCTGGTGTTGACTCACGGTCATCACTTTTCTCATAGTCGGTTTCGGTTTCTGACATGGTTTCAGGGGCAAAGTAGCTGAAATGTACTGCTGCTTCTGCTTTGAAATCTGCTGTTTTAACTGTTTTGAAATGTTGTTTCAAGGGGACAAGTAGCACAAGGGAAATGTTAGGGAAGGGAGACTTGGAATGGAAATTGGGAAAAATATATGAAACAGGGAGTTTAGGGGAAGAATTATGACATATACATCATCATACAATTTCATTTGCAAGGATGTTATGAGAGGTAGGGTTTAGGGTTTGATTTTTGATTTCTTAATATTTTTGGTAGGGAAATTAAATAACAGTGATAAGGGAGTAAGAAATGGGAGGTGGGAAAATGTAGGAACAATAGGAATGAAAAGGAATACCTTAAAACAACAAAACAAACCCTAGCAACTTTGATATTTTCAAGCAAAAGCACATGGAGTCTTTACTTGCAAATGAAGGCTTTTAAAATATTATCATGATCTTCTCAAGCTTTAGCAAACCATAATTTATATGATTGAAGGCCTACCGGACAAGCTTGAACAATTTGTGGTCGCTTGGCAGCTTGCTGGTAATTTTCTGTGGAGGAAACCCTGATGGGTCGCGCGCACTGCCCAACGAGTCGCGCGCCCTCAATGGGTCGCGCGCGTTATAACTTAACACTGGCACAGGGTGCCTGACGGGTCGCGCGCCTGGTTCAACGGGTCGCGCACCTTCACACTTCACCAAATTCGCCCAAATGCTCTTGAAAACGATTTTCTCTATTGCTTGAAGGCACAATGAATCTTAATGGAGGGAGAGAGAGACTTTATAGCCTTGTTTTGAATTAATTTCATGTCAAAACCCTCTTTCTAATGTTTTTCATGACACTTTTTAAACTTTGAATGCTGCTGACTTTTTGGTTTCCTTTTATCCTGAAATTGGTTGAATTGATGTTTTCCTTGATAATTTTTTGCAGGGATAGCTTCTGAGGGGTCCTGGCAAGGGAGCCAGGGTTGTATGCTGTCCTTTGAATCATTTTGAATTTTTACAATTTTTACAAAATTTTGAGAAATGACCTTGGCTTTAAAAACAAGGTTTTTTAAATCCAAGGTGAAAATTAGCTGCACAAGATAGAATCTTTCGAAGAAACACTTTGAAAATCATCCCTCTGGCTTGCTGGGCACTTATTGACCTTCAGAGACATGACCTTGAAGACAAATTTGACCTAAACCCTAGACCTAGAAATTTTGACCTCAAGACAAGACAAGTAACCTTGAAAAAGTTTAATGACTGAAACAACTTGATCCAGCAGTGCCAAGAGGGGAATAAAGACACCAACTCCTCCATCAGGGTTATGGCATGCCTAATGGAATGCAATAAGATGAAACTGATGAGACACCTACTTATGCAAATGCAAAGAGCTTTGATCGCTGATGGAGGGCTACTAGACCGACTCTAACAAACCCCACCCTAGAAGATCAAAAGTATCTCTCTATTTTAACCAGCTTAAAGAAGAAAATTAATATAGCAAAGATTAGAATGAATTCTCATGAGCTCCATAATGAAACAGGTCATTGGCCAGTTCCTAAAATGCCATGGATGGAAAGGATCTTCCATATATGTGAGAATAGGAACATCGAGGATGAAAACCACTTCCTCTTAGAGTGCCCCGCGTACAACCACATTAGATCTTAGTTTCACAATCTTTGTTACAATACTGACCTTCCTAGCCTTTTACAATGTTAAAATTATAGTGAGCTCGGGAGGCTTCTCTCCAAGCTTTTTGAGCATAGGAATAAAATCTTAAATCAAAATAAATAATTTGTTTCTTTAGGTCCGATAGACCATTGTTTGGTCTCAGCGGACGTTAACCACCACCATCACCACCATCATCATCAATTTAATTTTAAATTTAATATCTTATCAATTATATAAAATGCCAACAAGATTAATAAAAAACAATATAATTAACATGGGATTTATTAGCATGAGATATTGTTAAATGTGATCACGATGATGCCCTGTTAAATTATTAGATTTGTATGCTAGCTAATGACATTTATATGTGCTAGAGGTGTATATAATAAGATGATGTTAGTGAATTTGAATTTGTATTTTATATTATGTTTATGTTTGTTAGATAACTATCATGATGATGTTTAGTTTTATGAAATGATATATATTTATTATAGATATTTATTGGGGAGTTTACATCAAAATTTTATATATGAAATTAAATGTCGAAAGACTTACTTTAAATAAAAAATGCAAAGAAATGTTTATAAATTACAAAGTTTAATGTGGTTGAAATTATAATTGTAAATTTACCATAAATATTTTTCTATTGTACAAATAGTTCATACATATTCATTCTAATTAAATTCATTTTCAAAAAACAATTACATATGAATAAATGCTATTTTCCATTGTACTATATACTCCATTTGAATAAACTCTTCTACCCTAAAAATTGTTATTATAAAAAATTCTATTGGCCCTAAAATTTAATGGATGCAAATCTTCCTATATTTGTTGTTTTTGTCATTATTTCGTAAGTTGATTGCTATACTTTTTTTAAATTACTCCATTAATTGTGGTTATAGTCAACATTGGGGGCATAATTTAAATATTTCCAAAAAAAATGATAAAATTATATAAACTAACAAACAATTAAGTTGAAAACCAAATTATCACAAAATCCGAATTAAATTGATCACAAACTTAGAATTAAACAAATATGTTAAGATTTTAATTTTTAAATTATAAATTGCACAATTGGAAATACTTAATTTGAAGTGTAAAAATGTTTCCACTAGAAAAAAGATGTTAAAACATTTGTGAATATTACCTATTATATAAAATGCCAAGAAGACAAATAAAAAATAATATAATTAGCGAATTAAAGAAAACAAAAACATACAACAATAGTATAAAAGATTAAATAACACAAGTACATATTACTCTATGTTGTCTCTCATTATCTTCCTCACTTGGCATGATAACACTATTTTTCTCAAAAATATGTTTTGATCTAGGGTCATGTCTTGATACGAACCACTAATCCCTATCCAACACATTTGGGTAAAAAAACATCTGGTTGAAGTATTTTTGGAAAACATAAGGCTCCATAGCTTCATGCCGCATTTTTCTAGAGTTGATAGATATCAACCCACTATTGCGATCTTCCTTTACATTATTCCGATCAAAGGTGTCCCATCGCTTGCACCTAAAAGTAACACATTGGAACTTAGAGAAGTCCACTTCAATGTTCTCTTGTACCTTTCCGATGTAACCTAACATCCCCTGTATTAGGTTTTGATCGCGGTGGCTAGCATGACTAGATTGATCGAACTCAACTTCCACTCCATAATCTTGTGTCATGTGTCCATCAACGACATCCTCTATGTGAAAATGATGTCCATATGCCCACATAGATGGGAACAAACACCTATAAAAAAGTGAAAAAATCATAGTGTCGTGTCTAATAACTCGAACATAATTAAAATATAAAATATTGAAGTTACAATTCAAAGGTGTATTATGACGTTAAAAATGTATAGAAAGAGATTATTACTCAGTTGCTGCATTAGGGAAAATTTTAAGGATGGAAATTTATCTTAAAGTTTAGAAACCTTGGCAAATCCCACTAGTCCATAATATGAAATCTATAAAAGGTTTGCAGATATTATTGTAAAACATTCAAATTTATAATATTTTTATATAGTCTATATATAATTGTTTGGCGATTTTTAGGGTAAAATCATTTCATTCTATAAAATTTGGGCAAATCATATTTGGAAAAAATGGAAATTAGCGAATCGTTTTTTGGAAAATTATATAAAATTAGCCCATGGGCGAATATTAGCCCCTAAAATTTTCCCTGTGTTGCACCCAATCCCTATGTTTAGCACATCCTCTTCAACATGCGGGTAATGACCAGATGCACTGTATTTCTCGCTCTCTTCATCAACAACCCAACAGTTGGGGCATACCATTGACATATTTTCTTTTAAATGATTAGGATAAGGCACACTTCTACCATTTAAATTTCTTAATTCTTTCTTATCATTGTTCCATTTCCTCCTCTTATGTTTGTACAATCGACCAATAGTTGTGCTGCTTCTGAATTGTAAATAATGAATATATTGATGGCTTCAATTTTTGTATTCGTCGATGACATCAAACTGACATATATAGTATGTATGAGATCAAAATATACATTATGAAGTTTAGTGTGAATACTTACTCTGTAGAAATTTGACAAATGATAAGTCACTTACTCTTTATAAAACACCTTTTCCCATTCATTTCGAGAAGCCCCCCTTCTCTTTTATCTTCATACCTTTCATCGTCTCAAATCACTGCACCTGGTGTGTTGTCAATCTGCTTGATGTACTCACTGACATAATAGAAAGACTCATACAATATGTACCTCTTTGCCATGGACCCCTCGGGTTTTTTCCTTTATCGAACAAACCTTTCAATTTCTTCATGTACCTATCTAAGAGGAACATCCAATGACAAGAAACCACCCCAACTAATTCAACCTCATCTACTAGGTGAATTAGAAGATGAACTTGCAAGTCCATAAAACTCATTGACATTTCCTTCTCAAACATACAAACAATCTAAAATATCTCTTGATGTCACCGTGGAATGCTAGCCATATGAAGTTCCTTTGATGTGATCCATGTTGAAAATGGCAACTAGAAATGCTAAAAATAGAAGTGTTAAAAATAGCATTGCTATAAATAGCAGTTCAGATACTAGTGTTGGACATAGCAACAAGGAATGAAAAATGGAAGTCCTAAAAATAGCTTTGCTATAAATAGCATTTTGGGATAGATTCCAATTTTAGTTAGTCCCTGAACTAAAATTGAGAAGTAAAATTTGAATTTGATCTTAGCAGTTGTTTGTAAAATAATTAATTAATTCATCTTGAGTTAATTAGTTGTAGAAAATCAAACATGAAGTCTATGTGAGGACATGCAACAGTTTCTCCATAAATTGAGGAATTTATCCATTAGTTAAAGAGATAAGGATGAGTTGTAATATTGAGTTGTAATTAGTTGGCTTAGTTAACTAAGTTAAGTCTAGTTAGATTAATTCAAGCAATTTGTTGAATTAATGTGAATTTAGTTAGTTAATGCTTGCATGCATGTAACTGCTGCACTTTAGATAACTAAATATTCTCTCATAAATAACTCATGCATGCCAGTTCAGACAGAGACCTAGTTGAGATCAGAGGAGGGACAATGTCCTATCAATTAGATGGATTTTTCCTATAAAGGAAACTCATCCATGTAGAAGGATTTATCTCCTTCAGGATTGCACAATTACTACTAGGCCAAGTGAGCAGTGTGAGGTGGGAATTCACATGTGTGGAAGCACTGGACCTCAAGAAAAATAGAACAAGGAAATAGGAGGCTTGGAGGGCAGAGGAGAAGGTTGTGAGAACCTTTGACTGTCTATGATCAACATTGTTTGATTGTAGAGAGAGCAGGATAGCTTGAGAGTTGATTCTTTTTGTAACTTGAACAAGATTTCCACTTGTATGATAATACAGAGATTGGGGTTTTAGGCTGAGGCTTTCCCTGGGTTATTTTTTCTGTGTCATGTGTGATTGATTTCTCATTCTCAGTTATATGTGTTCTCTTGATCTTTCTCAATTCGATTAAGCTTCCGCAAAGTGTTGTAAAAGTAGATCTTGTATTGTGTTTTAGTATATTTCATAATCTGTTGATCTACAGTGGGAATTTCTACTTGGTATCAGAGAAAATGTGATCAAGGCAAAGAAAAATATACAAGAAGGAGAAGTTCGAAGTTTGTGGTTCCTGAATATAGAAATCGAGTTCTTATCACATCTCAATTTCACTGATGGTGTTCAGTGGTTTAAGACTCAAGTATGCTCTTGATGGCAGCTCGAATTATATAGCCTAGAAGGATCACATGGAGGCAGTATTAGAGGATAATGGCCTAAAGGACTTCATTGATCAAGAAATCCCCAAGCCGATTGATGCTGCTCAACTGGCGAAATGGAAGAAATGTGTGGCTAGAGAAAGGAAAATCCTCCTTGAGGGAGTTCGATACCACATTGTCTCAAGCCTCCATGGGAAGGAGACACAATTTTCAATGTGGAAAACATTGAAAGATCTATATCAGAATAACAACGATCAGAGGAAGTTGGTGTTGAAAGACAACCTTCATAAGATCAAGTGTGAAAAGGGTGACATGATCTCTACATATCTGAACAAGCTCACCACCTGCAGGGATGAGCCTGGAAGTGTAGGGATCACGACCTTTGATGATGACATGGTGAGTCTTGCACTCCTCGGTATTCCTAAGAGTTGGCATAGCTACCAAGACTCGGTAAACGAAAGAGAGAAACTGCCGGATTGGGAACGACTTTGGTCGGATTTGATGCAGGAGGAGATATAGAGAAGCACCAAAGATGGATCTTCTTCATCCAAGGAGGATGAAGAAAATTGTGCCTTAGCGAGTAAGGCAAAGAAATGGAAGGAGAAGGATTCTCATCCCAAATTGAGTTCTTCCTATGGTGGGAAGAAGGTTGACAAATCGAAAGTGTGATTCTTTCGTTGTCATGAAGTGGGCCATTTTTCTGCAAACTGTCCACTGAGGAAATCCAAGAAGGGATCCATGGAAAGATCAGAAGGTGGGGCACTGTCCTCACATTTTGAGTTGGATTTCACACTTTTCGCATGCATGGTTTCATCCATGGTGGGAAGTGGTTGGTTTCTTGACAGTGGAGATTCTTTCCACATGACCGACGACAAGAGTTTGTTCAGTACCTTGGAGGAGAAATATCTCCAGATACTCATAGCGATGGGCAATGATGAAAAGTATAGTGTCTCAGGTGAAGGCACATTTTTTTTTCAGAGGGAGCACGAAGCTCGTATTACCTTGAACAATGTCAAGTATGTACCAGGACTGAAGAAAAATTTGGTGTCGATCGCCATGCTGGAAGACAAGGGCTATGGCGTAGTTTTCAGTAAGGGAAATGTTTTTCTTTGACACATCACCATGAGACAAGTGAAACAGATTGGTTCACGAGTCAAGAACCTATATTCTCTTGAGGTTCAAGATGCATGCAAAGCCTTGAGGAGAAAGGAAAGTGATGGAGACTTGGTGGTTGAGAGGGAGAGTACATTACCTCTCAACATGTAGCCACATGAGAAGTCTCAAATGATTGTGGAGGAGCCACGATTGGTGAAGCAACTTCAGGAGGTTGTGGAGCAGCCACAATTGGGGAAGCCGAGAGGAGACAGAGTGGAGGCATCCACTCATGCAAAGACCTCTAGTAAGGGGAAAGTTTGAGCCAAGTGGGTAGAGGGATCACATGCATCCATACCTCCAGGCCAGAGGTGGGGCGATGTGGAGTGACAGTCCCAAGAACGCTGGAATAGGGGCAGGATCCTTGAGATACCCAACCTCTTTGATTCGACTTTGCTATGGGAGCCCCGAAGAGGAGTAGCAGGATTAGCTATGTGGGTAGATATAGATGCAAATGGAGTGGCAGAGAGAGCTACAGTGCAGGAGTCCCAAGACTGTCTAGAGCTAGCAGGCTGCAGCAATGCGAGAGGCACAGGAGTGTTGCACAAGTGCAGGGTAGCACAAAGAGGTTTGAAACGGTGCGAGATGCATGGAGTGTTGCAATAGCTCAGGGGTTAGAGAGGGAGAACTTGTTAGTGGCATAGGGAGCTTCAACATTAGAGGGTGTTTCTAGCCCAACAAAGAGGTCAATTGGGAGATTTTTTGTTTCTAGAGTTGTTGGAGCAACAACACTTGGGAGAAGTGTTGCATGCAGAACATTCCAAAGGTTCAGGATCAGGTTCAAGTTGAATGCCTTTGTTATTGAGAGGGAGTGTTGAAAATGGCAACAAGAAATGCTAAAAATAGAAGTGCTAAAAATAGCACTGCTATAAATAGTAGTTTGGATACCAGTGTTGAACATAGCAACAAGGAATGAAAAATGGAAGTGATAAAAATAGCTTTGCTATAAATAGCATTTCAGGATAGATTCCAATTTTAGTTAGTCCCTGAACTAAAATTGAGAAGTAAAATTCGAATTTGATCTTAGCAGCTATTTATAAAATAGTTAATTAATTCATCTTGAGTTAATTAGTTGTAGAAAGTCAAACATGAAGTCTATGTGAGGACATGCAACAGTTTCTCCATGAATTGAGGAATTTATCCATTAGTTGAAGAGATAAGGATGAGTTGTAATTAGTTGGCTCAGTAAGGATGAGTTGTAATTAGTTGGTTCAGTTAACTAAGTCTAGTCCAGTTAGATTAATTCAAACAATTTGTCGAATTAATGTGAGTTCAGTTAGTTAATGCTTGCAAGAATGTAACTGCTACACTTCAGATAACTGAATATTCTCTCATAAATAACTTATGCATGTTAGTTCAGACAGAGACCTAGTTGAGATTAGAGGAGGGAAATTGTATTTTTAGTTGGATGGATTTTTCCTATAGAGGAAACTCATCCATGTAGAAGGATTTATCTCCTTCAGGATTGTATAGTTACTATTGGGCCAAGTGAGCAGTGTGAGGTGGGAATTCACATATGTGGAAGCACTGGACCCCAAGAAAAACTGCACAAGGAAATAGGAGGCTTGGAGGGCATAGGAGAAGGTTGTGAGAACCTTTGACTATCTATGAGCAACATTGTTTGATTGCAGAGAGCAGGATAGCTTGAGAGCTAATTCTTTTTGTAACTTGAACAAGTTTTCCACTTGCATGATAATACAAAGATTGGGGTTTTAGGCTGAGGCTTTCCCCGGGTTATTTCTTTTGTGTTATGTGTGATTGATTTCTCATTCTCAGTTATATGTGTTCTCTTGATCTTGCTCAATTCGATTAAGCTTCTGCAAAGTGTTTTAGAAGTAGATCTTGTATTGTGTTTTAGTATATTTCATAATCTGTTGATCTGCAGTGGGAATTTCTACAATCCAATGTACAAATGCATATAATTTAAACCTGGCACATATTACGTCTTGGGGGAGGCCATGGTTCACACACCCAGGCACGAGCAAAGGATAATGACAATGCAAACTAAGCATGTAAAAAAATTAATTATATTTCACCCCATGGCTTAAAAATAATAAAAAATAATAAAAACATTCTTTTGACATATGCACTCTTAGATGGTTCAAATAGTCACGCGATTTAAACCCTGACAGTTGGTCTTCCATAGTGAAGTAGTGCCATAGTGAAGACTTACATAAAGAAGGCACCCTCACACCCATTATAACTTCCTTTTCCAAAGAAAGATCATCTTTCTTTAAAATCCATGGGACATCACCTTTTTTGAAAGACCAAGAGGGACCAACCTCTCCTCTACTTTCTTCTCTTGGCTAATGTTTCTTTTTAGTTTATGAAGAAACAATATCTCTCCTAACAACCAATGTGTCATTTTATTTCGATGATATGTGCCTCCATAAAGAAGATGAAGCATTTTTAAATATATACATGGGATCTAGTAAGTGTGAAATATTAAGATGCTCCTAATATGGGATCTCATAAAAGACAGATTTCATTTTCATCCCAATGGGAAATTTCTCAACATATGTTTCGAAGAATTCTAGATCATCGAACATAGGCTCCACATTTTAATAAAACAATTTTTTAATCTCCTTCTCCTTCTATCTCTCATATGCTCTAAGCCACTCAACCGGTGACATTATTGCAGGCCTTTAGGTTCTCTTTGGTTTACCATTGAAAGTGGATGTTGCTCTTCTGTAAGGGTGTTCTTATGGGAGGAATACCCAGGAGTAGTCATACATTGGTTTTTGAAGGTGGTTGGACCACTTGGCCCTCATAAAAGGTCCAGAACATTAACATCCATGAGACCCTTTTGTTACAAGACCTATGAAATTATTGTATATAGGCCATGTTAGTGATCATGAAGATTAGAATAATTGTAGAAAATTAAATTAATATGCAAAACAATATTGTTACGTATATAAACAAATAAATAATCATGTAATTTACTAGAGACAACTCTAAGCCTATACAATCATGTGTGGTGTAAGCACATATTCCATACAATGTAAAACTCCTCTTTGTTGCGATGGGTCTTAATACATCATATACATGTATCCCTTCCCATAATTCCTTCAATTCATCTACCAATGGTTGTAAGTAGACATCCATATTCTTCACTTGTCTTCTACTAGGGACTATGAGAGCCAACATAAGATGTTCATCCTTCATGGGCAACTAGGGGGGATATTGTTATTGATCACTACTATAGGCCAAACATAATAGTTGGTGCTTGGGAGGGAATATGGGTTGTCACCATCTAATGCTATGCTGAGTCGCAAACTTCATACTTCATCCTTGAATTTTTCGGGCCATGTATCCTCTATATGCTTCATAACTATTGAATCTGTAAGGATTCACATAACTCCTGAATCACTTTTGTGTGAGCCATGCCATCCCTGCAACATATATAATTCTTGCAACGAAAGAGCCTTAGAATCCTTGGGATTATAGGCATGTGCCTTAATATCTTACGAGGAGGACCATGTGATTTATCTTTTTTATTTTATTTTTATCTTATTTATGGTACATGTCATGCCAAAATTTCAGACAAATCTCTTTGTTTGCATATTCTCCTCTATATAGGATACAATAATTCAAACATGCATGATATGATATGTACTCAACACCCAACATTTTCAACAATTGCTTTGCCTCTTTGCAGCTAATGGACAAGACATTATCACTCAAAAGAACCGTATTTTTGAATACCCTACAATTGGTGGTTAATATAAATATGCAATGTCAATATTTAACATTCATTAAATCGACCATTTTTAATGTTAATTGTGTGACAATATTTCTCAAAATATAAGGGACTTGATCATGGTCAATTAACTCAATATTTCCTAGAAACATGCATTCGACATGCCAAACCTTGCTTTCAAGTTGTACATTAACATCATTATCCCTAGCTGGGTAGACTTTGACTGGCTGCCAGGTCCAAAGAGAGGGGTGGTGGAAGCATATTTCAGGTTTTCAAAAAAGGTATCAGTCATATGAGCATCATCCCCAACTCATCGTTTCAGAATTCATCTAACAACATTGTCTCCGTAGTAGTCGTATCTCATAAGTAATCATCCATACCAACCTCTATTTGATTGTTTCCATTGCCAACTTGTGATGAATAACTACTATTGTTGTAGTCATTCCTAATTGGTGAATCTCGACGTAGTGGGAATTGAATAGGTGGTTGATTCAACTATTCTTGGTGTTCTTCCTCTCCGAATTTTTATTTTAATGCAACCTTCTCTCGATTTGACATTGTAGTGAGATGCACCAGAAGATGGTAGGTGGATCATTCATTATCATTAGAATCCTAATTTCAAAAAATATTGAACATTAGTACATCAATGATATTAGTAAGCAACGTGCAAGAGGTTTTTTGAAATTCCATTATACCAAACAATTATTACCATTGCTAACCCAAGATTGCAGCTGTAAGATGGCATGTTAGAATTGGCAAGGTAAAATGACTGTCTATTTTCATCTACCAACTGCTTGTGGTATGTTGTTCTTGATAAGAACTTCTGACATTTTTGAAATGGTGGAATATTTTCTGCATTTGAACTCGATTCTGAATCAGGATCCTGCAAATTTGTATACATTTTTATTCAAATTGACATGGATAAAAAATAAATTCAATTAGATAATTGAAATATAAATAAAATATAAACTTACTAGAGATGGAAAGGGAGAACTCCATGAAGATCTTTGAGAAATATGGAACGAGCCAGAATTTGAAGAATTGACCATTTCATATTATGAGATTTTCTCCTTGCATTTGAGCAAGATCAACAATAATTTTTTGTGTATATACCTAAAAATAATTTTGAGAACTTTATAACCACAATCTGAATTTCAATATAGTTTCAAACTATTTTTCAAGAATAAGACGACTTTAAGAGGAAAATGTGTACTATGAACTACTATAACTCATGTGGATGCATCCTAAAGGATAAATTGAGATGAGTATGCCATTTTATGTGAAAATAAAAATTCATATAACTTTTAAAGCATATTAGTGCTCTTGTAAAACTAACCACATCAACATGTTTAAATAATAATCACATTGATGCGTTAAAATAATAACCGTGTCGATGTGTTAAAATAACAACCACATCAGTTTCTTGGATTTTGAAAAAAGAAAGAAAGAATTTTATCATAATGGTGCATTTAAAAAATTTAGTGCACCGATAAGTTATCTTAATCGGTGCACATTACTCTTAAACACACTAGTGGTTTTTACTATGAAACACACAAATGTTCCAAAAAACTGGAAAAATTGCACGATTTTATTTTTTCCAAATTGAAAAATGAATGGTAATTTATTTTTCAAAATATAATTTCATAAAGTTTTATAAATAGTAAGAAGCTATTCACTATTTCATTATTTTTCCCAAAATTTCAAGGGAGAGATTTGTAAGAGAGACATATTGGGAGCACTGGGAGCAACATAATACTTTAGAACAATATAACTATTCAGAAGATCAAAATATGAAAGGTATGATGATTCACTCAAAACCCTACATAGTAAAAATTTTAAAATTTACAGTTGATTTTACTAATAATTTTTTTTACAATTTATGTTAGACTTAATTAAAATTCAGAAAAATAATAAAAACCATGCATGGTAAATTTTTTACTATTGATTTTACTAATAAAACTTTTTAGAATATATATTCCTATTCATATTTAATTAAAATTCATAAAGAAAAAAAAAAAAAAAAAATCAATACTTACTTTAAACCCTTGTTTCTTCTTTCTTATGTGATTGCAAAGTTTCACCTTAGGGTTTAACTTCCTCTACCATTTTGTTGAAACCTCAAAATTCGCTGCAAAAACATGGGGGATAACCACTCAGTCGGGGACTTGAATATCGTCCCTTATCCGTTTGGGTTGGTGGCTCCGAATGGATTTATGGGACCAATTTCCCAATATTTGAAAAGATAGTAGGATGGGGTATGTGTTTGATTATCAAAGCTGATTTGGTAGATGAGGGTGGTTTCAATAGAAAAATCAAACTATCTATATTTACTATTTACCTAGGCTTAAATCAATATTTGTGCAATCTAGATAAATGACTATCTTGAATGATAATGAAGATTATTCATACAAGAAGTATAAAACATTCATAAAACAACTATTTCAATTAAATAGTTAATCAAAATGGTTGATTGTAAAACGTATCGCATCAAATATCTAACATAATTTTGCTTATCAAAATTAAAAAGGATGACAACTCAGCTATAATTCAAAAGTGAAGGAATAATAGTTTGTATTAAAATATAATTGACAAACAATGTACATATAAAAGAAACAACTTAATCATTCATAAAATAATCACTACGCAATGATAAAAATACTTTATGTGAGATGATTGTTCCATAGAAAATAAGGCTGCAATCCATGCATTTTCTCCAAGATTGATCACAGAAAAATAGAAGTGCATTTCTTAAAAAACCTTCTAAGATAAACTTTCATGGACTAGATATTCAAAGATTAAAGAAAAACTTTAAAAAGTACAAAAGTGTATGCTTTTTAAGAGTCTCAAATAAAATTGTCATACTCCTTTTTAAATACATGAAAGGGGTTTAGATATCAAAAAATATTACAAAAATAGCTAAGCACTAAATTCTGAGGAGTGAAATGACTCTCCTTAAAATCAATGCCAAAAATGCAAAACTAAAATTGATTTAAAACTTAGAAATATAATCATGATTAGTGTTGGCTCCTCATTTGCTTCCACTTCTCATAGATATCCATCATAGCCTGAACTCTTGGAGGCTACCTAATGCTTATCTTTACTTGTCCCGCATAAATTGTATCTGATAGTGATGGCGTCATATGGATGATAGAATTGGTTAAGCATCGTAGGGCCATCAATTGGCTATGAGGTCTTACCAAATATGACCAATAATCATCCCAATTCAAATTCAACAACTGTCTGATCCGTTGTTCTTTTGTTGCAAGACTTTCTTACCAGATTAACTGCAAATCATCAAGCTCGAGTAAATTCCCTGGTGAACATCTTTGAATAAAACCTACATACCAAAGATTATCATTAATAGTTTCTATTATATTGTTTTATGTTTCACTTGCACTTGAAACTTCCCTTTTAGCTTGTTTGATTTGGATTTACCAATCAGTGAAGAAAGTGTCCTTGTGAGATTCTTTGACCTTTGACAATTCCGCTGTCTTTCCCTTTGAATTATCCTGCCATGTGATCAAATTTGAAATTTTCTCATCTATTTCTTCAAAATTGATTTTAGCATCATTGAATTGCATCAACTTCTTGGCACAATGGACTAATCTCTATTAACTGCTTACAAAAGATTAATTGTTGCTTTGATAACAATGAATTGATTTCTAAAGCTTCTTTGATGAATTCATCCACTTTTGGGCAATCCAATATTTGATATGCAGTAAATCGCAGCTGCGAGATTTCAATATCTTTGAAATTTAATTATGCTTGGCTCTAAAGTCTTAAGCTGTCAAAACTTTGTTGCATTTTTTCAAGTCATGATTTAATTTGTTCTTGTGTATCCTCCTTTTATTTTGTGAGTTGATATTCTAGCTGCTTTATTCTTTCCTCTTTTTCTTGGATCAAATTTCTTACTTCTCCTACTTTGTCAATTGTTTCAGAAGCATAAGCTCCTGTAAACTGAGATAATCTGGTCAAATTTTCAGATGGATCTATAGGTGTATCTTTCCCGACAACATCCATTGGTTCATTGCCTGGCAGGATAATATCAGCATGGTCAATTTTTCTCTTTTTCCTTTGCCTCTTCATTACTGCTCAATGTTTGGGACTATAAAAAATATCCAAAGGAGGAATTTCCTCCTCTTTCAAAACAATTTCTGAAGAAGGAAAAGCAGGAATTACTTTGACATCTTCTGAAGTAGTGAGAGATTTTTTTGAAGATTTCTTGGGATGTTTTGGTGTTTTGGGAAAAGTTTCTGCTTAACTTGTACCAACTTGTGATTTGTTGATGATTTGTTCAAACTGCCCCCATTCTTTCTGCATTTTTTCTTGATCAATTCCTTTCTCAATATTCTTATTGTTGGAAGGTTCTTCTATGTCTTTCTCTATAGCATATTCCATTTGTGATTCAACATCTTTGGTTGTTTTATTTGCATCCTCTTCTGAGACATTAGTAGAAAACCTTTCTTCTTCAGATTATTGTGGGATTGTTTTAAGTAGATTCAAAGGCACATGTGTTAATCTTTCATGTATGTACTCCTTAAATTTTGCTAATTCATTCGGATTCATTTGGAGGGCAGCTAAACTCTGTACTTGTGAAAATTGTTTAGCTGCTTTGAAAAGATCATCAAAATGATCATCCTCATGAATAAATGCTTTAACCTTAACAATCGAGGTAGAATCATACACGACCTTTATAGGGCTGTATTGTCTTTCTATAAACTCAGCAAGTTTCAAAATATGAATGTGTTTGACTTCGACTTGTGCATGTCTGAAGTCATTTAATCAATAAACACCACACCGAAGTGGAAAAGTGGGCCAAATAGATTTTTTATACTCTTTGAGAGATCTGGTTACACCTTTGGTAACTGTATGGCATGCAATTTCTTTGGATGATAATTTATCAGGGACATACCATGAAAGTACATGTGGTGGAGCGATGCTTCCAAAAACTCTAATATATGTAAATAATTCTTCTCCAAACCATCTCGCCATAGGTTGAATATCAACCTTGGCTTCTTTTGATAACCTTGGGGCTTTCTTGTCAAAGACAACCTGATAAATAGGGAGCATAACCCCCTGACAAATATGATAGAAGTGTTCATTGAAACAAGATTTCCACAGAGATTTATGATACACATGGATTGGCGTGGGATCCTGAGGAGCCCACTTCCATACCATAATTGGAAAAGGAAAAACGAAACATACAAAATCCATGACATAGGCAGACATATAAAATGGAGGAATGGTTCTTGTAGTAACATAATGGTTCCTTCTATATTCTATGATATGGCGGGCTAAGTTATTTGAAAAAATTGTGGGCCAATCCATTACTATAGAATTCAAAGTGGCATCAATGAGAGGGACCCATTCAACTGAAAACATGGTAGCATCTGCATACCCAAATAACCTACATAGCATTGCGGGAATGTATAAATAAGGAGCAGTGAGAGAGGCTACTGAATACATACCAGTTCTATCCATCTTGTGCTTGCTCGGATTTCCCCATCATTGTTTTATAACTTTGGAGGGTTCTTCATTTTCAACAGCAAATTTCTCCACGAATGATTTATCATAAACCTTGTGTGACGGAGGTAAATGACACATTCTTCTGATATTATCTGGTTTAAAGGAGCCAATGACCACTTGTCTTGAGGTCACAAATTCTCTGTCCTCAATATCAAATTTCAATAATCCATTTGACCATATCAACGCAGGGTAATAATTTTGGCCTAGCTGCTGCCTTATACAAAACAGAGCATGCAACTTCAGGATAAGAAGCGTTAGAAGATTGAATATCATATATCATGGCTTCCTTCTATATTTCCTTTTCGAATAGACCATAAATATTTTCCCAAGAGCTGGTACCACACTCTGGTATACAAGTTGTATAAAAAAACAAAGGTGATGATTCCAATACATCTTCAGCCGTGGACTGCGTAACCTTTCCCTTATTCATCTTGATCATTCAACCGAGTAATCGAGTCTCTGTTACATTCTTGTCACCAGAAATAAGATGAGAGTGATAGTACAGAGGATGGGAAATAGGACTAAAACGACATGAAAATACGAAAATCATTATTCAAATGAATGCAACTAAAACACTTAAATCAATCTGTAATGGTGAGAAGACATCGAATTTCTTGAGCCGTGGGATCATAAATATCCATAACCTAAAACGATATCTATGTAAGATTCGGATTAACTCACATTATTGCTAACGATCTTTTCAAAGTAGGTCATTAAAAATTGTTAACGTACCATCCTTAACACGTGAAATATAATTTTAATGACATGTCAGTGGGTCCGTATTTCATTGCAAATTGACTATTCACAATGTCACATGATATGTTTGATTGCCAGTTTTGTGATTCTGCGATTTGCGAGATTGTGATACGACGGATGTGAACATATTTTGATATTACAATTAATTCATTTGTCGGGTCCATCGTGATATCACAATATGTAAAGGAAGGTTTAACATGTTTTATTGCTTTTTGCGATGCGAAAAGTCTGACCTGATTTGACTGGAAAGGAATATTCTTAGATTCTACGCATATCACAAATTGGTGATGCTTCAATTAGTAACATTAACTACTGCACACAAGACTTTTGTGAAATGCGAAATGTGATTTAATATTTGGAGTGGGGTTCTTGGATTTTTGTTTAGATTTTAACGATTTTTAAATCAAATTATTTTCTAAAGGGTCCCTATTGATTATCTAAAGGATTCTAACAAATGGGGGTTTTTGTACAACACAACACACTTCACAATTAGGGCTTTTCATTTTAGGCATTTTAGATTTAATGAGTTTGCGTTACTATATATAAGGTGTTTGGCTTGTAAAACAGGGGGACCACTTATTGAATAAGATCCAAACCATGTCATCCCCATCCATTTTTTTTTTAAATGGCTTCTGTTTATTAGTGCACCTTGTGTAATATAACATAGTGGTGCACCTTTGCCAAATAGCACCGTTAAGTCCAAAAAACTGTGTTTACTTTTTTATTGATCTGAAAATGAGATCTTAGACAATTATTAAGGTATTACAGAATCATGTGCATGGATATGCCTATGTTACTTTGTGCAATGGATTGATAAGATTGCGAAATACATATACAATGAAGCAGTTAAAAAAACATAATAGTCAACACACATAAACACAATAAGTTTAATATGGAGTTCACCCAAAATGTTGAAAATAATACTGAGAGGGGGGGCGGTGAATCAGTATTATCTAATTCTTTTCAATATATCTTCCAGATTTATACTTTGATTTATTCTTCAGATATTGATCATTAGATTGTATGTCAGTACCATATAATAATGAGCAAGAACAAGAAAAAATAGATAATCACACCAAAGAACACCAGATATAAGGTGGAAACCCAATGTGGGTGAAAACCACCTGCTGCAATATGTCTCTATCTTCTTTCAATTAGAAACTTCTTTTACGATGATTTTGTACTGGTGCAGTCCTTTATCAGTACGCAGGCTGCAACCTGCAGAGAGCTACAACCCTCTCTCATTTTCCAGTCTCTCCTGGAAGGGAGCTACAACCTCCTTAGCTCTTGTACTAGCTAATCTACTAGTACGTAGGTGCTGACCTACTTCTTTTCTTCCAAGGACCACTTTTCATAAATTTTCAAACTGGATCCATGAACATCAAATAATCATTAAATACATGTGAATCAACCAATCTCCTTTTTCGATCAACCAATGAATCAACCAACAACTTCTCAGAATGTAGTAATCAGATCAGCAATACCAGTAATCTAAACCCAGAACTCTTCAGCAATAGATAAAAGACAGCCAACAAATATTTCAAGAAAAGTCCGCAACTTCAGCAATAAAAACCTACGAATATCCGCAGCTCTTCTATGTCTAAACTGCACAGATCCGCATCTGGTCCTTCTTCTACTCTACGTACCTCCGCACTTACTCCTTCTGCTGCATTGCGTACCTCTGCTCAGATCCGCACCTGCACTATCTGCTTGACAGCGTACCTCCACACCTGGTCCTTCTGTTCCTCTGCGTACCTCCGCACTGTGCCTTCTGCTGCACTGTGTACCTTGCACCAGCGCCTTCTGCTTCACTGCGGACCCCCGCACCTGCGCCTTCTGCTGCGCTGCGGATCCCCGCACCTGCATTGTGGATCACCTTCGGACCTCTGAATAGAGCCAAATTAACAATCCTCCAATGTGCCACAGACAGTTAGATCCACAGATCTGATCATGCGCCCAAGAGATCATGACCTACCAATAGATTCGCCTTAAATTTCACCTTGATTTAGATCTAGCTTTTAAAACCGATTACCTAAAATTTCAGATCTTAAGATATTCAAATTTCACAAGTGACTAGCCAAGTGATCTCCTTTCCTTTTTATAGGCAAACCCTTATTCACACCATGGGACAAAACCATCGAAAACCAATACAAGGGATCCAAACCGGGGTTCAATAATTTAGATCCTATACCACAGGCCAAAATGATAGGATCATGAACGTCGGGCTAAATACCATGGGCAAGACATAAGAATTCCCACGTGTGCGTGCTTTCTCTGCATTGGAGTGAGTGGACTGGGGTCCGCACCTTCTGTTCGGATAACCTGCGGACATGACTGCACTTGGTGAACGGCATGCCTGCGGGCCTGCACCTTTTGAATGGTGTACCTGCGAACCCCTTATTTTCCATCATTTTGAGAGCCAAAACAGAGATTTGTCACTTGAGTAAGTTTCCATCAAGTACAACACTTGTGCCATAGCGCCAAACCTGAATCATAATTCCAACACAAAAATCTTGGGCCACATCTCCTGGTCCAACCTTCAGTGGTGGACTCTCTATTATGTCTTCAGAAGCAGAGTTTTACAATAGTATGAGCTCAATTTGAGTCTCAACACACAACAGACACAACATCAAGAGTTTTGCTTGAACCCCTTAAGCCTCTCTCTCAATCTCTCTCTGTCTCTGTCTTTGCTCTGTCTTAGCATTGCCTGCTCTGTTTTTTGTCAATCTGTGGCTTTAAAGCCAATCAACACTGTCCGTTCATTTCACCTTCTCAGGCTCTCTGGCTTCCTGACCTCTGTCCGCTGAGATCCCCCTCTGAGCGTTAGCAATCATTGCTAAACGTTTTCAGGGATGGTGGCCACCTGTACTGTAACGTAATGGGTCATTGGGCCTTTGAAATCCTTAAAAATCGCCGTTTTCTATTTACACAGAGAAATACATTCAAAACTGTGAAACTCCACCAAATTTCCGTTTATCGGACTTGAAACATTATGAATCTGCCTTATAACTCCTATCGGATCCACCTTTATATCAACATTGCATCTCCACCGTTGATCTGGGAGATCCAGATCCAACGGTTGTGGTTCATTTAGGGGGCCCTTTCATATGGGGGTTAACCACCCAATAAGGGTGGTTTTCTCTCTCCTCAGCCTAGACACATGGCAACAAATGTATGGGCTCGGGCGGAGCTCGACCCAAACCACTTACCGCCTTTAGTCCTCCTGAAATCCTGCCTATTTTGTGATTTCCCTTTTATATTAAAAATACATTAAAACACACAATCTGCCCATATCAGACTTGAGCTAGTATTCAACAACACTAATAAACCCTTTCGGGTTTGTAACATCGCATCGACGCTTTATCCCTTGTATTTCATTTGTTTAACAAAAATGCGGTTTACATTGAAAAAGCGTTGTTTTTGGACTTGAAATATTATCAAATATCGTCCATAGTTTTATCGGGTCTGGCTATCGCGGTCATGGTTATTATCGGCCCCCGCTCCATTGAAATGTTCTGATGTGATGTTGTGATGCGATTCATCACAATCGCACATCGCACATACCACGACCGTTGTAAACGCTCCTTTGTATTTGCCGATAGCGATACTGCAATGCAACTTGGGCTGTCGATCTGCACGCTTGATCAACGGTCCTTGTTGACCCCGCTGATCGTTGTCGTGTATTCTTTGTGGTCTCTGCTGATAGCCTCCCTTTGCCACCGCCAATTGCGATTCATCGATCGGATCTAGACCGTTGATTGGCTAGATCCGACAGCTACGATTCAAAGTTGATTTAAACCTCCGATAAGCCTGTTTTCACTGCTTTCTCCATGTTTTAACCTCTCGATAGTGTAATCCGACCTTTGAACAGGTTCTTCTTTTGTGATATTTTTGAATGTTTGAAGACTTAGAGGGTTTTCTAAGATCCATTTGGATCAAAGCTTCCCACTGAAAAGGCTTTTGGACCACCAAAAGTTGATTTTTAAGCATCAATTGAGGATACAGCTTCCTCACTTATCCAATCTCTATCCATCTTGCACTACTTGGTTTTGAACCTTTGAGTCCAATTCTGAGGTACTTAATATCCCCTCTATGCGTAGTTCTCACCTTCCTATCCAGAACTGTATCTTCCTGCAACTCATTGAGATATTCATGCAACAAATCATCAATAGAAGGCAATTGAATTTTCTCTTCGGGATCTTCAACCAATCAAGGTTCAAATAGTCTGAAGTTCTCTACATTAACTACTGAATAGATGTGCATGTAAGCTAAAAAATAAAGACGAAAACATTCTCACCAATTTTCTCAAGTATCTTGAGAGGCCCATACCTTATTGGCTTCAACTTCTTTCCTTCACCTTGCATTCTGTCTTTGATGATGTACAATCAGATTTGATCACCAACCTAGAAGCTATGTTCAATTCGATGCTTATCATGTCTTGCCTTGTACTTGGCTTGGCTCTGTTCTAGTTGTTCCTGCACTGTCTGGTGAATTTCTTGGATCTGTTCAATGAACAAAGTTGCTTTGTCCACATCACTGTGTCCATCAACTATTGTGTCTTTACTAAAGACAAAATCGAAGGGAGACCTTGGTATGAAACCAAAACAAGTCTCAAAAGGAGATCTTTGTGTAGAAGAATGTTTAGAATGGTTGTAAGCATGTTGCTCATAACACAAATGTTCATCCCAAAGCTTGGGATGCTTGCTGCAATAGCCCCTAAGCAACTGGATCACTATCCTGTTGACCACCTCTGTTTGGCCATCTGTTTATGGATGAAAGGTTGTGCTCTTCTTCAGTCTAGTGTCCATCAACTCCCATAGACTTGACCAAAACTTCCCAACAAATTGGGAATCTCGATTAGATACTATGGAAGTGGGTAACCCCAAATGCACCCAGACATGCTGAAAGAACAACTTCGTTGTTTTTTCAGCTGTAATCTGCTTGTTACAAGGTATTAAAATACACATTTTGCTGAACCTATCCACAATAACATATAAATAGTCATGACCTTTTCTAGATTTTGGCAATCCCCCAACAAAGTCCATGGAAACACTTTCCCAATGATGAGAGGGAACTGGTTGTGGAGTGTACAAGCCTAATTTTCTATTGCTGGGCTTTCTTTTAGCACACATGGTACACCCTTTAATATATACAGAAACTGTTTCATGCATTCTTGGCCAATAGCAAAATCTTTGTAGCTGTGCCACTGTTTTACTTACACCAAAATGACCTGATATTAGAGAGTGTGTGTTTATTGGATTATATTAACTCTCTTAGTTTTAGGAATGCATAAATTTCCCAAATGATACAAGAGTTGGTCCTTAACATGATAATCCAATTCTTCTACTTGTTTGCCATGACTTAAAGTTGCATATACGTATTTAAAATCTACATCTTGAGCATATTGTTCAATGTAGCTTTCATGCAATACTGAATTATGCTTAAGTATAGTAGATGTATTTATGATTGGTCTAGACAACATATCTGAACTTTATTGTGTATGCCTTTCTTGTATCTGATGACTAGATGAAACTGTTGTAGAAAACCCATCCACCTATAGTGTCTTGATTGTTGCAATTTAGTTTGCGATTGCAAAATATTGAAGTGGTTGATGATCAATATGTATAACTGTTTCTTTGCTTAATAGGTAATGTTTCCACTTTTTCACACTCTGCACTAATGCATACAATTATTTATCATATGTGGGATAATTAGCTACTGCAGAATTAAATGTCTTAAAGTGATAACATATGGGTTTACCATGTTACATCAACACTGCTCCCATGGCATAGTCACTGGCATCTGTTTCAATCTCAAATGGTCTTTGAAGATCTGGCAATGCTAGTACTGGTGCTATACTAATCTGTTCTTTCAAGGTGTCGAAGGATTTCTACTATTTGCCTCCCCACTGAAACACCTTGTTCAATCCTGTCAAAGCATGTAAGGGAGCTACAATCAAGGAAAAGTTAGCAATAAACTTCCTCCAATATTGTGCTGCCCTTAGGAAGCTCCTAACTTAAGTAGCAGATTTGGGTTTAGGCCAGTTCACAATGACTTCAACCTTAGAGGGATCTATCTTCAATCCACCACCCCCTACTATATGACCCAAATAATTTAAAGATGTTTTTCCAAATTCACATTTTGATAACTTAACATAGAGATTTTATTTTTTCAAAACATCTAGAGTCTGCTTTACATGCTTCAAATGTTCCTCCCATGTTTTATTGAAAAAAAGAATGTCATCTAAATATAAAATTACAAAATCATCAATAAAAGGTCGGAGTACATCATTCATAACTCTCATGAAAGTGGTAGGAGCATTGGTTAAGCCAAAAGGTATAACTAGCCATTCATACAGCCTTTGGTTTGTTTTAAAGCAGTCTTCCATGCATTTTGTTCTGCTACTCTGACCTGATGGTAGCCACTATGCAAGTCCAACTTGGAAAAGTAAATAGCTTCTTTCAACTGATCCAATAGATCATCTATGCGAGGAAGAGGATAACAATTCTTGATCGTTATTTTATTCAGTGCTTTGTAATCAATGCACATCCTCCAAGAACCATCTTTCTTTCTCACCAACACGATTAGAGATCCGCATGGTGATGTGCTTGGTCTTATGAACCCTTTCTTGAGCAGCTCCTGTACCTGATTCTTGATCTCTGCATTCTCTAAAGCGGCTAACCTATACATTCCGATGTTAGGCAATGGAGCATCTTGCTACAAATGAATATCATGTACAATTTCCCTTTTGGGTGGCAGACCTTTAAGTTCTTGAAGTAGGATATCATATTCTGAAAAAACTTTTTCTAAATCAACTTTCTATTTGTCATCACAACCTTCAAATACATTGGTTTTATCAAGTTTCTTTTCCTTTACAATCATTAGTAAAAAATGTTTGCATGAATTTGCAATTCTTTTCATCTGCCTTGAGTTTATGAGAGTGTAGTTATTTTTGAGCTGATGAGCTCTTACAATATATTCTATTCCATATTTTGTGAGTTGATACTTATTTTCGGATCTATAGAAAATGGATTTTCTATCATACAAGTAAGGACTTCCTAAAATAATACCACATATATCCAAGGGAACTATATCTAACCAACCTCATCTACAAATTCTGACCCAAAAGCAAACCTAAGTTTACATTGTCTAGTCACTTGTAGCTTTTCTTTATCACATACCCAACCTAATGTATATGGCTTCTTGTGAGGTGTGGTTAGTAGTTCCAACTTCTTTACAATTTCTTCAGAAATCAAGTTTACTTGTGAACCACTATTAAATAAAGTATCAATCTTTTGATGCTTGGAAATAACTCTAATATGAAAAAACTGATGTCTTTTCCTCTCATTTTCTTCATTATCATTAGATTGCAGAATTATTAGTAGATGCTTCAGAATTTTTACCTTTTATACCTGTAGCTATGATTGTTGTTTCATCACCTGAGTTTGACCCCAAACATTTCTAAATAGCAACAACAATCTTCTTCTTCTTGCCATCAAACTTCTTGGGTTTCAGCTCCAAATGAAAATATCAACAATGTTCATCATCATGTCCATCCTTCTTGCAGTGAGTGCATGAAGGTTTGTCTTTCTATACAACGTTTGTCTTCCTCTCTTTCCATTGCTGGTTCCTCTTTTCCTTGTTCTTGCTTGCAGTGGGTTTTGATGATCCCCCAATCTATGGGTTCACATTCTTACCTCTTTGCCTCAAATAGTTGTGTAGACCACCTATATACTTCAACAAAGTTTCAGGTGAGTCTAGAGAAATGCCTAGAATTAAAGATCTTTTTCTAAATTCCTGGGTATAGCTTTGTACACTTTGCTCCTTTAATCGGCAAAGAGTTTGCCAACTCATCATGGATTGCTGCACATAAGCTAGTGGATATAAATGTTTTTTAATCATAGAAACAAATTCACTCTAGGTAGAAAGAATTTTACCATGATTCTTTAAATTAGCTTGGGTCCTGACTTCCCACCACACTAGGGCAGTTCCTCCAAGGTGAAGACAGGCCAATTGAATCTTTCTCCTTTCTGAATCGATGTTTTTCACCCTGCAATATACATCAATCTGTCTAATCCAGTTATCTAGCTTTTCTGCATTTAATTATCCATCATATATTGGCAAATAAAATTTTACATCTAATTTAATCAAAGGGCTAGAAGGAGGTATTGATAGAGGAGGCTCTTTTCCTTTCCCTTTGCCTTCAGAATGGCCATCTAGAAGAGGTTCTTCCGTTCCTTTGTCTTGTTTGGAGGTTGAAGTATCTTCACCTCTACCTTTCTTAAATTCTTGATACATCTCTTCTACCATGGCTCTCATGGTCATGAAACTGTCCATGAACTGAGAGTCTGATTCTGAGGGAATTTCTTCTGCCATTTTCCTCCTAGGATAGACTCTTCCAATTTCTAGGTTAGTCTCAACTAGTTCTCCTTCTCCTGATTTAAGCTTTGACCTAGTTAGCATTCAACAATCCAGCACAAGTTTGTCTAACCTTAGCAAACCTAAAGCTCTGATACCACCTGATCTAAAAATGAGATCTTAGACAATTATTAAGGTATTACAGACTCATGTGCATGGATATGCCTATGTTACTTTGTGCAATGGATCGATAAGATTACAAAATACATAGACAATGAAGCAGTTAAAAAAACATAATAGACAACACACATAAACACAACAAGTTTAATATGGAGTTCACCCAAAACTCCTAGGCTACATCTCCTGGTCCAGCCTTTAGTGGTGGCCTCTCTATTATGTCTTCAGAAGCAGAGTTTTACAACAGTATGAGCTCAATTTGAGTCTCAACACACAAAAGACACAACAACAAGAGTTTTGCTTGAACTCCTCAAGCCTCTCTGAGTACACAGACTCTCTCAATATCTCTGTCTTTGTCTTTGCTCTGTCTCAGCATTGCCTGTTTTGTTTGCTATAAATTTGTGGCTTTAAAGCCAATAGGTGCTGTCTGTTTGTTTCACCTTCTTGGGATCTCTGGCTTTGGACCTCTGTCTGCTCAAATCCCCCTCTGAGCATTAGCAATAATTGCTGAACGCTTTCAGGGATGGTGGCCACCTGTACTGTAACGTAATGGGTCATCGAGCCTTTGAAATCCTTCGAAATCACCATTCTCTATTTACACAGAGAAATACATTCAAAACTGTGAAACTCGACCAAATTTCTGTTTATTGGACTTGAAACATTATGAATCCACCTTATAACTCCTATCGAATCCGTGTGTATATCAACATTGCATCTCCACCGTTGATCTGAGAGATCCAGATCGAACGGTTGTGGTTCATTTTTGGTGGCCCTTTCGTACGGGGGTTAACCACCCGATAAGGGTGGTTTTCTCTCTCAGGTGGAGCCCGACCCAAACCACTTACTGCCTTTGGTCCACCCAAAATCCTGCCTGTTTTGTGATTTCCATTTTATATTAAAAAATACATTAAAACACGAAATTTCGCTCATATCAGACTTAAGCTAGTATTCAACAAAATTAATAAACCTTTTCAGGTCCATAACATCACATCAACGCTTTATCCCTTGTATTTCGTTTGTTTAATGAAAATGCGGTTTACACCGAAAAAGCGCTGTTTCCGGACTTGAAATATTATCAAATATCGTCCATAGTTTTATTAGGTCTGGCTATTGCGGTCATGGTTATTATTACCCTCCGCTCCATTAAAATGTTCCAATGCGATGTTGCGATGCGATTCATTGCAATCACACATACCCCGACCATTGTAAACGCTCCTTTGTATTTACCGATAACGATACTATGATGCAACTTGTGTCGTCAATCTGTGCACTTGATCGATGGTCCTTGTTGACCTCGTTGATCGCAGTCGCATATTCTTTGTGGTCTCCGCCGAGAGCCTCCCTTTGCCACCGCTAATTGCGATTCGTCGATCGGATCTGGACTGTTGATCGGTCAGATCTGATGGTTGCGATTCAAAGTTGATTTAAACCTCTGATAAGCCCATTTTCACCGTTTTCTCCATGTTTTTGCCTCCCGATAGTGTAATCTGACCTTTGAACAGGTTCTTCTTTTGCGATAGTTTTGAAAGTTTGAAGACTTAGAGGGTTTTCTAGGATCCATTTGTATCATTTATGTTTTCACTTTTTATTGTGATGGCGACGATTTTATCATTACATATTTCATCGTCATAATTTAAATTTATTTAAAAAATATTTTTCACTATCGGTGCTCAACAATTAAATTCCCTAGTGCATTTACTAAATTAAACACACTGGTGCATAACCACACTAATTACCAAACCTTCTTGGCTGAAAGTTATGTGATTTGTTTATAAAATATATTTTATGGTTTTATTTTGAATGGTACAGGTTGCATATTGATAAACAAATGTTTGAGAAGTTGTCAAGTAACAAAAAGACCGATCGACACAATGATAGCACATCCAAAAAAGCAGAAAAAACAAGTTCTTTGTAAATTATTTATAAAATAAATATGTTCGAACTATATGTAAGTTTAACTAATATGTATTGGTTAGTGTGTGTCATGCAAAGCCACAAGATGTGGAAGCTCGATAATATTTTTTCTTATATAAGTGCAAGAGCATAAAAGCTTGATAGAAAAATTACAGAAGATGAATGAGGTTAATGAAAAAATACTATTCAATATGATTTTTTTGAATTTTTATTAATAATATACTTATGGATATTAAATAACATGTTTCAAACAATCTATTAATTCACATATGTTTAATGTTGTACATGTACCAACAACGAAGGAAAAAATATCGTTCTAAGAAAAAAGTAATATAGAACATATAAATGACGATGAATTGATCCTTTGCTCATCTAGGGTGGTGCTAGAGGTTAATGAAAGTGGGGAAACTTTTACAAAACTACGAAGGATATTGTGGAATAAACGCATAGACGTACTTTCCACTTACAATATAGAAATCAATCCAATGATCCCAAGAATCAGGTTATATTTAAACTACAAGAAGCGTTTCCAAAGCAATGGTCAATGAGATCTGTCGCCTTGCAGTAACAAAAACATACAACAACAAAAAATAATAATTCAAAAAGTAATATTCCTAATTAATTTTTTTCTAGAATTATATGTATACATTACTACAAAAAATTCATTTATTAATATCAATTTTGTTATATTTAGTTTTCATATATCAATATAAAATTAGTTTATTATTTTTTCATGAAGATTACGAAAATCCCAAAGGATCAACAAGTTGATATCTGAAACATGCTAGTAGGAATGTCCAAAAAGGTGTACAAGGAGATGGTAAAAGAAATAGACATAACCGCGTCACATGAGAGCCATCTCAACAACAATGTGCTTCAAATATATATATATATATATATATATATATATATAATCATTGATTTTTCTATTAGGTACATATAAACACATAATTTAATATTAAATATTAATTTTCAAGTATTTTCTTGCAGAAAAGAAAATAAAATGGAACTTGAGGTTATGAATTCAGATATTCCATAGTGTTCATTTTTATGTTGTTGATGTTTCGAGTCTAGAACAAGAATAGGATGACAAGGAAGAAAATGGTTGATATCAAAGTTTGTGAGTAATTTTTAATATTTCCTTATAAAAACTTAATATTTCATTTTTTATTGTATATTTTAAGTTGTTTTACAACAACAATCTTTGGATGTCTTCAAAAAAGTGCTAACATACAAAGAAGAGCCATTGAAAGAATTGATTGACATTGGATGAAATATGCGTTGTGAGTATATGTTGGCATATCAAAAATTAATTGTGGAATTTGTAAGTATCTATGTTGTTTCATTTCTCTGAGTTTATAATTAATAGAACAAAAAAATCCTTTATACTAAATCTATGATTTATTATGAGGAATAAAAATTGCAGGAAATAAAGTATGAAATTAAGCCAACAAAACAGTTGTTGAAATAAGACATAAGATTTGGTTTTCAAAGAATGTGTATAATTCAAGACTCACTTCTTTCTATGGCACATTTATTTTCGTTTTACATTGATGTATATTATTTATTTCAATTTTCATTATTCTCACTAATGTAGATATACTGATTACACTTTATTTTCATGTTTGTAGATGGAACTTGAAGAATACGAAAACAATTGATGCAATCAACAAAACGTTCATCCAAATAACCCATGTCATGGAAGTAGCTCAAGAACTGGCAGCAATTCCAGTGAACAATGATGATCTATTTGGATATCAATGCAAGTTGTTGTATTTTTTTGAAATAATTGTCTATGAAAATCAAAAATTTTGTTTAATGTAATGGACACAGTGTGCCAAGTGAAAGACAAGGGGTTACCAATAATGATCCCATTTTGTATGAAAAAGAGTCTCTTATTAATGTATAATAAATACATTTTAATTTATTCTGTTGTGTTGTCCAATGTCGTTGTGAAATGTTATACCACTAATTAAATATATGGATGGTTAAATATTATAATGAAGAGGTGAAATATGATGATACAACAAATTAATCCAAACATCATATACAAATGCACTAATAAAAATTTAATTTATATGAATACTGTTATAACATATATGTCAATTTTTTGATGAATAACAAATTTAAAAAATAACAATAATTGCACTGTCATAGGTTAATGTTTCTTAAAAAGAGAAAATGGATACTGAGACATGTATATTAATGAACACTGCTCCGAATATGAGTTTTTCAAAAACGATATTTACAATAATAAAAAATGGTATCGTGGTTCATTTGTAAAATAAATACGCACCGGGAAGATATACATTTCATGCACCTGTGTGATTTATCTTTAATGCACTGGTGCATCGTTACCTTTAGTGAACCAGTGCGTTCGATTATGTAAAGACATCGATACTGCAAGATTTTTTGTGCCTGCCCCAGTGCCTTTTGTGAAAATTACAACATCGGGGCTTTTTCAAACACTAAGCACTGGGGAATTATGCTTTTGAAGCACCAATGTTGTCAATACAATCTTATCAACACTAGTGTATTGTTACACATAACTACCCAATGCGTTAGAGAATATACAAGCACTAGGGCTACAAGATTCGTTTTCCTACCCTGGTGCCCTTCCTAAAAAGTACTACCCAGGGTGTTTTTGGAAGAGATAGGCACTGAGGCAATATAATTTTCAGGCACCGGTGTTGTTTGCATTCAACTCATCAATGCATGGTATCATAGATTATACGAGACAATGCATTTTTATTATTAAAGCATCGATGCTTTTACAAATTTAACACACCGATGCTCCAAACCTTTGTTTCTAGTCCTAGTGCTTTTGTTTAAATTTACAACACCGGTGCTTTTATATTAGTACCTCGTAGGAGTGATTTTTATAGTAAGCGCAATGTTAAGAAAATTTTTGCTAAAACCTCTGGATGCCCATATTTTTTTAATTGTGATGAATTTCTGTTATCAGCTCTGGTAAAACATCAACTACCACAAACATATGTTGTAGCGGAGGTTTTTTTGACAATTTTTGCCAATTTTATAACACTAAAAACCTCCATTATAACCTTTGTTGGAAAGTATTTTACTTATAGTGGATCTAGTACATTTGAACGTGTGTGGTTCTATATGTTAGTACACCTATTATGTGACCTTTATAGATGATTGTTCAAAGAGGACTTGGATCTATTTCATGAAGACTAAGGATGGGGCATTTAATTTATTTTGAAAGTTTAAAGTTTTCATGGAAAACTAGATGGTGAAGAAGGTTATAGTTCGATCTCTCATGGAAAACCAAATTGTGAAGAATATCAAAGTCCTTGGATTGGATAATAGGAGCTAGTATACCTCTAATGAGTTCAAGGACCTTTGTAGAGAGGGAGACACCAAGAAAGAGTTGATAGTTCCTTACAACCTGCAACATAGTGGGGTTGTTAAGAGGAAGAATAGGGCCATCGTTGGGGCTGCTAAATCCATGATATGTGATTAGGATCCGCTCATGTTCCTAGTGGCAGAAGCATGTAATAGAATAACCTATGTTTAGAACATGATTCCTCACAAAGTCTTGGGAGACAAGACTCTTGAGGAGGTATTGACAAGAGTGAAATCAAAGTGGGGGCATTTCTGTATCTTTGGACCATAAAAAAATAAGAAATAGTTGGAGCCTTCAAGACTAAAGGGAATATTTTTTGGGTACAATGGTTCTTCCAAGGCATACATGATGTACATTCCATCACAGGGGAAGATTGTAATGAATAGGGATGTAAGATTTAAGGAGCACAAAGCCTTGAGGAAGTCACATGATACCATACTAACATTGGAAGATGATCGAGAGAGAGAAAGGCTTTGAAAGTTGAGGAGAGGCAAATAACAACAATAATGGATACTTGGTCTTCATATCAGGAGGAGGAGAAGGAGGCACCTTCTAGTTCTGGTAGGATGAGGTTGAGATGGACTGAGAAGACTTTGTGAGAAGCTCATGAGCATGTGGAGGGTCTTAGGAGGAATTTTAGAGAGAGTAGACCACCACACAAATTTTCTTACTACATGGCACTTATGAGTGACAATAGTGATGTTTTTGAGCCTTCTAGCTTTGAGGAGGAAACAAACCAATAAGTTTAGAGGGATGCCATGATGGAAGAGTATTCTTCCATTATGAAGAATGATGTATGGTATATTATTCTTATGCCAGAAGGGAAATCAATGATTATTTTGAGATGGATCTTCAAGGTCAAACATCCTACATATATATGTACTCAGAAGGCTAGGTTCCTGGCGAGACGGTTCTCCCATAAGGAGGGAGTGGATTATGAGGAGAAATTCACTCCAGTCGCCAAATGAACTTCTATCAAGGTTGTTATGCCTATTGCTTCAATTTGCTTTAAGAATTAACATAAGAAAGACAAGACAAGAAAAGTGGAAGAAAAGGATAAATTCCATTGTATTATACTATATTGATCTCACGATGTGAATTTATAATACATTGATGACTAGTCTATATTTCACTAAAAAGTCATCAGTGGATCATGAAAAAACCTCATTAAAATAAAAATAACAACTCATGACAATTTTATTCTTGGACTTTGTGTTTGTCTAGGGACTCATAATCTAACATCCCCCCCCCCCCCAATCACAATTTTAAATGATTGTACAACACGTGTACCAATAACATTTGTTATCTTTAATATGAAATTATTGCACTAAGCTTTGATGAATATTTGTTTGAAAATTCCCCAATATATGAATATATAGAAGTGAACAATTACTATGAATGAACATTCCTATTGAACAATTGTAAGGGTTGTACATTTTCTGTTGAGGAGACCAATTGCTATGTTGGAATTCCCAATTGTTGACTAATTGATGATTAAAATTTGATTGATAAGACTTCAAAATTTGAATCCTGACTTTTGATACTCCCCCCTGTTAGGTGCAAGGTGAGAACTTTTTCAATAATTAATTATGGAAATGATACAATCTAGGGCTTTGGATTCTTTAGGAAGTGGTTTTTTTGGTTGACCACTAATCACTTTTCCATGAAAATTGGTGGTTTAAGGTTTACCACTAACCAATCTGCTTTGTGGTGGTTTCTAGATGACAAATAACCAATATTCACTTGAATAATATGGTGTTTTTGGATGACCACTAACAAATTTGACTTCATCAATTTACTCCTACTGCTAATGGTGTAGTAGAGTTATGCTTGTGGTCCCCCCCTTAAGTTGTGGATAATATAATACTTTTTCTGGAATGACTGCTTGATTTTTTTTTCTTTGTTCATTTCTTCAAGCGACTTTTTCTTTGTTCGAAATATTACCGATACTGGGGGGGGGTTTAATCAATATTGGACACTTTTAAAAATTATTTAAAACTTAAAAGACAACATGCAAATAATACTTATCAATAACACGTTAATTTATGCAAAAAAATTATCTTAACTAGTTTCAATGTTTACAAGTACTAATTTGAAGGAGGAAACAACCCCCTAGTTTACCAACACCTACTAGAAGGAGTCACCAACCTCCTAATTTACAAGCTTCAACCTGAAGGAAGATACAACTCCCTTGCCTTGCTCCACCCTAACATGATTGCTTTAATAAAGAGAAATCATGACTCCCATACCAAGGATATTGGCCCTCTCATATACACTGCACAAGAGAAAGCTCTATAGTGTCACCTACTATCTAAAGTCTAGGCATGTAATAGCCTTATACAAAGAACCAAAAACCTTCAAAAAGTGTGCCACAATCATTTTTAAAAATATGCCAAAAAGAAACTGTGCCAAAACCCTTTAAAAATGTGCCAAAAGTCCTTCCATAGTTATCCTCTCCAATCTAACCTCTCCTCACATTTGGTTCATGAGATATGAACCACATAAACCTTTATTTTATTCACTTGTTTAAACAGATCCAAAATTTTCTTGAGTGTATTTCTAAATGCCTCCTCCTCACTCTTATACATAGTGCTCTTCGGGGTCTAAACTGTCACTGTGGGGCCGACTTGTGATCGAAATCATAATTAATAAACTTAAAAAATTAATATCTCCTCGAGCGTGATGAGTTAGAGGGAGTGCCATATACCATTGTAATGGTCTCAGAGTAAAATTTCCAACCATCTATGTTATGCTTTCATTGGAGCTAGGTAAGTGGAGTAAAAATTCATTCAAAGAAAGGGTACCAAATTCTTTTTTCTTGTACAATATTTGACATCAATGACAACTTCTTTCAACAATATCCCCCATTGTTATTAATGATGACCAATATACTCCCCTTGTAATGATGCTCTCCTTGTCTCCATGCTTCTTGGTCTTTCTCTCCCCCTTTCACATCAATGGAAAAGGGTGGTTCTTCTCTTTGAGGTTGCTCCTTCTGAACTTATGGCACTCAATAGTACTTTGTATTTATTTTTTGTCTTCTTATCCTTTCCTTCCTTGTTATCCTTGAAGATATTTTGCATGGATTCAATTTATTTCTCTCCTTTTTGTCTAGGATTTGTATGTTATTTGATCTTTTTGTTGCTGTTGCAACCAATATTCTTAAGTCTTTTTCTCTAATTTCACATCTCCAAGAATCAAACATGAGATGAATCCCTGATAACATGTTTTGCTAACACTAAGGAAATTATGATTCAAATCTTCAACTAGTAAGACATTTTCTTCTTTTACATTTTCACTTCCAAGACTTACTACACCCTTTCCAAATATCTTGACAGAAGAGTCATTTCCAAATGCAACACTGCCACTTTTTCTTTTCTCCAAACTAATGAATTTGTTTTGGTCCCTAGTCATGTGTGTCGAGCATCCATTGTCTATGTACCACTCATATTCTTTATTTTTGACAACCAATGCTAGTCCGCAATCTTCCTCCCTTTTTCCCCCATATTGTAGTGGGTTTCTCTTTCTTTACGACAAGAACATCTTCTTTTATATTTATGAAATCTTGTGCTTTGTGACCAAGATTATCACATTTGTAGCATACAATGTTCTGATCCGTTAATGGATCAAACAAAATGTAATTTATGTTAACAAATCCATGAGTGTTTCTAGGTCTATGGTAAACATTTGTATATCCATAATCATTTATGTTTCTTGTATAGTTGTTTCTTGCATTGATTTTACAATGAATTGCTTTATGTCCAAAGTTTCTACAAGAATAACAATGACCAAGAAAAATATACCTGGTAGGAATGAACCTTATTGGTGGCTCAATTTTCCCGAATTCTAATATTCTATTCCAGCTGGTGGTGACATGTTCATGTTGTTCTTCAACTCCTTTTTTTTGTTGTTTTCAACTTTAAAAGCACTGGAATTACTTCTAAAATTTTCTTCATTTTCCCTTACTGGTGGTTTTGTGTCTACTTTATCTATGATTGTTGTTTTTAAACTGTTATCATAACCAAGTCCCATCTTATCAGTAGGTGGTCTTTGTTTTTTGATCATTTCATCTAATCTTTCAATACTTCTTTCAAATTTCAAGTAATCATTCAACTTTGCTGTTGTCAAACTCCTTTCTTGTGTGATTCAATTCAGCTTTCAATTCCTCATAATATTTGGATTGATTTCATTAATCCTTCAAACTGTTAATTCTCTTCTCAAGCTCATGATTCTCTTCTTCACACCTTTTCAGTTGGCCTTTCAGTTCTTTGTTTGTTTGTTTGTTTGTTTTTGTTTTTGTTTTTTGTTTTTTTGTTTTTGTTTGTGTTTGTTTTTTTTGTTTTTGTTTGTGTTTTGTTTTGTTTTGTTTGTTTTGTTTGTTTGTTTGTTTGTTTTTGTTTGTTTGTTTGTTTGTTTTCTTGTTTGTTTTTTTGTTTTTTTTGTTTTTTTTTTTGAGCTTGATATTTTCTTATTTAGCGTACTTCAATTTTCTTCAATATTCTCTTCATCTTCCTATATTGAATTTTCCTTGGGCCGTAGATATGGTCTGAGGATAATTCTGTACACAAACACTCTAAGATCCCTCAATTAACATTAAATATTCACAACAAAAATATTTAGCAGTGAAATCAATTAAGTACACAGAGATTTGAGCCCAAATCTCGATTATTTTGTTAATAAAGAATCATGGGTCTCCCATACCAGGGATGATGACATTTGATAACTAGTAAAACTAGTATACATTGTATACAAAACTAGGGCTTGTGATCTACTCCTTCAAATCTACAATTTTCCCAAAAGATACAAGGATAAACAATATGAATTACTCGTTGGAAAGTCTCTTCTCCTTTAGCCCTTTTATTCCACATTATTGTAATATTCCAACTAGGAAATAAAATTAAAATATCAAAACATGAACTAAGCTACAAAAATTAAAAATTTAATCACACATGCACAATCAATACAACAAATAAACTGGGCAGGAAAATTGAGCCATTTCATTATATCAATGAAATCCTGTTACAGTCTAGTGGCCTCTACACACTGCTAGAAATGGAAAAATTCGGCCCAGAAAACCTCCTCAATCTCTACCCTAAAAAATTCCACCAAACTCCAGTTCTAATGAGAGAAAATCTCTCCACAAAGGCCTAGATCCTCCTACCCACTTTTGTTGTTACAAATGATGCTCCACAAACTTATTTTGTATTTAGGAAATGTGTAGAGCTAGGCAAATTCCTGAAATGAAGCTAAAGGGAAGCCCTAAATTGGACTCCCAAATTACCTCACTAGGGTGATACTCGAAGTTCTCCAAAATAAGGGTGGAATTTCTGCTTGGTATTCCTGCGCAAAACATCACTTCCCTTCTTGTGCTCAACAACTTCAAAAGAGTTCAATTTCATGAGATAAGATAGAATTTTTTTCCAAATGAAGGCTCCTTGTGATATTTATAAGTGTTGAACTTATGTCTCTTGGTGGATCCCATCTTTCACCAATTCGCACCCCATTTTCTCTCTCCTCCTTCCTCTAGTGCAAATTGCCTCATGTGGTTTGAATTCTCTCCTTGTAGCCACAAAATTAGACTAGAAATTTTATTTTTCCTTCTCTCTAATGCGCATGGCCTTCCTTGCCTCCAAGATCAAAGTGGGGTCTACTAAACCCACTTTTCTTAAGTCTCCAAATCATCAAAATCCTCTCCTAATGTAAAAATTGAAAAAATGGAAGCATGCTTAACAAAAATTATTTGGTTGGGGATATCACAATTCTCCCCACCAAAATTTTCTCATCCATCTAACAAGGAACTCCTTGATGACTCTGTTTTTGAGCTTCCTCTCTCTCACCTCCAAAATACCCTCCATAAATAATACCAAGTGACACTCATCATCCAATAATAGAAACTATGTGGCACTTGTAACCTGTTTTCCCAAGGAATTTTTCAGGCAATACACATGGAATAAGTTGTGCACCTTATTCCCCAGTGGAAGATCCAACTAATACACTACCTCTCCTATGTGCTTGGTCACCCTGTATGGCCCATTAAATCATTTATTAAGATTCTCACCCACTTTTTCTTGAGAGTAGACTTCCTGTATGATTGGAGGTATAAGTAGACTAAGTATTGAACCTCAAAGTGCCTCTTAACTCTGTGTTGATCTACATAGAACTTTTGTTGGTTCTGAGATGTTTGCAGGTTATCCTTCAGAGCCCTAATTATCTTTTGGCTCTCCTAGATCCAATCTCTTTCCCTTGGGGCCTCACTATCTCCAAAAACCATGTCAGCAAAAGACCAAACATCATAAACATAGAGAACACATAAAGGTGACATACCAATGGACATATGTTAAGTGGTTTTGTATTAGTACTCCCCAAGATGTAGCCACTTCACCCATGTGTGTTGCTTCCCTATCACATAGTTCCTCAAGTAGACTTCCAAACACTTGTTCACTATCTTTGTCTATCCATTGGTCTGCGCGGTAACTAGTGCTGGGTGTGAGATCCCCCCCAACACCCCCCCCCCCCCCCCACAATGTAAAGAGCTCCTGCCAAATTCCCCCCATGAAATTTCTATCCCCGTCACTGATAATGGTCTTGGGAAGACCATGCAATTTGAATACCTCTCTGAAGAATATCTCAGCCACCTATGAAGTTGAATATCTGGTTGAGATTTCGAAAAAGTGGGAAAATTTTGTTAGCCTATCTTCCACCACATAGATGCAATCATGCCCTTGGCCAATTGGGAGACCTGTATTGAAGTCCATACTTATTCTCTACCACTTCCTCTTTGTAATAGGGAGGGGATGGAGCAACCTGAATGGATGTGTATGCTCCCCTTTATTTCTCTGGCAGGTACTGTGCTCTTGCAGATGTCTCAAGACACCCCCCTTGAGGCTACTCTAAGTGAAACACTCCCTGATGGTCCAATAAGTCTTGAGGAACCCCTAATGTCCTATAAAATAAGAATCATGGGATGCATGAATAATATTCTCTTGAAGCTATGACATTGGCACTAAGCAGATCCTATCCTTATAATATATCACCTCACCCATCACCTAATACCTGTCATCTCTAAATGAGCCACCCAAGGCATTAGAGAAATTTTGAGGTCAAAAAAGGGCCTCAAAATAAAAATTTACAAGAAAAATGAATGTTATAAGAACCAACAGGATTCAAGATGACAATGTCAACCATGGGAGATGATTCACCATTTTTGGGGTAAAAAAGTAAAAAGATGAAAACAAAAACTACTTTTCAACTTTGTTGATGGTGTTGGATTTGCCAACATGTCAAGGGGATCTCATCGGTAAGAAGTCCCAATTAGACCTTAGACAATTTGATGTAGGATTCCCAGCAGTGGGTCATAAGGTAATGCCTTGACCGCGTTGTCGCACATAGGCAAGTAGAATAACTCTGTCAGCAACAAGGGTGTGACTGATACAGTGAGTCAAGGAAGGTGTATGAGAGGTTCCAACACTTCGAAAGGGGAAGGAGGTGAAGGTGAGTTCCAGGTTGAAAGGGACCAGTCCCAACTTGGCTAGGAACACACACCACAAAGGACATGCACAACTTCCAGCGGAGTAGTCCACTTGAATGCGACAATCAGATCATACAAGGTAAGATAACACATAGAACACTCACGGATCAATCTGAGATGAGTGTGATGGTTGTTATAGAAAGGTTCAAGTGAAAGGTCTATCTGATATCTGGCAGAGCAGTCGACACGGACAGTGAAAAAATCAATAACATATGCAACACATTAACAAGAAGATTCATATAATTGCATGTGAATCAGTTCATACACAAGTACGTAATTTAAAAAACACATATCATTAAAGCAACCGAAGCAATGCAACTAAAATAACAACATATGCATGAAAATGTGTTGGCTCTTATATAAAGAAGTGTAAGTCACAATCATACAATACATCCATGTAAACCTACTAGACCCAACAGTGGAACGCTATAGCCACATCCACCTACTCCTCCAAAGAGATGTACTAGCTCCATGTAGTAGAGAAGCCAAGGCGCGTTACAATAATGTCCAAGCCTTCTTCGCGATAGACTTAGTGGAAGCTCGGCTGACCAAAAGCCCATACAATGAGTTATGAGGGACTATTTATAGCAAAGGGTGGGGTGACCCTTGACATTCCCCTTTGTGACCATTCAACTACCTCATGACACTTTACCTACTCTATGACTGTTACATCCACTCTTGACACTTGACTTACACTTGACATGACTCAACATTACAATGCACATGTACCCATGTGAACAATGGCTTGGACAAGACAAACTAGACATCCTTCGGACTTAGACAACCATGGAATCCAACTGCTCGACATCCTCATGCTGATCAACAGTGACATATTGATGCCAATATTGGTAGTCCTTGAGATTGTCCATGTGTTTTGCTGTGACATCGATATGAAACCTAGACCTTTCCTCCATAGCATCTGGATATACTTCTCGGGCTCCTCTATCCAACTTGTCTATGAGCATGTGCATCATTATCTTTAGTTTGGTCGAACTAGCAATGTACTTGCACATGATGTCTGCACTATAGGAAAGTCTGGGCTGGTGGTGGTGCACATAAGCTCATCGAAGTACGAGTCAAACTCCTGTTGGACCTGCTTCTTGGTATTCACTTGATTGAGGGTCCCAAGTGATGGGATCACATGAGTGTGAACTATAACCTCCATGCTTTTGAATACTCATGCATGGGAAGCCTGTATGTTAGTGATGAGTTGCAGAAGGTCTTCATAGTTCTGGACCTTGCTCCAGATATGTGCTTGCAGCTCGAACACATTAGCCTTCATCATCTTTGGCAAGTGAAGCATGTCTCCCTTGTACTTCATCATCCATGCTCTGATGTTATCAACGACAGTATGTATGTTCTTCAAGATGCGTACTCTTCTTACACATTGCTGCTACCATCTGTGGAGATGAAGGACTGCTTGATTCACGCTACTAGACTTGGAGTACAATGCTCATATAACTTGTCCAAGGACAATAATTCATCTAGTATTGCCTTCTTCAGCTAAGCTGGGGTGAACATTGTCACCAAGTTTCCTCCTTGCTTGGCCACCTGTAGTCCTTCACCATTCGCTCATTCCCAGTTATGAGAAAATGAACACTGGAGCTAGTGGCTTTGAAATACACTCTAGTTGCATCAGCCAAAGAAGCTAGATGCTTGTGCACATCAGTCACGATCAATTGCTCTTCAAATTTCGTAGGGGATGTTTGGTCTCCTAGAGTCGGTACTCTCTGAGACTGCACAACTCTTTGATGAGATTCATCAAAGGATATGTTGTGCATCTTTGCTTCCGGTTGCCCACCAAGGATCTCAGTTCCTCCTTGGTCATTTGAGACTTGCTCATCATTTGGATGCATTGAAGCAGGTGAGTCAACCTCTCTTTGGTGAGGCATGAGGTCAGTGTCCTATTCCAGCTCCTATTGCTCCATGTATGTATTGAACAGTTCAAGCGCCTGTTCTATCTCCTGAACAAAGTCTTGCCCCTGCGAGGGTTCACCTTGTTCGCCCGATGCCAGTTGTTCAGAAGAATCAACTACTTGTAAGGGAGCTACTTCATATGTCTGCACGTGATGTGCCCCCTGCTGAATCCATTGCTGCGGCACTTCCTTCTCCAGTTGGCGCATCTCTTGTTCTTTCCAGAGTTTCTCCCTCAACTCATGAAACTACTTCTTTGCTTCTTCCATTCTCTTCTTATCCCTCTGCCTTCATGCTATTCGCTTGTCGCACTACTACCTCATCTATTGAATAGCCATAGCTACTTGTTCTACAAGTGGAGCTGGTCAAAACTTGCAGCTTTGTTCCTCCTCCATGCGATCAAGAATCTTTCTCTTCCCTTTGTCACAAATAGGTATGCTTGGCTTTGTTGTTTCTGCTCCTGCTGCTACTACTGGTCAGTTCTTCGTGATGCTACTTCATGCTGCCGTGCTAACGACTCTATAGTGAAAATGACCTATTCATTGGGTTTGGAGGAATTGTAGCAGTACCTCCATGAGTCCTCCTCAACCCAATGACATGCCCCATGGATCCAATTGAACTGAACTCTCATGCAATGATCCTTCATGACGAAATGTGGTAATACAGGTTGAATCTTCAGAGGTGGAATGGGTACTTCATTTTTTTAGCTTTGACATCCTTTTGCTTGATGCTCCAAATCTCGTATAACCCAATTCGTAAAGGAAGAGTGGGCCAAGGTGCCTTCTTCTTCCATTGCAGCCTAGCTATTAATCCTATTGAGATATGATACGCTACTTCCTGCATGACAAGCACATCCAACGCAAACTTTGACAGAACATGTGGAGGCTTCTCCGCACTAAACACTCAGATGAACGTGCTGTCTGATGAGGCATACCAATCTGCAATGCCTAACAATGCCTTCATCACTTCCTCTAACATGCAGGGTGGATCCTGTTCGAATATCAACTTGTACACTGGGGTGACAAGATGGTCGGACAACCATATAGTCACTCCTCTGAAGCTGCACTAAGACAATAAATTGAAATACGTTCTCACAACAGTCTCCATTGGTGACCATGCCCACTCGAAGCCTGGGAACTCATGTTAGGCATAGACTGTATCTAGAATGTAGACAGACATATATATATTTGCATTCATTCCTTTGGGTGACTGTCAAGCCTTTGTGACTTGCTCCTTCAAGTGATAAGCGAGTATGCCGGACCAGATGCATGGTCTTCCTTCTCTAGCCAGTTGGTCTAACGAGACCACCCAACTCCGAGGGAAGGTCTCAGTTATCACTTGGCCACTCAGTCAACATGCAAATATGACCAAGTATTGATATGCCTTCCTCAATATCTTCGTCTTATAGATTTGATTGGGGGTCATCCTGAAACAAGCTAGCTCATTTACCCAATCCTTCAAAATGTCTCTGGAGTGGCCTCTGCTGTTGGGCAACCTGAACGTGGGGAGTCATGACAGTCATGGGCTCGGTCATCTAATACATTTCATCATAATATCATGCCTAGAAGGTTGCAAGCTTCGTCCCATTGACACTGCTCAAGGTCATCGTCTCGGGGTCAGTGTGAGAGACGATCCAGTGAATCATGTTCGCGCATGGGAACATGGGGCATCTGCATGCAATCTGGTACAAGATGGACTTATGAATGTTCATGTACACCTAACGGTCTTCAAGGTCTTCCCCAAAAGTACTTACAAATTTTTCATTCACCTCTTTCCACTTTCGTTTGATGTCCTTGTATAGATACAACTTTGTATCTTCATAGATTGAAAAACTAGCGGACACCTGCTTAGCTACTGCTCCAGCTGCCATACCATCAGTGTCCTGAGATCCTATTCTCTTGGAATCCATTGAGATAGATGAAAAAATAAAAGATCTGGAAATAAGCAGCATGCATGGAAAGAAATATGTCAGTGAAAACAAAGCAAATCCGGGGAAGGACACAACACATACCTGGGAAATTGAAGAGCAAGATTACACAAATTTCACTAGGAGGCTGAGTGATTAGCTGCCAAAACTACACGAAAGGAAATTTGGGCTGTTTGGGAGGCTAGACTAGCTACTGGATCTGTGAAATGCGTAATCCAGTTGGGCACTTGGCTACATTGCGCAATCCCAGTCGGGAAGGGCTGCTGGCCCAGTGGCAGATTTGCGCAATTTCATGGGCCAACCAGCCACTGTCATCCAGGAATGCGCAAAATAGTCTAGGAGGCCACTGCTAGGATAGAATGCACAAATATGGAGAGGAAGGTGAGATTTCCTTCCCCAAATTGTGCAATACAGCCTTGGTGGAGGCAGAGACCAGGCCAAGGTTGGCCCGACTCGCCGACGGGCAATTGAAAGCAAGTAAGTCGATGAAATGAATGGCGACACTAAGTGATAGTGGAAGTGATAAAAAGTGCATGAAAAACATGAATGGAAGATTCAAAAAACATATTAACATGCATTTGGGTGAGGCCATTCGCCGGTTGGACGAACGTCCGTGCAAAACAATTTCATGCATGTAGATAGCAACGAAAATTGAAATAGAGCTAGGAAAAGCTAGAATATATGTAAACGATAGTAGGCATTCAAAGAAATCAAGCAAACAACACTCACACAAGCAAATACACAAAAAGTGACAGAAATGCTGAAAATGACAAGTTGGGGGCACTTACCCATGAATAGCTGAGCTGAACGTGTCGAAGAGTCCTAGATGTGTTGTGGGATGTTAGAGCTCCAAGATCAATGTGAATGAGTGAGATCTTATGCATCGAATAAATAATTTTGGTCTCATGATGCGCATGCCACAAATCTAGGAAAAAGTGACACTTGGAGGGAAACTTCTAAAACAACTTCGAATGTAACCCCCGAATGCTAAAACTAGTTCCCTAAACCATGGGATGCCTTTTGCATGTTGTCTCTTGCTATTCTAGGAAGATCAAGTCATGCATGCATGCAAGTCAAGTTTCCTCAGTCCCAGGTGGAACTGGTCAACCAGACTATTCATGCATGCGAGTGCTCAATTGCTTGGGAAAAATGCACATTCTTGGCTTGGAGATGGGCTGATTGCCCAAGGGGATTAGGCAATTTCTGGGTAGAGCAGCTCACTGCTACCAATATTTTCTCAAATCCTGGGTTGAACAACCTGCTGCTGGGAAAAATTGCGCAAATCCTGCTGGGAGGGTTGGCTAACAGGATTGTGCAATCCTAGAGCCCATTAGGCTGTCAGAGAAGATTGCACAATTCCTGGAGGGAAGGCTAGTTTCCCTCTAGCAATGCACAATTTTCAAGGGGAAGATGCTCAGCCTACAGCTAGACCAAGTATGGGTAAGCAGCCTGTGAGGGGAATGGATCGAATTTGATTGATAGGCTACCTTTGTGTGAGGAAAACACTGAAGCTTGAGTACTTGATGAAGCAAGACAAAGTGTTGTGTAAGGTTGGTAGGGAGGCTCCAAAATAGGCTAAGGAAAAATTTTGGAGGGTGGTTTTAGCTGCTACAACACTTGGCGACATACTGGGAGAACTCCAGCTCTCTGCGTAGACCTTGTTCGTGAAAAGAAAGTCTAACACCTTCAGAAGTATTGTTCAATTCTTAGCTCATCTTGGTTTCACACTAACTTGATTGTAAGATGTAGCATCTGCCAAGCCCTTGGTCAATTGACACACATTCCAAGCCAAGGCAACACAGTTGTTTCGATTAGGGTTGAGGATTATATAGGTGCACATTGAGAAATATAGTCATCAAAGTCTTAGTTTCATCTCTGGTGTTGCTCCACTGCCAGCAGGCCTGGACAGTACCCCGATGGAGTCACATAAGAACATAAGCATGGATCTACTACTAGTGAGCCTGGTCAGTACCCTGCCAGACTTACTTCCATCACCTCCCTATGCAAGAAGCCTTTCTCTTCTTTTGCCTTGTTTATTTTTCATTTTGAATTTTTTGACTTTCCATTTTTCATTGTCACTGTGCAAAGAACTTATTCATTTCAGAGGCGGAAGAGGGATCCTGACTTATTGAGAGCAAAGGAGGTTGTTCCAGTAGAGAATTAGTTTGTTATATCTCTAACATCCCTGTTAAGGTTTTCTCCCTCACCTTATTCTACTTTATGGAGCTGACAAGGGTTAACCCAAAAGCAATTGATTGGAGAAGATGACACTAGTTAGCACACAAGCATTGTGTTTACACCAAGGTTCACTTCGAAGAGTACGTATTTTCATTCGACCTATCATGGACTAAGAGTAACAAGTTCATCGTATGGAGGCAAGATGACAAATAACCAAGTAGCGATAGCTGTACAAATCCTCTTATACTTTACCCAGCTCGTTTCATGAGTCACCCATGGTTTCATGCAAACTAACCTATGAAAAAAAAAAAGTGAACGAACTAACAACAAAGCCAAGAAAAAGCCGAAGACAAAGTGAAAGCAAAGCAAGCAAACAAACAAGCAAGCAAACAATCAAGCAAACAAAGCATGTAAGAAAACAAGCATGCAAGCAAACAACTTAAAGAAAACACTACTCCTACTCCTACACTAACGATGCATGGGCTTGATCACATGAAGTGATACTTCCAATGCAGCCACCTGCGCATTGGTAGACCCATGTTGGTGAAGGCATGGTCCGCGAGCAAACCAGTGGTGTGAACCAGCAAGCAAGAAATATATAACAATGAAGACAACCACACTTCGTGTTTCAAAGTGCCCATGTGACATAAGTGAGTGCAGGAGCATGACGGATAGTCTGTGGACTTCTCATTGTGATGTGTGACACTACGTACAACTTAGAAGAATAAGCACAGGCAAACAAATGAAAGAAACAAAGACAACTTGCATCTTGAATGAGTGCTTGCAATGTAAGACTCCTCCAAGGCATGAGCGATGGGGTCGTGCAGTTTGAGTGGAGGAAGTGTGATTTATGTGTGAGATGGATCTTCAATGCATACAGATGAGTGATTAGGAGCCTTGGGTGATTGAATGATTTCATGATCGGAAGTGAGACTAACCTCAAGAGAGCGAGGGTCCGACATAACCATCAGCTTGGGCTAAAGTTCCCTGACAGTCTTGGGTGTCTCAACTTCATCATCAGGTAGATCATCATACACCAGTGGCTTCGAAAGATCAACTACGATAGATTCATGATCATGATAAAAATTGGAAGCAAATGGGTCAGGACCGCCACGATCAGAAAAATCAATGAATTTTTCGGCATCCTCATGATTAGTTGAATCAAACAGAGGGGTAGATGAAAAGCGAACGAACTCATCCTCTATGTTTCTGAAAAAGGCAGATGCATGATCAAGTGGATCTTCAATGGATAACTTATCCTCTCCATTGTCGAATGATGGACTAACATTTGGTGAGTTCTACGAGTGATCAACAATGGGTGCATTTGTGGATGAAGACACACATACAAAATCCTGGATGGCAGGTTCACCAAAAAGGCTAGGAAAGAACGGAGGGGGCTTGGGCGAAAGGGAGTCATCCTTCCCTGAGTGTTGATGTTCAAGTTCCCACTCATACTCTTCATGAATGACAGTGCATGTTGGTTGTGCAATACCAACACCATTAGTGGGTTGTTCCTTGTTCACAACAAGTGAAGAGTCCAGAATGGACGAACACAATACAACATCATCCGGAGGAACACCTGAGTGCAAAGAAGGAGGTCGAAGAAAACAATTCACATGGGAACTCGAAGGACTCGCAACCAAATTTGTGTGAAAATGGAGTGGAGTGATGTTGGGAGAGTGTGAAGGATGAACATGTGTGCAAACATGATCCTCAACATCACTGGGTGATGGTGGAACTATTGAATGAGAGGGAGGTGGACAGTCCATTAAGACAATGCCTGCTCCCACATGAGATTGCGTACTTCCATCAATGAAGAAGGTTGAGCGAGGCTTGACATCAAGATTTCTCTTGGGACAGGCAGATTTCTTAAGGCAGTACTCGAACTAGTCCCAAAGGTAAAAAACTTCATCTGGCTCCTCGGAGCTTGAAACTATAAGTCATGGAAGCGCTGCCAAAAATCAATTATAGATTCATGCAGAGCCCTCCGTTGCTGTAACAGTTTCTGGTCAAGATGGTCTGGATCAAAATGATAGAACATGTATTTAATCAGATCACATAAGTGCTAAAATGGGTGCACGATGTCAGCTAATAGGCTAAGCACCCAATGAAACAAAGATTCACAAAGTGTGAATGCAAGCGACAAACCATCTTGTTCGTCACTAAACTCTTCTTCCCCATGAATCATGGAAAGAAAGTTGTGTAAGTACTCAGGCCAGGCCACTTTTCCTTCACCATCATACGTGTGAGTGGAAAAGAGATCAAAAAGCTTCCTCAAGATGGAGACATCTTCACGATTCGAAAAATGCCTCGGGGGAAGAAGAATGCAAGACTCCACGGAAGATATGCAAAGGTTCAAAATTGGATGAGAGGACTCTGCTTGTCATCAGGCCCTCCTTCTAGTGCCATAAATGTTGGCAGTGCTAGACCCACCAACATGTCAAGGGGATGTCCCCCATAAGAAGTCCCAATTAGACCTCAGACCGTTTGGCGTAGGAGTCCCAACAATGGTTTGTAAGGTAATGCCTTGACTGTGGTGTCGCATAGAGGCAAGTATAATAACTCTATAAGCAACAAGGTTGTGACTGATGCAGTGAGTCAAGGAAGGTGTATGAGAGGTTCCAACACTTTGAAAGGGGAAGGAGGTGAAGGTGAGTTCCAGGTTGAAAGGGATCAATCCAAACTAGGCTAAGAAAACACAACATAAAGGACATGCACAACTTCCGGTGGAGAAGTCCACTTGGATACGACAGTGACATTATACAAGGTAAGATAACACGTACAACACTCATGGATCAGTTCGAGACGAGTGTGATGGTTATTATAGCAAGGTTCAAGTGAAAGGTCTATCTGATGTCCAGCAGATAAGTTGACACGAATGGTGACATAATTAACAACATATGCAACACATTAACAACAAGATTCATATAATTGCATGTGAATCAGTTCATACACAAGTACGTAAGTTAAAAAACACATATCATTAAAGCAACCAGTGCAGTCCAAGTACAATAACAACATATGCATGAAAATGTGTTGGCTCTTATTATATAAATAAGTGTAAGTCACAATCATACAATACATCCATCTAAACCTGGTAGCCTCAACAGTGGAATGTTACAGCCAAATTCACCTGCTCCTCAAAGGAGATGTACTAGCTCCATGCAGTGGAGAAGCCAAGGCACGTTACAATGCTGTCCAAGCCTTCTTCAAGATAGTCTTAGTAGAATCTTCGCTGACCAAAAGCACATACAATGAGTTATGAGGGAATATTTATAGCAAAGGGTGGGGTGACCCTTGACATTCCCCTTTGTGACCATTCAACTACCCTCATGACTCTTCACCTACTCTACATCCACTATTGACACTTGAATTACACTTGAAATGACTCAACATTACAATGCACATGTACCCATGTGAACAATGGCTTGGACAAGACAAACTAGACATCATTTGGACTTAGACAACCATAGAATCCAACTGCTTGACAAGCTCATGCTGATCAACAGTGACATATTGATGCCAAGATTGGTAGTCCTTGAGAGTGTCTGTGTGTTTTACTGTGACATCTGTCTAAGACCTCAACTTTACCTCCATAGCATCTAGGTACACTTCTTGGGCTCCTCTGTCTAACTCGTCTATGAGCATGCACATCATTGTCTTTAGTGTGGCTGGACTAGCAATGTACTTGCGCATGATGTACGCACTAATAGGAAAGTCTGGGCTGGTGGCGGTGCGCATCAGCTCGTTGAAGTACGAGTCAAGATCCTCTTGGACTTGCTTCTTGGTCTTCATTTGAGTGAGGGTCCCAAGTGATGGGATTGAATGAGTGTACACTATAACCTCCATGCTTTCAAATACTCGTGAATGGGAAGCCTGTATGCTAGTGATGAATTGGGGTAGGTCTTCATAGTTTTGGACCTGACTCCGGATACGTGCTTGTAGCTCGACCGCATTAGCCTTCATCATCTTTGGCAAGTGAAGTAGGGCTCCCTTGTACTTCATCGTCCATGCTTGCATGTTATCAATGACAATATGTATGATCTTCAATATGCGCACTCTTCTTGCACATCGCTGCTACCATCCGTGGAGATGAAGGATTGCTTGATGCACGGTACCAAACTTGGAGTACAATGCTTACATAACTATGTCCAAGAACAATACTTCATCTAGTATTTCCTTCTTCAGCTAAGCTCGGGCAGACATTGTCACCAAGTCTCCTCCCTGCTTGACCACCTGTAGTTCCTTTGCCATTCACTCATTCTCAGCTATGAGAAATTGAACACTGGAGCTAGTGGATTTGGCATACACTCTAGTTGCATCAGCCAATGCAGCTAGATGCTTGTGCATATCAGTCATGATCACTTGCTCTTCAAATTGCACAGGGGATGTTTGGTCTTCTAGAGTCGGTACTCTCTGAGACTGCATAACTCTGTGATGAGATTCATCAAAGGAGATGTTGTGCATCTCTGCTTCTCGTTGACCACTAAGGATCTTAGTGCCTCCTTGGTCATCTGAGACTTCCTCATCATTTGGATGCATTGAAGCAAGTGAGTCGACCTCTCTTTGGTGAGGCATGAGGTTAGTGTCCTGTTCCAGTTCCTACTACTCCATGTATGTATTGAACAGTCAAGAGCCTGTTCTATCTCCTGAGAAAAGTCTTGCCCTTGCATGGGTTCACCCTGTTCACCTGATGCTAGTTGTTCAGAAGAATCAACTACTTGTAAGGCCGCTTCTTCATTTGTCTTCACGTGATGCGCCCCTTGCCGAATTTGCTACTGCTACGCTTCCTTCTCCTGTTGGCGTAGCACTTTTTTTTTTTTTTTTTTCCGGAGTTGCTCCCTTAGCTCATGCAACTCCTTCTCTGCTTCTTCCATTCTCCTCTTATACCTCTGCCTTCACGCGATTCGCTTGTGGCACTAATACCTCTTCTGTGGAATAGCCATAGTTGCTTGTTCTACAAGTGGATCTGCTCGTAACTTGCAACTTTGTTCCTCCTCCATGTGGTCCACAATCTTTATCTTCCCTTTGTCATGCATAGGTATGCTTGGATCTACTGTTTCTGCTATTGCTGCTACTATTAGTGTTCTCTGTGATGCTGCTTCATGCTACTGTGCTAACCACTCTATGGCAAAAATGAACTGTTCATTGGATCTGGAGGAATTGTAGCAATACCTCCATGAGTCCTCCTCAGCCTAATGACATGACCCATGGATCCAATTGAATTGAACTCTCATGTAGTGATCCTTCACGATGTAATGTGGGTCATACGGGTTGAAGCTTCGAAGGTCGAATAAGTACTTCTTCATCTATTCAGCTTCGACATCTGCTTTCTTGATGCTCCAGATCTCGTATAACCCAATCCACAACAAAAGAGTGGCCAAGGTGCCTTCTTCTTCCACTGCAGCCTAGATGTTAATCCTATTGAGATATGATATGCTACTTCCTACATGAAAAGCACATCCAACATAAACTTTGGTAGCACATGCAGAGGCTTCTCCACACTGAACACTTGGATGAACATGCCATCTAGTGAGGCATACCAATCTGCAATGCCTAACAATGCCTTCATCACTTCTCTGACATGCAAGGTGGATCCTGTTCGAATATCGACTTGTACACTAGGGTGACAAGATGGTCGGACAGTCGTATGATCAATCCTCTGAAGCTGCACTTGGACAATAACTTGAAATACATGCTCACAACAGTCTCTGCTAGTGACCACGCTCACTCTAAGACCAATGACTCATGTCAGGCACAAACTATATCTAGAATGTAGGCAGACATATAAATCTCTATATGCATGCCTTCGGGTGAATATCTAGCCTTCATAACTTTCTCCTTCAAGTGATGAGCTAGTATGCCAGGCCAGTTGCATGGTCTTCCTTCTCTAGCTAGTTGATCCAACGTGACCACCCAATTCTGAGGGAAGGTCTCATTGCTCACTTGGCCACTTAGTCGACATGTGAATATGACCAAGTATTGGTATGCCTTCCTCAATATAATTGTCTTATAGATCTGATTGGGGGTCATCCTGAAACGAGCCAGCTCCTTTACCCAATCCTTTAGAATGTCTCTGGAGTGGCCTTTACTGTTAAGCAAGCTGAATAGGGGAGTCATCACAGTCACGGGGTCGATCATCTGATACATCTCATCGTAATCTCATGCCCAGAAGGTTGCAAGATTTGTCCCACTGACACTTCTCAAGGTCATCGTCTCGGGTCAGTGTGAGAGACGATCTAGTGAATCATGTCCGCACATCGGAACGCGGGGTATCCGCATGCAATCTAGTACAAGCCAGACTTATGAATGTTGACGTACACCTAACAGTCTTCAATACGTACCCGCAAATGTTTCATTCACCTCTTGCCACTTCAGTTTGATGTCCTTGTCTAGATACATCTTCGTATCTTGATAGATTGGAAAACTAACAAACACATGCTTAGCTGTTGCTCTAGCTGCCATACCATTAGTGTCCTAAGATCCTATTCTCTTGGAAGCCATTGAGACATATGAACACCTAAAAGATCTGGAAACAAGCAGCTTGCATGGCAAGAAATATGTCAGTGGAAACAAATCAAATCCAGGGAAGGACACAACACATACCTGGGAAACTAACGAGCAATATTGCGCAAATTTCACTGGGAGGTTGAGTGACTGGCTGCTAGAACGATGCAAAAGGCATTCTGGGATGTCTAGGAGGCTGGACTGGCTGATGGATCTACGAAATGTGCAATCCAGTTGGGCAGTTGGCTGCTGGGATTGCACAATTGTTGGGAACGGGTTCCCTGGTGATCCAAAATGGATCTAAGATATATTTCTGAGTCTAAAGTGCTCCTCACAGAGGAAAATGATTTTCTAAGGATGTTCTTGGAAATAGTACCATTGCGTAGATCTTTTCATTTTGAATCTACTACAACTTGAATGGAAAAAAAGTCCAATACACAAAGATTTTCTGAAAATTACACTATCGAGCGTGAATTCCGGACTTCAAATTCTTGAAATCACCCCTATAAACCCTATCGGGTATGCCATTAGTCGCATATCGGATTGCATAGGTGGATTGGCCAAAACCCTAAATTGATGGGAATACATCGAAAAATACGAATTCCCAGACTTCAAAAATTATGAAATCGGGTCTATAAACCCATCGGGTCTGGACCTTATCAGCATATCGCTATCACAATTTCATTGGCCCTGACATCGAGGTTCATCGATCACCGATCTCTGATTAAATTTGGATCATTGATCTGCTCCCTGATCAGAAGGACCATATCGCATTGCATATCACTATCACTACGGCCCGGGTCTTATGCCATACGTCGACGCCGATAATCGACAATCGCATGTCACATTAGCCTGAGGGTCCTTCCCTTTTGGGTGTGCCGATCGCTGATCTGCCGATCAGCCGATCACAATTGCTCCATTGTATATCCTGAGGTCTCGATATCGCATGCGGGCCTATCTCCGATGTGATAAGTCAGAGGTCGCAGTCGGGGATCCCTTCCGCCTCCACTTTAAGTCCTCTGCTCAACCCTTCCGATGCGATTTCCCTTTATTAAGGCCTTAAGCCCATTTTTAGAAGATTTTGCCTCCTTTTCAAAGGACAAAGGCAAACTTCTTTTTGCGATAACTTCTGCATCCGAAGTCCATTTTAGCCCATTCAAGTTGCAGTAGATTCAGAATGAAAAGATATATGCAATGGGACTATTTCCAGGAGCATCCTTGGACTTTAATTTTCCTCTGTGAGGAGAACTTTATACTCAAAAGTCTATCTTAGATCCATTTTGGATCACACCTTCCCACTAAAAGAACTTTTGGTCTCCAAAAGACTAATATACTGATTTGAACAGTAAATGAGAGTAACAACACCCTCTTATTTTAGCCTCCATACACTTGCCTTGCATAGTGCCTCTGAACCAAAGCCTTTGTCCACTCTCCTTCCTGGATGTGCTGGTCCTCTTGGGAAGAATTGTTTTCCTCCTTGACTTCATGCAGAACTCTTGCTAAGATGGTCATAGAAGGTAGTTTGAACTTCTCTACCTTGATCGTTGATCCAAGGTGGCTAAAACAAATGTGAAGTGACATCTTCTTCATAAAACTTTCATTTGTACCTGTTTGACATGCTGCCAACAACAACAGAAATACAAACAACAACTGGATGGCTTAAACTCCTGCTTCAACAAAAAAAATAGATTTCAAATCTTGTGAACAACTCCATGTCTTAAATCTGCATACAAATGATGGACTAGATAACAAGCCCACAAAACATGCCTTTAAAAAAAATGACCCTTAGGACTCTTTTTCAAGCGTGTAGAAAAATACCTTTAGGACTCTTTTTCAAAAGATGAACCACTTCATTATCATCTCCATCTTGGAGACCAAGTTAACTTTTCCCAAGTCAACATTACATGTTACAACAAAGCAATCAACCCTTCAAGTTAAATACACATACATGTTCAAATACAAGGAAATCATCAACATCCTTGTGTTCATGCATATCATTCTCATGCATGCATTTCATCATTCAACTTTCGCTTAAGCACACCGTACTCTCGAAGCTGAAATGAAATATAATGTTGCAGTAACAAAGTGAGTCTCCTACTCAGCTTCTCCATTCACCTTCTTGGTAAAATCCTGCAACTTGCATTCCATTAACAAAGAAATGCAAATAGATGCATCAATAGACATGCAATATTAATTGGATAATAACTCTAACCATTTCTCACCAATCCCTTTCAAAGGTACTACCTCTGTCTGCACATTAGCATCAACATGTGAATCATCTTGAAACACATCAATCATGGAATCTTCCTTTCCATTTCTACCATCTTCTCTTTCTACTTTCTTCAGCTTTTGTGGAAGCATTGTTGGATTCAGAGTCCACCACTTTTAAGCAAGATGCCCTTGCTTATGGTAGTAGGTGCAACACATGTGCATGCCCTTGACAACATGATTTGCCTTGTCCAATGGACCTATGGCTTCTTGCTTCCTTTCCTTCAAAAGTTTCCTGCATGTGGCTATCCTCTTCCAACATCTAGAAACATTATGGTTATCCAAACCACAAAAGGAACATGCAATTATTTTCCCAAACTTATATGGAAATTTACCATGCTGAACATAATCAAAAGGAATATGACTAGAACCAGATTTATACCTTTCTCTTTCACCTTTATTGCCTTCATGAGGAGGTGAATTAAATGAAGAATTGGCTCCCTTTGGAACACCATCAATCTCTTCAAGGATGTTAGAGTTTCCACAACTCTCTGGTTCAAGTGTGTGCTTCTGAACACCTGCATCCTACAAATGATGTTTCAAGCTATTGAATTCCTCCTAAATACAATCTTCAAACTCTTGAGGTAGAGGACCTGAAATGAAACTCCTCCTTGGAATTGTTTCAATGGCCTTCATGGTAGCTTTGGAACCTTCTCCATAAGATTGTCCATAACCAAGACCCAAATACTTAGGCCTTTCCTCAACCATTATTGGCCCAACAATACCCTATGCATGTTTGCCCAAGCCCTTTCCTCCATAGCCCATCTTGGAAATTAGCTTGGAACCTATTCCTCTGGTATGTTTTTCAAAAGAACCAATAGAAGCATTCTTAGAAGAATTTGAAGGCAAACAGGAACTATTTACCTCTTCTTCAAGCTGATACTTGACTAAGGCTTAAAAAAATAGAGTTGTGACTCCAACTCATGCTTCCTTTTCAGGTTCATATTTGCAATATGAAGTTGCCTCTCCATTTCTTGCAATTTGTCAGAAAGCAACTGCTTCTCTTCCTCCACAGAATTCAACTACTCTCTAAGTATGATGCTCTTCCTTCCATCCTCATACATTTCTCTCACCATATCCATCATGGTGGAAAAGTCTTACTTCATGTCTTCATCAAAGTATCTTGCGATGAAGGAGGAATTTAAGGATTCACTTGTAGAAGTTGTCATTATGCCAATGAACAAAAAAACTTCAAACAAGATTAATAAAGAGCTTATTCAACAACCTTTTGCAAAAAACCTCTTGTGCTTCAAGGATTGCCTTAAGGTCCCTTGGGATAGAAGAATTCCTTCAACCCTTCTTCCTTCTTGTCCTTCTTGGACTGTGCTATCATTAACTTTCCCAACTCAAACAATAGTCAGTCTTCAAACAAGCATACAATTAACCTTTGACTATTTAAACACCTTTCGGACAAGCAATATTTGCTCTGTCAATCAAGCATTCTGATGTAACCTTGTTTGAAGGTGGGGTTAACCAATCTTAAGCTCTGATACCACCTTATCTAAAAATGGGGTGCTAAAGGCTTTTTGTCAAGCTTACAAGAACCTCTCCCACTTCCAAAGCTTAAATATTCCCAAGATATTATGATTAACCAAACGCGAAATTAATCATGCTTGAAAATAGGTGTATGCTTATGTTTGTTTTAAAACTGGTTATGTGCTTTAAGTTCACTTGCTTATGCTGATATAAAATACAGATGACAGTAAGTAAAGCAGAAAATAAGCAGCACACGCATAGTAGCAAGATGAAGAAATAAAAAAACACACATAATAGCAATATTAATTTGGAGTTCACCCAAAAATATTGGGCTATGTCTCCTTGAGCTCTAGTCAACTCAACTAGGCTCTCTGGGATTATGGCAGCAGTTATTTTACAAGCTCCACGCCAACTCCACTAGTTTACACAAAAAAAGGGCTTAGAACACCATCTCATCCCTGGTTCTGAAGCTCTCAGCTTTCTGGCTCTCGGCTCTCGCTCTGGCTCTCAGCTCTAGCTCTGGCTCTTCAGCTCTGGCTTTGTGATCTTTCAACAGTCCGCTTGACCTCAATCGACTGTCTCGACAACTTTCAGCTCTTTGGTTTTTCCACTTGACCTCCAAGCGACTCTAAGACTGCCTCTGCTGCTCTACGCATTAGCTTTTCCCTAGCTACCCCATTAATTGGGCTCTATGGCTCTCTTGAGGCATTTTTCCAACTCTGCGGCTTCCCCAACCATTTCTCTATGTGTAATCATCCCTCTGCGCTCTGCAGCTTCTGTACTTGTCTGTTCGACTGGTCATCTGGCTCTGTGACTTTGTGGCTTTGTGCATTCCCAAATGCATCATTGTCTGCAAAATGCCCGCTTGCAGTGTGGCACAATGATCAGGAGCTATTACAAAGGGATCGGGGCATTTTTCTAGGCAAAAACCCGAAAATGGATAAAAATTCCAATACATAGATATTTTCCGAAAATTACACTATCAGGTGTGAATTTCGGACTTCAAATTCCTCGAAATCACCCCTATAAACCCTATCGGGTTTGCCATTAGTCGCATATCACATCGCATAGGAAAATTGGCCAAAACCCCAAATACACGGGAATACATTGAAAAATCTGAATTCCTGGACTTCAAAAATTATGAAATTGGGTCTATAAACCCATCGGTTCTGGCCAAGGTGAACCTGTGTGTACCTCTTTTTCTTCATTCTTTGTAGTTTGATCATTAATTCTTTGATATTGACTTGCTGCACTGTAATCTGTCATTTGAGTGAGTTTCCATCAAGGACAACACCTGTATCATAATGCCAAAAATCTCCCCCTTTGGACTTGATGGCAACAACAACACCAAGTCACACTCCCCCTTTGACATCAAGGGCGAAGGGCGGACCAAGATATTCTCCCCCTTTGACATACATTATGTTGTTCATGCTCCCCCTGAATACATGCTGAAATTTCTGATTGAGCTCTCCCTTTGTACATGTTGAGATGCACTAAACCGTCCATGCTCCCTCTGAGCACATGTAGAGACTACAAAAATATTTCCAAAATAATAACATGACTCTATATCTCAACTATGTGATTATGACCTTCCTATCACCAATGACTCATACATACATCCATCTCCCAACCAAGTGGGGATATACTAAATTTGACTCATCCACCCAACCAAGTGGGGATATACCAATTGTTTATACATGACTGAAATAGAAATTATTACATCATCGTTCGCATGCATTTTAGGCCCTTTGATGACCTTTACATCAAATGATATACATGCTATTTATAACAAGGACAAACGATCTAAACAAGACCATGATAGTCATCACTATATATGATTTTCACCATCAGCAACATCAGGATCAACAGCCTGTACATTTCCATCATCCAAAGAGTCACTTGAATCAAAACAATTATGTGGATTAAGCAATATAAGCATCTTCAAGTACCAATATCTTCTAACATAATTCCAACAATGCATTATTTAAAGCATATTCTCCCCCTGAACTTGTTCCATCTATTCACTGTCAAATCAGATCATGCATATATTAGCAAAAAGTATCAAGGAATCATCATTAATCATATATATATCAAGTTAACTTGTGAGGATCAAAAGAAATTCTAAATAAAATCTTATGAGGACCAACACATTTCCACACATCATCAACAGATTCTAACCATCATCAAACAGAACAGATAATTGATTGAACCCTGTCAGATCCCTTTTCCTGAGTCTGTCTCACTGCTTTTCCTCAAACTAACATATACGCGACTGTGCAGCTTGAAACTCACATATATATGCGACTTGTCTTCATGAAAATTGTGTATGAGATTTAGAACAATGAGGTTTCACACTTTCAGCTCCCCCTGATTTTTTTTATGTCTGTACACTATGCCATGCCACATTTTTCTGACTGTACTTCTTTCTTCTTCCATAACTTTGACTGTGATGATGTTTTCTCCTTTTGGTATGGTGCCCGTAATCTTCTCCTGCATTCCTTTGCTATATGTCCAAGCTTGTTACATGCATAACATCTTACATGTTTCTTATTCCTTCTATAGCAGTCAATGGCTTTGTGACCAAACATATTTCAAGAAAAGCAATATCCCTTAAAGTACCTAGAACGTGATGATCTTTCTGTGCAACGATATTGAACCATTCTACTTCTGCATCTCGCTAAAACATGTCCAAGATTAAGACATACATAACACTCAACATTATTCATCTGAGAAAATAACCGATTATCACTTCCATATTTTGGAGTAAAATATTTTCTTTGAAGGATTTCTTTCCTTGGTTGTTGATGGGGTTGGCCTCTTATCTCCTTGTTGAGCATTTTAGGTTTTGCATTAGAGTTCCTTACCTCACCTTGTGAGCTAGATTCACCTTCAACAGATTCATAAAAACCAAGACCACTTTTAACAGCAGGAGATCTTTGACTACTAAGAATATCATCCAAAATCTTAGTATTGTCTTGAAATCATAACAATTTATCTTTTTCTTCTAATTTACTTTTTAAGATATTTACCTCAACCTGATGTTGTTCTTCCTTTTCCAGATGTTTCTTCTTCAAGATTTCTTCAGCGTTTCTTCCTTCTTCCACTTGTTGCCTTAATTTGAGAATCTCATTTTCTTGTTCTTTATCTGCTTGAGGTAGTTCTTCATTTGGCTTATTTTTTAATGATATCACTTCATCCTGCAGCATTTGACATACTTTGAAGGCACACTCCAACTGATATTTTAATCTGGTAACTTCTTCTTTGAGGGCACACTTCCTTTTGTTAAATAGATCTTGTTGATCTATGCTTTTATCTTATGCTTCATTTGCTTGTTCATCTTCAATCTAAGGTGATTCAGATTCTGAATCCTTGGTTGCACCTAATGGCCAATTGTCTCTCCTGCTGTCATTGTTCCTTTGAGCTGTGTTCTTCTTCTGAGGTGCTTTCTTTTTTATCTTCTTTCCCATTGTTTCTACGTATCTCCTTCAAGCGATCAAGCTTCTACCAAAACACCTGCTCTGATACCAATTGTTGGAAATAATATTGAGAGGGGGGGGGGGGGGGTGAATCAGTATTAGCAATTCAACAATAATATGTCTGTACACTATGCCATGCCACATTTTTCTGACTGTACTTCCTTCTTATTCCATATCTTCGACTGTGATGATGTTTTCTCCTTTTGGTATGGTGCCCGAAATCTTCTCCTACATTATTTTGCTATATGTCCAAGCTTGTTACATATATAACATCTTACATGTTTCTTATTCCTTCTATAGTAGTCAATGGCTTTGTGACCAAACATATTGCAAGAAAAAAAATATCCCTTAAAGTACCTAGAACGTGATGATCTTTCTGTGCGACGGTCTTGAACCATTCTACTTCTACATCTCGCTACAACATGTCCAAGATTATGACATACAGAACACTCAAAATTATTCATCTGAGAAAATAACCGACTATAACTTCCATATTTTGGAGTAAAATATTTTCTTTGAAGGATTTCTTTCCTTGGTTGTTGATGGGGTTGACCTCTTATCTCCTTGTTGAGCATTTTAGGTTTTGCATTAGAGTTCCTTACCTCACCTTGTGAGCTAGATTCACCTTCAACAGATTCATAAAAACCAAGACCACTTTTAATAGCAGGAGATCTTTGACTACTAAGAATATCATCCAAAATCTTAGTACTATCTTAAAATCATAACAATTTATCTTTTTCTTCTAATTTACTTTTTAAGATATTTACCTCAATCTGATGTTGTTTTTCCTTTTCCAGATGTTGCTTCTTCAATATTTCTTCAACGTTTCTTCCTTCTTCCACTTTTTGCCTTAATTTGAGAATCTCATTTTCTTGTTCTTTATCTGCTTGAGGTAGTTCTTCATTTGGCTTATTTTTTAATGATATCACTTCATCCTGCAGCATTTGACATACTTTGAAGGCACACTCCAGCTGAGATTTTAATCTGGTAACTTCTTCTTTGAGGGCACACTTCCTTTTGTTAAATAGATCTTGTTGATCTATGCTTTTATCTGATGCTTCATTTGCTTGTTCATCTTCAATTTGAGGTGATTCAAAATCTGAATCCTTGCTTGAACCTAATGGCCAATTGTATCTCCTGTTGTCACTGTTCCTTTGAGCTGTGTTCTTCTTCTGAGGTGCTTTCTTTTCTAGCTTCTTTCCCATTGTTTCTACGGATCTCCTTCAAGCGATCAAGCTTCTACCAAAGGACCTGCTCTGATACCAATTGTTGGAAATAATATTGAGAGAAGCGGGGGTGAATCAGTATTAGCAATTCAATAATAACTTTTTCATTTCCATAATTAGATTCATATACACTACTTCAGTGAAGGGAACTTGCATGTACACGCAACTGCATTTAAGGCAACTAGCGTATATCCAACAAAATTATGATTCAGTTAATTCATCATATGTTGATCTTTAACCATTGCAGCAACACTTCATTAACAATATAAACAGTAACCAAGTGCAGTAAAAATAGAACAGACCGTCACACATAAGAAACACACATGAACACCAAGATTTAAGGTGGAAACCCACTGCGGGACAAAAACCACTTGCTGCTATCTTCTTTTTAGTATAAGAAAATCCTATTTATAATCTTGTATTGGTGTAGAATCATACCAGTATGCAGGCACCCACCTACAGAAGGCTATAACCTTCTTTCATTCTCCAGCTATTACTGGAAGGGAGCTACAACCCCCTAGCTCTTGTAGTAGCTAAGCTGTTTACTAGTACATAGGTGCCGGCCTACCGAAGGCTCCAACCTTCACTCATTTTCTAGATACTACTGGAAGGGAGTTCCAACCCCCTAGCTCTTGTACTGGCCGATATGTTTAGTAGTACATAGGTTCCGACCTATTGAATGCTCTAATCTTCACTTGTTTTCCAGCTACTACTGGAAGGGGGCTCCAACCCCCTGGCTCTTGTACTAGCCGATATGTTTGCCAGTACATAGGCGCTGGGCTACAGAAGGCTACGACCTTCTCTCTTCCTCCAGGGACCACATTTCACAAATTTTCAGACTGGATACTCTTGGAACACAACACCATAATCTAAAGGCCACATTTCATCCAATTTTCATATTGGAGCCATCAACAACATTGAAGCTCAAAATCAATCACCACTGCAATACAACCATTGCATTAACCAATCATTGAATATTCAATCATCAACAAAATCAATCACCACTGCAATACAACCATTGCATTAACTAATAATTGAATACTCAATCATCAATCCCTGAATCACCCAACAACTGAATCACTGAAGCCCTATCATCAAAACATAGTCACCAGAACACAGAGTAGAACCCAGAACTCTGCAACAATCACTAGAACCAACTGCAAATTTAGATATCATATTTCATAATGTATACACTACTATGAAGAGATGAACCAGCATGTATACGCGCTTTTATCAAAGTGAACCCGCGTACAAATATGCAAATACCAACTTAAACACTTCAAAGCTATTTCAGAATTCAGTTATACCTAGATCATAACATTTGCAGAATAAAACATGCGTCAGTATTCAGATCTAGTCTATCCATGATCAAACCACATAATGATAATAAATTCCAAGCCTTAAGATCCCGATCCATCATCCACATAGGTGCATCCTTAGTTTAGATCAAGGAAAGCATCACAAACCCATAACTTGCATACTGGATCCCACACTTGATCAGATATTCAATATTTGCACACTTGATCTAATGATCTTCTCCTCCTTTTATAGTTTTAGGCCTTTCTCAATACCATGGACCAAAACCACTCAGGACCAATACCTTGGGTCAAATACCTAGGGTCAAGACCTTAGACCAGATACCTTGGACCATTACCATGGATCGAAATACCAAGGACCAAATACCTCAGACCAAAAACATAGTTTTCCAACATGTACGTGCTTTCCCTCTTGTGAAAGTGCGTGTGTACATTATATGCTCCTTTTGTTCTGTTAAATCTCATGTATACACTCATTTGTCAAGGTGAAACTGTGTATACCTCTTTTTCTTCATTCTTTGTAGTCTGACCATTAATTCTTGGCTATTGACCTGCTGCACTGTGATTTGTCATTTGAGTGAGTTGCCACCAAGGACAACACCTGTATCATAATGCCCACAGAGTTCCTGTTGGCTTTACAAGGTAAATCAAGCTGTTGATGATGGGAGGATCATGTCGCTGTAGTATATTTTGACTGAGGAGAAAGATGTTGACATTTTGACAATGGCATTTTCAAGTGTAAATTCGAGTTCCATAGAGACAAGATCATGGTGGCAGATAATCCCTTTCTTGTTGAGAGGGAGTGTTGAAATGTGGAAACAAGAATATTCCAATTTAATTTGTCCCTGAATTAAATTGTGAATTAAAATGGAATTTCGTCTTAACAACTACTTGGAAATAATTAATTAATTCATTTTGAATTAATTAGTTGGAGAAATTAAAGTTAGAAGTCTTTCTGAAGTCATGCAAGATTTATCCCATAAATTAAGGAGATAAGATTGAGTTATATTTGAGTTTTAATTAGTTAACTTAGTTTACTGAGTGAAGTCTAGTTAAATTAGTTCCAAACTGTTTGAGGAACTAATAGAGAGCTAACAGTCAGTTGATGCATGCATGCACTCAACTAGTGCTACTCCAGTTAACTGAAGATTCCCTAATCAAAAACTCATGCATGTCTATTCTGAGAAAGACTCAATTGAGATTAAAGACAAGGATAGTGTACTATCAGTTGCATGTGTTTTCTTATAAAGAAAACTCATGCATGCAGTCAAGGAATCATTCCTTGAGGATTACATAGTTTTGACAGTGTGTGAGATACTATTCCACTTGGTTGAAGGTGAATCATCCCAGAGGGACAATGCAAGGAAATAGTAGCTTGGAGGGTAGAGAGGAAGGTTGGGGAGAAGCCAATATTTCCTATGATTATTTGTTAGGATTGTACTGAGAGCTGGCTAGCTGTGAGAGCTAAGGCTTTGTATAATTCCTATGTATTCCCACCTTGTATGATAATACAGATAGTGGGGTTTTTAGCTGAGGCTTTCCCCAAAGTATTTTCATGTGTATTGTGCATTTATTATTCTTCTTCTAGTTATATTGTTCAACTTGATCTTTAATCTTCCACAAATTGATAGTAGAAGTAGGTTATAGTATTCTACTTTGATTTATATTGCATTATCAGGTTAACCTACAACAGATTTTCTACACTCTTGTTGTCAAACATCACCACAACATACCTTGTTCCTCCTTATTATTCACAAAATATACTTAGTTGCATATCCTCTCATTTCCACAAGCTACATCTCTTCAGTAAAGCATCACATTCATACATGCATCACAACAATGCCTCTCTTGGTGACCTATCTTGCTTCTCTTTTTCCATCAATGGAAATAATGCGACCAATCCTCTCTTGGAAATACCTTCCGAACTACTCAAAATATAACACTCCCTCTTAGTGAGGAAGGTATTTCCATCATGCTTCCAACTCCAGGAATTTCCTTGCATACCCATGACCATCATTACATGATTCATGAATTTACTTTCGTATCGATATCCATCCTTGTATGTGCCATGAATTCTTTGTACTCGGCCAAGATTTATCTTGTATGGTGCATGAATGTTCTCACATGCAACATGACTTTTCCAACATGATCCATGCTCGTCCTCACAGGACCTACGAATTTCCTTGCACCACCATGAATCTTCTCTCATGGTATGTGATTAACCTTGCATGGCTGGAAAAGTCCTCTATCTCATTAGAAATTGAAGATTTAAGCTTCCATAGGGTAGCTGAAAATACTTCATAGTATCCCTCTGAAGCTAGACTCCCTATGAGTCTACATGACCTCCATTGAATCACTTTGATTCCTATTCATGCTCTGATCAAATTTCCTTCAAATTAGCTCTCATACCATGTCGAAATTTCCTTAGGCCCTAAATCTGTTATGAGGCTAATCACACATACAAATACACTAAGATCCCTCAACTAACAAGAACTTTTCATAGTGGAAATATTCAACAGAGAAATCAATTAAGTACATAAATATTTTAGCCCAAATCTCGATTGTTTTATTAATACATTAATAAAATAATCATGGGGCTCCCATACCAGGGATCATGGCCCTCAATCACTAGTACAACTAGTATATATAATATACAAAACTAGGGCTTGTGATATGCTCCTTCAGATCTAAAATTTTCCCAAAATATACAAGGATAAACAATCTAACTTACTTGTTGGAGAATCCCTTCTCCTTCATCCATTTCAATCTACATTATCCTTTGTCACACAAAATTGATCACAATGGCTTGATCCATCAAATCCATTGCATATCATCCCAAATACTCATAGCGTTCTTGTTAAAAATTAATTAACAAAGAAATGAAATACATAATATTGCTGAAACACAAATACAGAAATGCATAAAAAATGAGAGACACAAATATACGTGGTTCACCCAATTTAGGCTACGTCCACAGAGAAACAACCAGTCCTTACTTTTATATTACTTAACAAAATGAAGAGATACAACCTACAACAGATTTGCTGTAATTTCCTCTTCGTTCTCACACAACGTCCTCCTCCTCTCTCTCTCACTGAGAAGATAATCCACAACTGCAAATAATTCCCTCATATAAACTAACTATTTCTTGCTAAGGAAAAAAACCATAAATTAACATAACTTCTACTGTCAGATCATCTGCCTAATGAACAACCGAGATTGACTATGAAATACACTATTTTACAAGGAATTGTTTACAAGGACAAGTACCCCTCACACCCCCCCACGTGGGGGGTGTACAATATTCCTAGGTTATACATCTGGCTAAAATAAATACCTCTGATTCAGGATTATAATCAGACTCCACACCCAACAGTTCCAACCTTTCTAGATCACTGCGCATTAGCCTCTTCAACAACACTGTTAAGTCCTTCTTGATGAAAAAATATCAACAAATAACTTTATGCAATCCACCTTCTTGAAAAAACCATATACTTGTGCCTTGTTGGCATATACACAAACCTAATACGCTAGGGTCACCATCTTAAGCTCCTTGAAATCTATTCCTAGGGTTAAAAAACTCTCGTCCCTCTTTATTTTAGGCCTATGGTTTTCCTCATAAATCGTCTAATCCTGCAAACTCATTTTCTTGCTTGGGTGACCTTCTTAAGGGCATGCATGACCTCCTTTTCCCCTTGGTTCTACCATCCATTAGCCTGAGGCCTCACAACCTTCTTCTATTCTACTTGTGTCCTTCATTTCTTGCTTGCACCCTCCTTATCTACCTATATTGCTTCTTTCTGTTCATAGAAAAGAGGGTTAACGACCCTATTTTTGTGGATAAGACTGATTTGAGGCCTCCTGCCTCCATATAGGGCTTCAAACTCCCATATTATTGAGTAGAATAGTGGTTGTAGTATATCTGAGTCCTTTCAGCCTCCTAGAGTAGAAACAAAACTTCGGCCCTCAGAACCATGTGGGGAAGTATGGATTCTATATGGCAAGCTACCTTATTTTGCAAAGTGAAACATATCCTCCACGTCCAGCAGTAGGTAAATCAACCTTCTTCTTCTAAAGATGAATCCTTCTCACAAAATCAGAAATTAGACCATTCAACCATCTTATCCTAGTTGCAGATACTCCTTGAGGAACTTGAGTCTCCTGTTATCACAAAAAAATGATCATCTAGCCTTAATTTACTAGATGGATAGAGGTACACCATGTAAGGCCAATTTTACCATAGTAAAATTGCTTTAACTGTGAGAAATTACTTAATAAACCACATTTGTTAAGTAATTTATAATTAAACCCATGAAGAATAATTAGATAAATCACTATTTGTTTAATTATCTTCTAGGAATAATTAGTTAAACCATTGTTTAATTAATATTGCTTGTCATATTTGACCCAATTATGAAAAATAAACAGATACATTATTAATTATCTTATTTTTCTCTAGGAATAATTAATTAATCACTAATTAATTATTATTTCTTATCAAGTTTGACTAAATCCCTTAGGAATAATTAAATAAATCATTATTTGTTTATTATTCCTTAACCAAATTTCTTGAGATGATAAATAAATCATTTATTATTTATTATTTCTAAATAAAAGTTTAAATACTTTTTCCCTCCTAACCAAATATAATAAAATATTCCAAGTGGTTATTTCTAGAATTGGGTTAATAATACTTTATTATTGCTTATTATTGAAGGATAACCTAATATTTTGATATAAATAGAAGGGTTTTCCATTCATTATTCACTTTTGATCATTTTCATTGCTGCACTCACTACTGTAACTTTGATTATTATCATTATCGCACAACATCTTCTTTTTCATTTGAGTTCCCATTGAGCTCAAACATTTAATTTGTTGGGTTTACACATTATAAAGGAGAGAGACTCTACAAAAGCTGAAGAAATTTGAGGATAGCCAAGAAACCATCCCATAGAGGGGGACTGGTAACATTTATTTGTTCCATTCATAGGTGTTGTTTAGTAAAATATGTCCTTTGTATATCTGTTTTCCATTGGATTATTGGAGTTACCCGCATTTATTACAATTTCATTTTGTTGTTTAACTATGATTATGGAATAGATTAGGGCTTTGGCAGGTTTTGTTTCTATCATTTGTTGCATATCTACAATGTTTAACAACTATTTATATTGTTGACACTGTTTTTCATCCTCAACCTTAGGTGATTTATTTTCGTACACATATGAGAAGAAGACACTATTAAAAAAATTGGTAACTCCACTGGGGATTTTCTGATTGTCTCCAACAAAATTGGCGACTCCACTGCGTTTTACTTCTGATCCAGAAGCCTAGGTGACCTTTAGTTTTCAGCTTAGGGTTTCTTCTTTTTTTAGTCTCGTAATGTTGTTTACTATCATTTTGACCCTAGATCAGTCAAAATTCTAACTTCCGTAAGTCGTCTGGTCTTTTTCGCAGGTCACAGGAACCAACCGCAATAGAGACAACAATTTTTCCCGAGACTTGCCGACCGAGAATCAAGGAGAAACAATCACACTTTTCTGCCCCAAATGTGTGATATGGAGTTCCAGAGCGCACCATCTGGCCCAAAAAGTGCTATCCCTTAGGAATAAGGTTAGTACCCACGATTTTTAGGGTTTCTGGGATTTTTTCAGATTTGTTTATGGGTTTTTCCAAGAGTTGTCCGTTAGGTTGGTTGACCATTGCCATATCATGCTTACGCCTTGATCTAGTCTATATTTCTCATCAAAGTGGAATTTATCCCCTTAGGTCTTCTAGTACACTTCCACCTTTATAGGAGGAGTTTAGCTGACTAAGAAGTCTGAGTTTCATCATCGCTTTCAACGATATTTTCCAAATCTGTACCTTTCTATTTTAGATCTTCAATGATAGGTTATTTCCATCGAAATTTTTATCTAAAACCTTGTTTGGTCATTTTCCTTAGGGTCCCATTGGTTTCCCTAGGTTTTACACCCATCTCCATATATTTTGTAGTGATTTTCCTCTCTAGTTTTTTTTTTTTGTTGCACTTTTGAGCAGCATAGTGTCATTTGATCCTAGTCACATCGTCACTTAGTTCTCTTGGCTTTTTTAGTGTGTTTTTAGCTGATTTCACCACCAAGCAGCACAGTGTTTACAAACCTAGTTTGGGTGGGGTTTAGTTAATTGATTTGTTGTTCATTTTCTGTTTTTAATTTTAGTTTATTTCAGCAATATTTTTTCCTTTTTCAAACATGATCTAGGCTAAATTAATAAATAGACTTACACACACAAGCACACCTTAAGTGAAGGGCTTTTGGTTTACACCACCAAGCCAAGATTTAACTTAATTAATTTATCTCCCCACACAAATACAAAAACATCTGGTTGATATCCCTTCACCAATTCTATGTCACTTGTGTCTTACCACTATTCCGCCACCAATGAGTTTGTCGCAGAGACTCTTAGGCCTTCATCCCCAGTTTCCACTTGGGCGTATTACTCCTCCCCACAGGGTTCGAGTTAGTCCTCCCCCAAGTCCCCATACTGATTACGACAGCTCCTCTGCTACCTTTCATGGTTGGGTTAAGTCTCCCAGATTTTAGCCAGTTGATAAATGACCCTATACATCATAATGTTGGTTGGCCAGCTATGTCGACTAAGCTCCCCTTCGACATCCCAAAGTTTGAGGGTAATTCTGGAGAGGATCCCACCAATCATGTCTGCTCCTTCCATATGTGGTGTTCATCCAATTCTATCACCAATGATTCCATTCGTCTTCGGTTGTTCCAACGCAAACTCACTAGAGATGCTGCAAAATGGTATGTAGATTAGTCTGCCGCCTCTCATTCCATTTTTGTAAAGCTTTCTAAAGTGTTCCTCTCATATTTTCAGTTACCTCTCCAATACGACACTGATATGGAGCTCTTTACCGCATTACATCAATCCTCTACCACTCATATTTCCGATCATTTTCAGGAATGGCATAGAAGGAGGAGCACATGTCATTCCCTGCCCTTCAAAGACCGTGTCTACCTTGATTAGTTTCTTAGGATCCTGTTGAGGGCCCGAAGATCGGGTCAACAACAAGGGGGATACCCACCTGGTCCGGAACATGGTTGGCGGCTCCTTGCCCGTTTGGTGTAGCGGGTCCGACTGGGGATAATGGGACCAACTTCCCAATCTCAAGGTTATGTGTGTGTGTGTAGATTTTGATTATGCTGATTCTGAAAGTATTTTAGAGCTAACTCAAATCTAACTAGTAAACAGATTCTATACTATTGTAATCTAATGAAAACAACACATCTAATCTACGCTAACCCGGGATATATCTCTTATATTATGCGATCTAAAAAGATTTCGAACAATAACTGGTAATAAAGATCATTCAGCTATCATAAGAATATGAACCATTTAAGATAAACCATTCTGCATAAGAAGTTAGGCAAAACAGTTGTGAACAACATATCGCATAATAAGTCATTCATATGTCAAGCAAAAACAAATGATTCCACCGTACAGAAGTGCCAAATGGTAACCCAAACATCCATACATTAACATATAAACAACTAAAACTCCATATCACTTTAAGAATATGAGCAGAAATTCGTCAAGAGATAAAAGTACCATTTATGACTGATTTTCACTCACAAACTTCAAGCAATAACGATTCATCTCTACTTACTTCTAACATCTACCAAGAGTACAAAAATGCAACATCAGTAGCAGACATTAAAATGCAAACATAAATAAATCTCGATCCTTCCATTCATCAAAACCTCCTCTGAGGGTGCAGAAGTGCATGTTCCGAGGACAAGTTTTTTACAAATTTCTGGACCCTTCTCTAAATGCATGAGAAGGGTTAAAATACTACTTCCTAATTCTAATAATAGTATCATTGCAAAATTTCAGGATACGGTTTTCAAATGACCGTCCTTTTTCTAATCTAGTTAAAAGGGAAAAACAACATTCTAAATGAAATCATTTGTGAACTTGGTCTTTGAAGCTGCAAGTGTCCAGCATAGGCTTGAGAAGAGTCGACTGGCTGATTTCTGCGCTGAGCTGGGCTGCGAAAACGACATCTATGAGAGCTGGCGCTACCTTCTCGGCTGCATTCGTAATGCACTTCACCGTCATCCATTGACTGTGCGGTTTAACCAAGTACGTCCAGTAGCTTTCCCAATTCAACCTAGCCAATGCTTGGATTGCTTTCCCTTTTGCCTGCGCTTTCTGACTCCATTCTGTTTCCAGTTGCAACTTGTTTGGTAGGTACCCCGGGGTGGTTTCTGTAATTAAATTGGCCCTATGTAAATTCTCATTTACACAGTCGATAAGAATGCTTGCCTGTGTCACCGCTGTCTCTGCTGCTTGCTCCGCCTGCGTGATTTGTTCGTCCCATTTATTAAAGAGCAGCTCCTTATGATTTTCATTAATCTTGGGTGCCCCTGCTCTTTTCCCTTCCTCGTCATCTTGCCAAGTCAGATATTCTGTCACCCTCTTGTCATTCTGATCATAGTCGCTCCGCAATTCCACCACCTGACTGGTGATTTTGTCGCTCAGCTCACAAAAGTGCCTCCACTGTGATATTTTACGTCCCAACTCTTCCTGTTGCTGCAGTAGTTGCTCGTTCAAGCCGATGGACTCTGAAATAAACTCTGCCAGTTTAGGCTCATCTTTATGCATTTCTTGCACCGTCTGCAGTTGTTTTTCTTTTTCTTCAAGACTTTTCTGATAGCCTATCTGCATCTGTTGAAAGTCTTCCTGTAGCTTTTCTAGCTGTCTGGAAGCTTCAGTGTTCGCGTTGGCTTGTTGCAACTGTTGTTGTAGCAGTTGTATATGATTTTCTTGTTCCTTTAAAAGTTGCTGAACTTCAGAGGCCTTGTTAATAGTTGTAGAGGCATATGCTCCTGCAATCTGAGACAGCTTCGTGAGATTTTCGGTCGGATTATTATTTGGGTCTTTCCACAAGACGTCCAAATGTTCAGCATTTTGAGACAGTGTATCCTCAAGCTTTCTCTTCTTTCTCTGTCTCCTTACAACTGCTTTGTGTTGGGGACTATAGAATACATCCAGTGGGGGAATTTCTTCTACGTTAAGTAGAAGTTCTGAGGCTGGAGTGATAGGAAGGTGTTCAGCTTCTGTGGTGCTACTGACCATGGTCGAAACGACTTCTTGCACCACCTGTGTATTGTTCACAGGTGTTTTCGGGACTTGCCCTTCAAGATTGATCAATTCATTGAAGGTTTCCCACTCTTTATCTAGCTCTATCGTGACAAGTGGTGCTTCGATGACAGGAGGGGGGACATCTCTTGGTGGTGAGGCAATAACTTGCTGCTGAGACATCGCGCTCGACTGAGCTGTGTCTTTGGTTGTTTCTTCGTTTTTTCTTTGTTCGTGACCAGACTCTTTAGGATGCTCAGATACTTCTTGGGCGGCGTTGGACTTAGATCTGGAAGTGCTGGAGTTTTCACTGAGGCTGATGCTCAGAGTCGGTTCTCTAGTAGGTATTCGCAGCTTCTCTAGTGGAATACTAGCCAGCCTTGTTTCTCTGTATAACGTGAATTTCTGGAGGTCATCTGAATACAACCTCGACTGAGCTTCGTGCAAAATTTCTTTGAGAGAGCTCTTATTCTGAAAGAGATCATCAAACAGATCTTTCTTTCCAGAGAACACTCTTATCTAGACGTTCGTTGTGAATTCTTGGGCCACATTATTTGGGTCGAATGGTCTCGCTGGGAACTTAAATAATTGAAGACACGTCACATTCTCCACCTCGCCAAAAGCGTGTCCTACATCGAACAAAGAGAAGGCCCCACAAGTGACGGGAAATTGAGGCCAAATGGCCTTCTTCTTGTCCTTTAGGTCCTTGGTCAAGCCGCCTTCAGAACAGATTTGATAAGCGATTTCCCGGGCCAAAAGTTTATCAGGGATATATATGGGTAGGACATGCGGAGGTACAGTGCTTCCAAAAACTCTAATGTAAGTAAACCATTCTTCCCCAAACCATCTTGCGACGTGGATGATGTCAATTTGGGCCTCGGGGGAGCACCTTGGGGGGTCCTTATCATATATCATTCTATATAGGGGCAAAATAACCCCATGGCAAATCTGGTAAAAATGAGGGGCAAACTGGGAATCCCATAAGATCTTATGATAAACATGGATGGGCAATGGGTCTTGGGTAGTCCATTTCCATCCCATAGTAGGAAAATTAGATACAAGACAAACATAATCCATAATATAGGCAGACAGATAAAAAGGAGGATAGACCCTTTGAGAAAAGGATCTCTTACACCGGTAAGTGACAACGGCCGTGTATAGAGTATCAGAAAGGATTTTGGCCCAATCTAGGATTTCGGCGTTAGTGGCAGCATCAATTAATGGCAGCCATTCAGATGAAAACTTGTTGATATCGGGCATACCAAATAACCTACAGAGCATGGCTGCAGCAAAACAATATGGAGAGGTAAGGGAACCAGTGCTGTACATACCGTTTTTATCCTTTTTTAGCGGCTCGTCTCTTCTAGACCATTCTTTAGTGGTGTCTGATAGATTTGGATTCTCTACCGCGAATTTCTTAACAAATTCTGCATTATAGGTCGCTTGCAGTTCAGGAAGATGATACATAAGCTTTAGATCTTGGGCAGCAAACGATCCCACGAGCCCATGTCCATGAACTTTGAATTGTCTGCCCTTTAATTTTGCATCATCCAATATCCACTTGATCATATCTGTGTATGGTAGAATTTTGGGTCTTGTCGCTATTCTGTAAAGGAATGAACATGCTAGGTCCTCCAAGGACGCCTCAGAAGAGCGTGGTGCGCCTGCGACAGTAGTCACCTTCATTATTCTAGGTTTTTCTTCCTCTAGCAGCCTGTACATGCCTTCCCATGTTGATATCCCTGCGTCTTTGTTGCAGGCTGTGTCTGTGTACAGGGGCGCCATCTCCTTGGTCTTCTCCCTCACTTCGGAGCTTTGAGCTCTATTTTTCTTTCCCATTTCTCTTTGCGTTTCTGTCTGCGACGTCTTAGCGTTTTGTTCCTGCAGATTACGAGTGAAATGGAAATGACTGATCCAGAAAGGTGATGGGAGAGTTTTAAATGCAAGAGATAAAACAAATATGCCACCTTACGTGAAGTAAATCTCTACCAAGGCATGTGTCTTTAATCCATTTAATAATTGACAACTAATTCATTTACTATCATTAAAAGCGCATGATTTCGGGTCAAATTATAGCAAGTGGCTTTCCTTTGAATGGCGCGCCCGAAGGATTCGTACTAAGGTGATTTATGATTTGCTGATGTACCCTCGCATGTCATGCAATCGCAAATCGCACCGTCGCAAATCGCATGGATGTGGCATCGCAGCGATCGCAATATCGCAGATTGCTGGAATTTGATGTTCACCATATCTTGCCTGGCTCATTTCTGCGATATGCGATCTAGCGATCGGCGTTATCGCAGATCGGCGAATCTTTAAGTTTTTCTTTATGAGCGTTACCAATTTGCGATGCGATGTCATTATTAACACGAGGATCTTGCGCATAAAAAGGGAAATGAAGGTGTTTCCTATCCTTTTGCAACGCGACCTTAAAGGTTTTCTCTTTTAACATAGACTTAGGCCTTAAAATATCCAAGAGGCTTTTTCCAAGCGTATGATTGTGACTTCAAAAAGAAACTCTTTCTTTCTCTAAAAATTAACTAAGGGTCCCCATTCATTCAGTATCATGGTTGATACTTAATTGAATAAGGGGGGGTGTTGCTGGCTACAACAATTGGCGATTCACTTGGGAGAACCAGTTATCTCTGCTTTTACATTTATGCTTTCAAACTTCCTGAGAAAAATGTCTTAAAGAAAAACTTGAACTTTATTATAAAAAGATAAAGCAAATAATACTTTAAACTGTCAATGATGTTTCGTTTCAACCTGTTTCTATTTCAATTACTTGCGTCTTCAGCTTGTCTTTGCATTTAAACCAGTCATTACTTGGTCTTGTAAAACATAAAATAAAGTCTTCTCTATGTATCAGCTCTTTTTTTTTAAATATGCTCCTTTGTCGCAGGTAGAGCCTCTGCTGCCAGCAGGCGTCCATAGCCTCGACAGGGTTACCTATTACCCAGCAATGATCCTTTATCCTGCTTAAGGTTATTTACAACTTTTTCAGAGAAAAATCCTTTTTTGACACTTTTTCCTTTTTATTCTCTAAAGAACAATGTCTTGGTTTGGTGGCCAAATTATGACACAGTCATTCACTTGATTTACACTTTTGCTGAACAAGCTAGCTCGTGATGAGACCCCTTGCCTTTTGATTGCAACAATCTTGAGTCATTGCCCTGTTTTGGTAGACAGTTTTGGCAAAGTCAGCAAGTTATAATATCTGTGATCATGATAAGCCGGCTCGTGATGAGACCTCTCATTCTTTGAGATATAGCGTCTTTTTAGATTATTCCTCTGAATGCTGTGTTTTCCTTTAGCAGGGAGGAAGTCAAATTTTCTTTCCTTAAGAAAGTTCTGGACGACAATGATAGGGCTGTTTTTGGTAATGGCTGCTTTCACAGAGAATTTTTATTTTAATATTGATACCTTTCATTGTGCTGACCTAAAAACAAATTTTCCACTGAGATAGCTTTCTTTAAAGTTTTTGCAGTTGAAACTATCATCATATCTGGGTTAAAGTTCTATTGATAATAAAGATCAAATTCCTAAAAGATTTGCTGTTCATAGAAGCAGAAGTTTCAAAAATTTTCAATAGAGAAAAAAAAAGGTGCCTTTAGTAAATGCCAAATGCCGTTAACCAAAGAAAACATTATTATGAGAGGCAAACATTCCCTAGGGTTATGTAGAGAATATGAATAACTTTTCCTATCGATTTATTAAAAGCAAACCTAATAACCTAGCTAAATTACTCCTACTCCTATTCTAACTATATAAGGAAATAACTATGTGAAATGATATTTCCAATGGAACCATGTATTCATTTTTATTCCTAGCCATATGAATCTTCCAAGCATGAGTAAAAAGAACCAAACTTTCCTTGGATCATAAATATTGGCTGTGGAATAAAAACATACAACCCCAATTGGAATTCTGTCTGATTTTCCTTTCTCATGAGAGTTCTTTTCCAACTGGATACCTATTGGATCATAAAAATTGGGATGAATTTCTGTTATGAATTGATGATCTCTCAATAGGAAGGATAACAAGTCATATTGCGAAAATGATTTTTTAGTTTTAATGACTTGTAACCTGTTTTTTGTTAACGCTGAGTTTTTAGCGATTTCGTTTGAAATGAAAGTTCTCATATATAAATCGCTAAAACATAATCTATCAAAAGTTTGAAAATTTAAAAAGAAATCCGATTTTGTACAAAATGAGTGCAAGTGAGAAAGAAATGATTGGGTATTTACAGAAATAGTGTTACAACACAACTGGGATTTACTTGTAACATCTTGCTCCTCACAAGAACTGGCCAGGTTTTGTGAATCAGGAACTAAGTTATGATTGCGAACAGGGATGAAGCTTTCCTCATGATATGAATCATAGATCGGGGTATTGTCTTGGATAGTAAAATTATTCAAATGAGCTTTTACTTTGGGATGAGGGTCGGCTGATATGATTTCTGATTTGAGATGTTCCTTATTATCTGACCCTAGTTGAGTTACTTGAGATAACTCAACAACATCATCGTTGTCAAAGTAACTATCGCAAAAGACTCTACAGATTTCCCTAGGTTCCTCTTTTTCATTATATATTTTCAGACAAGGGAGGTCAGGAAGCTCTTGTTTGACATTGATCAAAGGTTGTGCTAAAGCGGTCTCTTTATCTTGAAAACCCAATGATGAGTCGTTTGAATAACCCTCTGTGTTTTTTGAGATATGCTTGATATTGAGAGGGGAAAAATTGTCATCACTAAAAACATCGGGATAAAGAGAAAAATGTGAATCTGGAATAATGCATTTAAAAACATCATGAAGAAAATTTTGTTCATCAGATTCATCATAAACATCGGGCTTTAGATCATACCTTTGTGCGCTGATACTTTCTGAAAGAGAAACAGTTGGTTGATCTAACCTTGGCATCAGCATTCGTTGATTTGAAATGATATTGTCTGACTTTATGTCAGAGTCATCTTCTGGTTCCAAGGTAGTTTCCCTTTCAGCATTTTCGTCTTTATTTTCTGGTATTAGAGCATGCATGACTCCTAGGCTTTGCAGATTTTCTTCATTATGGACGATTTGTGTATTTGACTTGAAATGCTCATCTATATTAGAAGAAAACGAAATAAAGGTCGAGCTACTTTCTGCTTGGTCAGATACAGGAGGTAGGAAATACTCATCATGATCTGAATATTCTTCATCTGTGAGCTCATCCTCGAGATCACACTGTAGACATTTAAGATGAAATCGCATATTGAAATCCCTTACGGGTTCATCTTGTTTCCGTAGATAATCAATTTCATCATATACCTGGTCGTAGTCATAACAATCAAATTCCAAGATGAAAGTCCTAACGAATTGGTCCCAGCTGTGGATTGATGCAACTGGGAGGGTTCTGCACCATTTTCTAGCTTCCGCTGTGAATGTAAGAGTAAAAATCCTGCACAAAACGCCTTCATCAATTCTTTGAATATCAAAAATCGAAACTTTTTGAATGAACTGAAGGGCATGATTAAATGCAGAAGAATTATTCTTACCGTTGAACTTTACCTGAGACAAGAGCCTTACCACATCTGTTGGAGTGTTGGAAGAGGTAGGAACATGGATGCAACTCCAAATAGGAATTCTATGAGCAGCCATCCTGTTTCAAGATTTATAATTTGGAAAACATTCCAACAGACACTATGCTCAGGCCCTCCTTCTAGCGCCAAATATGTTGAGGGCCCGAAGATCGGGTCAACAACAAGGGGGATACCCACCCGGTCCGGAACCTGGTTGGCGGCTCCTTGCCCGTTTGGTGTAGCGGGTCCGACTGGGGATAATGGGACCAACTTCCCAATCTAAAGGTTATGTGTGTGTGTGTAGATTTTGATTATGCTGATTCTGAAAGTATTTTAGAGCTAACTCAAATCTAACTAGTAAACAGATTCTATACTATTGTAATCTAATGAAAACAACACATCTAATCTACGCTAACCCGGGATATATCTCTTATATTATGCGATCTAAAAAGATTTCGAACAATAACTGGTAATAAAGATCATTCAGCTATCATAAGAATATGAACCATTTAAGATAAACCATTCTGCATAAGAAGTTAGGCAAAACAGTTGTGAACAACATATCGCATAATAAGTCATTCATATGTCAAGCACAAACAAATGATTCCACCGTACAGAAGTGCCAAATGGTAACCCAAACATCCATACATTAACATATAAACAACTAAAACTGCATATCACTTTAAGAATATGAGCAGAAATTCGTCAAGAGATAAAAGTACCATTTATGACTAATTTTCACTCACAAACTTCAAGCAATAATGATTCATCTCTACTTACTTCTAACATCTACCAAGAGTACAGAAATGCAACATCAGTAGCAGACATTAAAATGCAAACATAAATAAATCTCGATCCTTCCATTCATCAAAACCTCCTATGAGGGTGCAGAAGTGCATGTTCCGAGGACAAGTTTTTGACAAATTTCTGGACCCTTCTCTAAATGCATGAGAAGGGTTAAAATACTACTTCCTAATTCTAATAATAGTATCATTACAAAATTTCAGGATTCGGTTTTCAAATGACCGTCCTTTTTCTAATCTAGTTAAAAGGAAAAAACAACATTCTAAATGAAATCATTTGTGAACTTGGTCTTTGAAGCTGCAAGTGTCCAACATAGGCTTGAGAAGAGTCGGCTGGCTGATTTCTGCGCTGAGCTGGGCTGCGAAAACGGCATCTATGAGAGTTGGCGCTACCTTCTCGGCTGCTTTCGTAATGCACTTCACCGTCATCCATTGACTGTGCGGTTTAACCAAGTACGTCCAGTAGCTTTCCCAATTCAGCCTAGCCAATGCTTGGATTGCTTTCCCTTTTGCCTGTGCTTTCTGCCTCCATTTTGTTTCCAGTTGCAACTTGTTTGGTAGGTACCCCGGGGTGGTTTCTGTAATTAAATTGGCCCTGTGTAAATTCTCATTTACACAGTCGATAAGAATGCTTGCCTGTGTCGTCGTTGTCTCTGCTGCTTGCTCCGCCTGCGTGATTTGTTCGTCCCATTTATTAAAGAGCAGCTCCTTATGATTTTCATTAATCTTGGGTGCCCCTGCTCTTTTCCCTTCCTCGTCATCTTGCCAAGTCAGATATTCTGTCACCCTCTTGTCGTTCTGATCATAGTCGCTCCGCAATTCCACCACCTGACTGGTGATTTTGTCACTCAGCTCACAAAAGTGCCTCCACTGTGATATTTTACGTCCCAACTCTTCCTGTTGTTGCAGTAGTTGCTCGTTCAAGCCGATGGACTCTGAAATAAACTTTGCCAGTTTAGGCTCATCTTTATGCATTTCTTGCACCGTCTGCAGTTGTTTTTCTTTTTCTTCAAGACTTTTCTGATAGCCTATCTGCATCTGTTGAAGGTCTTCCTGTAGCTTTTCTAGCTGTCTGGAAGCTTCAGTGTTCGTGTTGGCTTGTTGCAACTGTTGTTTTAGCAGTTGTATATGATTTTCTTGTTCCTTTAAAAGTTGCTAAACTTCAGAGGCCTTGTCAATAGTTGTAGAGGCATATGCTCCTGCAATCTGAGACAACTTCGTGAGATTTTCGGTCGAATTATTATTTGGGTCTTTCCACAAGACGTCCAAATGTTCAGCATTTTGAGACAGTGTATCCTCAAGCTTTCTCTTCTTTCTCTGTCTCCTTACAACTGCTTTATGTTAGGGACTATAGAATACATCCAGTGGGGGAATTTCTTCTACGTTAAGTAGAAGTTCTGAGGCTGGAGTGATAGGAAGGTGTTCAGCTTCTATGGCGCTACTGACCATGGTCGAAACGACTCCTTGCACCACCTGTGTATTGTTCACAGGTGTTTTCGGGACTTGCCCTTCAAGATTGATCAATTCATTGAAGGTTTCCCACTCTTTATCTAGCTCTATCGTGACAAGTGGTGCTTCGATGACAGGAGGGGGGACATCTCTTGGTGGTGAGACAATAACTTGCTGCTGAGACATCGCGCTCGACTGAGCTGTGTCTTTGGTTGTTTCTTCATTTTTTCTTTTTTCGTGACCAGACTCTTTAGGATGCTCAGATACTTCTTGGGCGGCATTGGACTTAGATCTGGAAGTGCTGGAGTTTTCACTGAGGCTGATGCTCGGAGTCGGTTCTCTAGTAGGTATTCACAGCTTCTCTAGTGGAATACTAGCCAGCCTTCTTTCTCTGTATAACGTGAATTTCTGGAGGTCATCTGAAGACAACCTCGACTGATCTTCGTGCAAAATTTCTTTGAGCGAGCTCTTATTCTGAAAGAGATCATCAAACAGATCTTTCTTTCCAGAGAATACTCTTATCTTGACATTCGTTGTGAATTCTTATTTGGGTCGAATGGCCTCGCTGGGAACTTAAATAATTGAAGACACGTCACATTCTCCACCTCGCCAAAAGCGTGCCCTACATCGAACAAAGAGAAGGCCCCACAAGTGACGGGAAATTGAGGCCAAATGGCCTTCTTCTTGTCCTTTAGGTCCTTGGTCAAGCCGCCTTCAGAACAGGTTTGATAAGCGATTTCCCAGGCCAAAAGTTTATCAGGGATATATAGGGGTAGGACATGCGGAGGTACAGTGCTTCCAAAAACTCTAATGTAAGTAAACCATTCTTCCCCAAACCATCTTGCGACGTGGATGATGTCAATTTGGGCCTCGGGGGAGCACCTTGGGGGGTCCTTATCATATATCATTCTATATAGGGGCAAAATAACCCCATGGCAAATCTGGTAAAAATGAGGGGCAAACTGGGAATCCCATAAGATCTTATGATAAACATGGATGGGCAATGGGTCTTGGGTAGTCCATTTCCATCCCATAGTAGGAAAATTAGATACAAGACAAACAGAATCCATAATATAGGCAGACAGATAAAAAGGAGGATAGACCCTTTGATAAAAGGATCTCTTAGACCGGTAATTGACAACGGCCGTGTATAGAGTATCAGAAAGGATTTGGGCCCAATCTAGGATTTCGGCGTTAGTGGCAGCATCAATTAATGGCAGCCATTCAGATGAAAACTTGTTGATATCGGGCATACCAAATAACCTACAGAGCATGGCTGGAGCAAAACAATATGGAGAGGTAAGGGAACCAGTGCTGTACATACAGTTTTTATCCTTTTTTAGCGGCTTTTCTCTTCTAGACCATTCTTTAGTGGTGTCTGATAGATCTGGATTCTCTACCGCAAATTTCTTAACAAATTCTGCATTATAGGTCGCTTGCGGTTCAGGAAGATGATACATAAGCTTTAGATCTTGGGCAGCAAACGATCCCACGAGCCCATGTCCATGAACTTTGAATTGTCTGCCCTTTAATTCTGCATCATCCAATATCCACTTGATCATATCTGTGTATGGTAGAATTTTGTGTCTTGCCGCTATTCTGTGAAGGAATGAACATGCTAGGTCCTCCAAGGATGCCTTAGAAGAGCGTGGTGCGCCTGCGACAGCAGTCACCTTCATTATTCTAGGTTTTTCTTCCTCTAGCAGCCTGTACATGCCTTCCCATGTTGATATCCCTGTGTCTTTGTTGCAGGCTGTGTCTGTGTACAGGGGCGCCATCTCCTTGGTCTTCTCCCTCACTTCGGAGCTTTGAGCTCTATTTTTCTTTCCCATTTCTCTTTGCGTTTCTGTCTGCGACGTCTTAGTGTTTTGTTCGTGCAGATTACGAGTGAAATGGAAATGACTGATCCAGAAAGGTGATGGGAGAGTTTTAAATGCAAGAGATAAAACAAATATGCCACCTTATGTGAAGTAAATCTCTACCAAGGCACGCGTCTTTAATCCATTTAATAATTGACAACTAATTCATTTACTATCATTAAAAGCGCATGATTTCGAGTCAGATTATAGCAAGTGGCTTTCCTTTGAATGGCGCGCCCGAAGGATTCATACTAAGGTGATTTATGATTTGCTGACGTACCCTCGCATGTCGTGCAATCGCAAATCGCACCGTCGCAAATCACATGGATGTGGCATCGCAGCGATCGCAATATCGCAGATCGCTGGAATTTGATGTTCACCATATCTTGCCTGGCTCATTTCTGCGATATGCGATCTAGCGATCGGCGTTATCGCAGATCGGTGAATCTTTAAGTTTTTCTTTATGAGCGTTACCAATTTGCGACGCGATGTCATTATTAACACGAGGATCTTGCGCATAAAAAGGGAAATGAAGGTGTTTCCTATCCTTTTGCAACGCGACCTTAAAGGTTTTCTCTTTTAACATAGACTTAGGCCTTAAAATATCCAAAAGGCTTTTTCCAAGCGTATGATTGTGACTTAAAAAAGAAACTCTTGCTTTCTCTAAAAATTAACTAAGGGTCCCCATTCATTCAGTATCATGGTTGATACTTAATTGAATAGGGGGGGTGTTGCTGGCTACAACAGATCCTTTTATCACCCATTGCCAAATATGTCGCGTATCACTTTCCTCAAACAGAGGAAGAAGCTCTCCAAACCGGTCTAAGAAATGACTTGATTTATGCCCAATATGGTTATGTCTATATCATTATTCCATACCTCCCCCATCCTGGTGGTGCCAATGCACCGGGGGAATCTCAGGCCACCGACGGTATCTTTGGAGCCATTTCACATCCTTTACCATATACTTAGAAAAGTTATGGCTATCCATACGGGGGCACCAGTTCCTCCAACACTTATGCCCCTCCTACTAGCAACATGTTTTTAGGGCCAACCAATTCTCAACCTGTCTACCTAGTTGTTGCCCCTCCATCATCTTATCCCTATGCACAGTCGAGTGCTCTAGCCCCTCAAGCATTAGTGCTACAACCTCCCATGCATCCTTAGCCCCAGAAGCCACCGCCTCCTCAGGATCAAGTGTTTACACAGTAGAGTGCGACCAATCCCAAAAATTCAAAGAAAAATAATAAGGGGAAGGGTAACAAGGATAACCAGGGTAATCAAGGTAATCAACCTAGTGAACCCCAAGGGAACCAACCTAACACCAACAACCGGAAACAGGGCAGTCAGCCCAAGCAGAACAAGGCTATTTATACGAATAAGCCTTATGCATGTTGTGGTGTACATGGCCATTATACACATGAGTGTCCTTTCTTACTCAAGATGCGCCAAATGTGGGAAGCTCAGCAACTTCTAGAGGTCAACCACCCATCCAAAAATTGACTCAAAATCCTATGCCATCTCAACCTGCAGTGCTTACAAATCATTTCCCTCAGCAAGGATTTGTTGCTACTCAACCTCAGCTAGGTCAAGCAGCCCATCTTCCCCAACCTTCTGGTCCTGGTGACTACCAGATCCTCATGATGAATCCTGATGAGGTCAATCCATATGATATCAACCTGCAAACTCGATTATGTCAATATGACAAGCCATCAACTTCGTCTGCCACTAAGTCCAAAACTAAAACATCTACTAAGACTCTTACGACACCAAATGGTCCGTTACAAATCCCTCAACCTAAAGTTGAGGCAATAACTAAGTTCTCAAAGGGACCATTACACTGTAACATTACTTCTAGCCAAGCTGCCCATACTTATAGTATAGTAGATGAGTTGGCACAATCACCTGCTTCCATGTTCACACTATAGGTACTCCAGTCGTGCCCATCTCAAAAGAAAGCTCTACTAATTTCTTTGGGCGCAATAGATCCTTCCAATGATCATTTGATTGTCTTCCCAGTTGATACATCAGAACATACCCCATTTCCTTCATCCGTTGCTTTCGAGATACCAATCCGAGTCCGTAACGCCAACATTCCTTGATGTGTTATTGATAAAGGTGCATCCACCTATGCGATTTCCACTTCCGTTTGGAAACAAATTAAGTCTCCTGAATTGTCCCCATCCATCATCACTTTGCATTCTTGGGACGATCACTCCTCCTAGCCTCTATGCATGTATCGCAATTTTCCAGTGACCCTTGCGGGAAAGACTATTCATGTAGACATTGAGGTTATTGTTGCCTCTCTAGATTACAACATTCTTTTGAGTCATAGTTACACATATGCCATGTTATTCATCACATCTGCGGTGTTCCGCAAGTTGTTCTTCCCCCATGAAGGGAATATCATCACCATCGATCAGTTGACATACTACGTACCATGATCATTGACCTCCCCTGAGTCCATTATCTCATCGATGTCCGCTAAAAATTCTGCCACTCCTCACACTAGTGTTTCACTTGGAGTATACAAAGATTCCTCATTGTTGGGTGCTTTCCCTAGTCCTCCCCCTCTCATCTTTGAGCCTAGATATTTGAGTGTTTACATGTTACAAGTGTCATGGCTTGCTCACAAGAAGTCTGGTACATTTGATCAATATCCATCTCCTCAACACCTTGTTGCTACCCTCTCAGCCGAGCAACCCAAATCCACCCCCCCAGGAGATCCTCCATTTGTGGGTGCCTCTCTTATGTTCCCGCCAGGAACTGTTACTCTAGGACTCAACCATGCATGAGCTGTTCTTTCGGGACATTACCCTACAAGTGAGATACCTTTCTTGTTTCCTCCTTTGGGAATATTTTCTGTCCCTATCATGGCTTCACTGGTCCTCCCTAATATGACTTTGGGGATCCCAATATGGTACAATGATCCCCCTCCAAGCACTCCACCTGGTGATCTAAGACCATATCATGCTTTGACCCCAATTCAATCAGTCACTACAACCCCTATTGCTGCTTCAGTTCCACCGCAACCTCAATAGGAACCCACTCTTGTTATGAAAGCATTCGGACAAGGGGACAAATCCAAGAGGAAAGAACCTAAGGACAAGGCTCCCTAAGCTCCTCTAGACCCAAAAGCCCCAAAGCCATCACCTCCATGTGCTTTGTGTAAAGTTGTTGGGCACGCCACCAATAATTGTCCTGAACTCCCTCAGCTCAAACCTTTGGTTCATGAAACATTCCCTGAGTCAAATATCCCTGAGCTCCTAGTTACCTTACTGGGTCTAGCCAAGAAACTTAGAACGTTATGCACAAATCACCCTTGTTCCTTGTTCGATCATCATGTTCATTATTCACAATTTTTCCCTCATCTCGAAGAATTTTGTGATTGCCTTCAAGCACTTTTCAAATACGATGCCACTCGTAGCGGATCACCTACTCCTCTACCCATGGATTTTGGTACCACTAGTACACTAGAATAGGGGGAATCTGGTCCCACCATCGTGATCCCTCCCCTTGATGTCGAGATGACAGACTCCACGGTCCATATCCTTCACCTGTCATCATCCTTGAGTTCCTTGTAGGAAAACCTTTCTGAGGTTTCTGCATGCTTCTATTGAACCTCCTTCATCGGAATCCCTCGTCTCAACATTGGTAGATTTTTTATCTACTAGCTCATCGTCTACCATTTCTAGGTGATGCGTATGTGAACCTTCTTTCTTAGGATGATGCACCAGGTACTACTGTCTCATCATGTAGTCCCTCCCATCCCCCCATCTTCCATTCTGATGAGGACATCATGGAATCCATGACTACTCCTGATTATCCTTAGGACGATATGCACCATCATGCATTCTTCCTTTCATATTTGGAGTCCACCACTCTAAATACATCTAGTGTGCCCATATCATACTAAGGGGCACATAGGCCCTACATCCGCTTATCATCCTTTGGAGGATCTCGTGCCAAGTTGGGCTGAGATGCTTGAATCCCTTTTTCAAGTACTCGAAACACAATGACGCTCCACAAACTCCTCCTGCTAGGGGGAATCATCCCCACCTTTGCATACCAGATCAGTCCCCTCCATCACATATGTTTGTGGGAAATATCCCATGCTTGGGGGCATGATGGTTTTCCCTTGGCCATCTTCTCAATTGATTAACATAAGTCTCGGCCTAGATCCCACTAGATCTAGGTATGGTTGATTATCCTCCCATTCCTTGGATAGTTTTTCCTACTGGCCTCTTCGACGAGCTATATGCACATCACATATCGTAGAAATTTGATACCATATCTTCAAATATTCTACTCTATGTCATACCACCTTTACCAAATAGTCCCCGTGTTTGACTTAATGGACCAGGATGATTCTAGACCTCCTCTAGTAGTTCATTCTCATTTTCCTCTTTCCTTAATTCTTCACTAGGAACCATCATTCCAAGAAGCATTAAGGCCATCTTTAGAAAAATAAGGCCACTATTCTGAAAGTCACAGATCCCAATTCTGATGGTCGGTTTGTCTGCTATGATATCCACAAGATTTAGGGCCTCTTCCCCCTCTCCAAATTCACCACAACTCACTTATAAAATTAATTCAAATTGGAGGGAAAACATCATTTTATAGAAAAAACCACAGTTTTTTTGTCGCCCATTGCGACCAAACCATAGCTTAGTTTAATGCACTATCAACACCATTGGAAATATCTCATTGGGTACTCTTCTGGGTCTTTCTTCATTTTTGATGATTTGACACTTCACCTGAAAGCCATTTTTCCAAGAAGGGTCACTTCCTCGCCTCTTAAAATCAAATTTCTTCATATGTGATGCTTGCACCTAGGAGACCACCTCCCCTTAGTGCTTGTCATCTCACGTTTCAATTTTCATCATGAGTAATCATCACTTTCTCATGCCTTCATGGTCCCCATCGAACCTATTCTGTGTGGCAACATCATCGAGTCACCCTTGTTCAGAGCATCTGCGACGAGTCACCTTTGCATCAATGATTCTGTTTCACATCCCATTATATCATGTCACAATATTTCATCCATATTTTCATACCATTCATCTCGTGTTTCCCATTTTTACCTTCAGTCATACTATCCCCCATCCCCTCTGGAGTCGAGTTAGCCCATGGTAGGTCAACCATGCACTTTATGCTTTGACAAGGGAAATCATCTGTTTGTCCCTCAGTCCCATATTTACCATTGTCCCTGCTGTCATTCCATTAGTCACATTACTATTTTCCCTCATGCCTTAGTTGAGAATCCTCATTGCCTCACCTATGGCGGGCCCTATTTTGTTGACATCAGCACATTTGTTCTAGAAGAACGACCTAGAGGGCAGTGTATCTTGGTTCTATCTTCCACTCTCCTTCGGTGCCTCGGATCAAGAAAAGGGAATCATCATTTCCCTTTGACTTGGTTGTTTCATGCTAGTGATTCATACACTTGATGGTCCAATGATGTAACAGATTATACCAGTGATTCCCAAGTGCATGTGAGATGTTTCAGACCTCATGAGGGGGTGGCCCTTCAGGTAACCCCCCACATGCCCGGATGACTTCATATTATGCTACAATATTAGATGCAGTTCCATAGATTTGATGGGTTTGGTTCCAACCGCTTACAATGTTCATAGCATTCACATCTCCTTCAGATGATCCATTCAATTTTGCAGAGCCCTTCCCTATTCAACAGGGCTTCTTCGGTTGTTCTACTTTCCCTCCCATCCATTTTTTGAGGGAAGGGACATTATATCTCATGTACTCAGATATTATTGTATTCATGCTCAGTTATGCCAACATGTCATGTACCATTCAACATGTAATTCATTGCTCAATTTTATGTTTCTGTGTGCATCATTATTTTTTGTACTAAGTTATCTCGGTGGGTATAGGTATGCCTCCCCTGCCTCACTGATATCCGGTACCATAACATAAAAGGAGACTTACATTGGTTTCGCCCCCTCTATCCCTATCCTCTTTCACTTTAGCTCCATTAGTCTCTCTGTCTCTCTGTCTCTCTGTTTGTCTGTCTCTCTCTCTTTGACTCCACTTTGTTGTCTAGTGATTGTGTCTTTACAACATACATCAATCATACATTTTGCTCCTAACACTCGTACGTTGGGGGTAATCTATTATCACAAAAAGTTGATCATGTAACCTTAATTTACTAGATGGATTGAAGTACACCATGTAAGGCCAAATTTACCATAGTAAAATTCCTTTCACTGTGAGAAATTACTTAATAAACCACATTTGTTAAGTAATTTATTAAACCTACGAAGAATAATTAAATAAATCACTATTTGTTTAATTATATTCTGGGAATAATTAGTTAAACCATTGTTTAATTAATATTCCTTGTCATATTTGACCCAGTAATGAAAAATAAACAGATAAATTATTAATTATCTTATTTTTCTCTAGGAATAATTAATTATTATTCCTTCTCAAGTTTGACTAAATCCCTTAGGAAGAATTAAATAATTCATTATTTGTTTATTATTCCTTAACCATATTTCTTGAGATGATAAATAAATCATTTATTTATTTATTATTTCTAAATAAAAGTTTAAATACTTTTTCCCTCCTAACCAAATATAACAAAATATTCCAAGTGGTTTTTTCTAGAATTGGGTTAATAATATTTTATTATTGCTCGTTATTCAAGGATAGCCTAATATTTTGTTATAAATAGAAGGGTTTTCCATTCATTATTCACTTTTGATCATTTTCATTGTTGCACTCACCGTTGTAACTCTGATTATTATCATTGTCGCACACCATCTTATTTTTCATTTTAGTTCCCATTAAGCTCAAACATTTCATTTGTGGGTTTACACATTATAGTGAAGAGATACTCTACAAAAGCTGAAGACATTTGAGGATAGACAAGAATCCATCCCATAGAGGGGGACTGGTAACATTTATTTGTTCCCTTCACATCTGTTGTTTAATAAAATATATTCTTTGTATATCTGGTTTCCATTGGATTATTGGAGTTACTCGCATTTATTACTATTTCATTTTTTTTTTTAACTATGATTGTGGCATAGATCAGGGCTTTGGTAGGTTTTGTTTCTATCATTTGCTGCAGATCTACAATGTTTAGCAGCGATTTATATTTTTGAGACTATTTGTCATCCATAGTCTTAGGTGATTTGTTTTCATACACATATGACAGGAAAACACTATAACACTCCTCTTGGGCTACATCTTCCACAAAGATGAGATTTCCATTATGTGAGACCTCACCCTTAGGTCTCCTTTATTTATCTGTTTCCTTGGTCACTTAGGAAACCTATAGATATAGGGTTTTATCCTCTTAACCCTTTGAATAAATAATTATTTCTCTTTTTGTCATCCACACTTTAGGCCCAAAACCCCACTTTGGGGTAAATTATCCAACAAACTTCTTTTTGGTGGGTTGTCCTCTCTCAGAAGTACTTTTCAAAGCTACCCAAAATATAACATCATGTATGGTTTATTTATCATATTTGATTCCCCAAAAGGTGTATAGTACCATATTTGTTTATTCTACATCATACTTAATTCTATTGTTTATGAAATCTTTAGAATCAATATCAATATTTTTTTTTTCCCAGAAGTTTTATGTTCACCATTCTAGGTTTCTTGAGGTATGAAGAGAACTTTCCTTGGATCGCCTTCTTCTCCATCACTTCCATATGAAGAACTATTTTCCTATTTGGAGTAAAAACTCTTTTTCTTATAGAAGCCTTTCTTTTATTTAAAAGGACATCTCTTCGCATTGTGTCCTATCTTACCACAATTTAAATATTTAAAGGGTAACTTACCTTTGTATCTTCTAGTTCCCCTTTATAGCTCCCTTACAAAATTTGTTTCTTCTTCATATGATTCATCACCTAATCTTCCTTTTACCCCGTGTTCTTTGTTCCTTGTCCTTTTGGAGGCCTTAAAGGTTTCTTCTCTATTTAGCTGTCCATATTATGTATCTATTCTCATTTCATATGCTGTGAGGGTGCCATGTAGTTCATCCATTATCATTTTGGTCAAATCCATGTTTTCTTCTATGGTAGATACCTTGTCATCATATCTCAAAGGAAGCAATATCAATACTTTCTATACGATCAAGGATTCTTGGACTTCTTCTCCTAATCCTTTGATAGCATTGAAAACTTCATCTACTCTGAGTAAATAGGTTGCAATATCTTCTAATTCATTCATTTTCATATTTTCAAACTGTGCTTTGTGTCATTGAAGCTTGACTTGTTTGACCTTTTTATCTTCTTCATAATTTTTTTTATGTTTATCGTAAACTTCTTTATCTATGTTGCACCCCATCACATTGGTCTTAATGGTTCTTGACAATCCACATGTGATAGCATGATGAGCCTGAATTATAGTAAATAATTTCTACTTATTAGGTTCAATTGGAGGATATTTTGTAACTTTGTAGCCATTAACAATAGGGAGCCAGGAATCCACTCCTAAATCCCTCAATTAAATATCCATGTTATTTCTCCAAATGTATAATCGTTTCTATCAAACACTTGAATTGTGTTTAGAGAGAGGCCTTTCATTTGATCCATATTTACTCATGATTTCTCTTCTAGTGATTAGATTATTTTGGAGGCAACTTGCTTTGATACTAATTGTTGGAAATATTACCAAAATTGGTGGGGGGCGCGAGGGGTGAATCAATATTGGACACTTTTAACAATTATTTAAAACTTCAAGGACAACATGAAAATAATACTTATCAACAACACATTAATTTATGCATGGAACTTATCTTAAATAGTTTGAATGTTTACAACTACCAACTTGAAGGAGGAAACAACTGCCTAGTTTACCAACACCTACTAAGGCATCAACCTCCTAATTTATAGGCTTCAACATGAAGGAAGTTACAACACCCATGTCTTGCTCGACCATGCCACCCTTGATTTAATAAAGAGAAATAATGACTCTCGTACTAGGGATATTGGCCATCTCACATGCACTTCACAAGAGAAAAAGCTACAGTAGTACCTATCATCCAAAGTGTATTAATGTAATATCCTTCTAACTGGAACTAGAAACCTTCAAAAAGTGTGCCAAAACCCTTTTTAAAAATGTGCCAAAAATAACTTCAAAAACTGTGCCAAAACCCTCTCTAATCCTATCTCTCCTCACTTTTGTTTCATGAAATATGAAGCCAAAAAACCATTTTTTCCTCGCTTGTTTAAACAAATCCAAATTTTCCTTGAGAAAATTGATAAAATTACTCCTCCTCATGCCTATATAGTTCTCTCCGGGGTCTAAAATGTCACTCTAGGGCCGACTTATCAAATGCATCGTAATTAATAAACTTCAAAAATTCATATCTCCTCAATCATGAGGAGTCAAAGGAGGAGACATATACCATTGGAAAGGTCTCAGAATAAAATTTCCAATCATCTATGTTAGGCTTCCATTTGAGCTAAGTAAATGGAGTAAAAATGCATTCAAAGAAAGGGTATCAAATTCTCTTTTTCTTGGACAACCTTTGACATTAATGACAACTTTTTTCAATAGTATTTACTCTTGTCTTGACAAGACTATAGGAATTATGTAGCTTCTTTAATTATTGATTCCATTCTAAGGATTTATCCCTTCATAATGGTTTGTTTTCTTAGTTTTCTTTTTCTTTCGACATATTTTTGATAAGATATTTTTTTCCCACAAAGAAGACAACGATGGAGATCAAAACATTGACTCTCCATATGACCATCTCTTTTACAATGTTGATACTTTTTGACAAATTTTGAATATTTTCAAGCAATCTTTCACTCACAGAATAAATTGATTTCGAGTAATATGGAATTTTCTAGCTAACATCTTTTTTGTATTCTATTAGGTTCCTATAATAATAGGGATCATAATTTTGAATTGACTATGTTAAGTCTTGTAATATTGTACATACCTTTTCTTTGTTTTCAAATGTTTTCGATATTAAAAAATGAAAAGAGTGTATTTCCTAAAAATAATAATCAAAGGACCAAAAGAAATAAAGATAAAAAAGATATAAAATATGAACCCCATAAAAAGAAACAAAAAGAAATTCTGAAAGTGTTGCACCTTCAAATGCCACTACTCTTTGTTTACTTTTCCTCGACAAATAAAATTGTGTGTAACTTGTCCAAAATGCCACAATTCATGATGATCATATAGTTTAATCTTGATTATTCATGCTTTTGAATTTCATGTCATGATAGTTAGTGAATAAAGATCTGACCAAACCATTTAATTTTGGCAGATCATTAGTTAGGTAGAGAATTAGAATGAGCTCATAAGTTTAATATGAGCCATTGGAAGACATAAGGTTATAAATAAGTTAGTTTGCTTATCAAAAGAAAATAAAAGGGTCAAAAAGCTCAAATGCACCTAGTAAAGGAAAGAAAAATGTTAGGATAAATTGAAGGGTAGGTAGAATACTTTCCAAAAATTATAAGCATCATTGCGTTTATCAAAAAATATCATTTTAACCCTTTCCAAGTGAAATTTCCCTCCCTTTTTTAAAATCCCTTTCCTATGTGAGAACTATTTCCCCTTGCTAAAATCCATTCCCCTTTGAAAAAATCCCTTTCCCCTTATCCTAACCCATTCCCCCCTTAAAAACCCATGTCCATCATTAAAAGTCCCCTTCCCTTTACTATCTCCGCGTGATTCAAATAAAACATGAAAAACCCACTTTTGCATGGTTAAAAGAAATATATCGGGCCCCAATACCCTTCCCCCCCGCTTAATACATTTCCTCACCATTATAGTGTTAACCCCCCACTGTATCAGTCCCGGCCCCACATCTTTGAAAACCCCCGTACACTGCCCGATCGATGATCACATCCAACAGTCCACGCCCATTATCACATCCCCCTATGTCTGATGTTTAAAGCTACTGAGGGGTTGCAAAATGGGTGGTTTCACCCATCCCCTCCATGCCACGCGGTGCCACCAGAGTCTATCACATCTCCCAGCCCCAAACCACCGTACCACCTTTGGCGGTGCGATAATCTACCAAAACTTCCTTCCAACACTATGCGATAAACCACCACACAACGTCATTAACCACAACACTATGTTAAATCCCACCATTTCCCAAAGGACATAAAATAAAAAAACCTCGAGAATTCATTTTTTCACCATTGCTGTTGAAATTGCAAGAAAAGACCAAAAGCCGTCACTAACTCAAAATAAAGTCCCTTCTACCGACTGGATCCCTCTGCAATCGAAATTCACTATCTTCCAGGTAATTCTAGTACTCTTCTCCATCAAATGAACAATGAGATTGATAAATTGACCAAAGTAATGGCTTCTCAGAGCATTCTAATTGTAAACCCTCTTCAACCCCTAGTAGCAGATGTTGAACACCTACCTTTGGTCAATAAAGAATTCAAAATCGTTGACACTGTGACAGATTCCTTTCCACAGACCTACCAATGCCCTGAACTCATCAGACTGTGCCAAATCAATTATTTTCCAAATGAAAGAGCCATAGTCACCCCTGCCCAAGAAATCCTATTCACTATCAATGCTCAATCCATTAATCAAATGTTATAGATTCAACCACAACCAGAGGGAGTGCCTCTTTCCATTGAAACCCTTACTGAGCTTTACCCAAAGCTAGAGTTTCCTAAAAGGTCTCAAGTCTTTCAGACATTCCTCCCTGAAACAATTCAAATTACCAAGAAAAACTCACCATACTCTGCTGCCATGTTCCCAGAAAAAACCAGGAAAATTGTAACCATGTTATCTTGTATTTTAGGATATTTTACTGATGAGCATGTAGATGAATCCATCTTGGGTTTCCTCTCTATCTTTTTCCCAGGCCAGCCTCCAGCTATAACTTTCAACTTTGCCCAATTCCTAGCAGATGCAATCCATGATCAACTAGTCAAGCTGCCTGAAGAAGGAGTGTTCAAATACTCCTCAGTTTTGTTCCATATGTTTTTGTATTTCCAATTAGAAAGGTTTGCAGTCAGCCTCCAAAAACTGGACACAGAGGGTAATCCCCAATCTATTTTCTTTTGAACATCCTTGATCAGAAAGGATCCCATAGAATCCAGTGATAAAGACTTCACTGATTCATTCATTTATCCAATTGTCAATATGCTAAGCAGTAGCATTCAACCTAGAATCAGTGAAGAGATAAAGAAGGTGTTACAGTTTTCCGATCAAAGTAAAACAGGAGACTGGTATTTATACCAAAATCATACAAAGATCAGAGTGTATGGAAGCCAACTAGTTCCATACAAGCTTCCCAAATACCTCCCAATGAGGCTATTTGCTTTGGAATACATCAGACAAATCTTGAATTATGATGAAATCCATTTCCTTTAAGCTAAAAAGAAGACCCAGTTCAAGATTAAAAACCAAATAGGGCCTTTTATATGTAACAATAGAAATGTTGGAAAGGAAGCAGATAGATGTTTACAAGAGTTCAAGTTTAGCAGCAGTTTCAAATGGAATTATGATCCTTTAGGTGTCATAAGTAAATTAAGAGTCAAATTCAAATTGACCCCCTTCATCCATGAGTCAAAACCAGAAATTGAAAAGTATTCCAACCAGTCAGAGTGGTTGGAAAACACTCTTCAGGAGGTGGATAAGCAGGTTGATACTAGTTCCATCCTGCATACTCCAAACCCACAGGACAAAAATTCAAAAAGGGCTAGAGAAGAAGGATCCTACTCAGCTGAAACCACTTTTGATACTAAATTTAAGCTTGTGAGTAGAAAGAAAACCAAGCTAAATCTAGTAATAGAGCATGAAAAGACAGTTGAAGCAGAAACAAAGATTATCATCAGGGGTGATGCACCCTCAACACATGTAGAAGAAACACCTCTGCCCTCATCTTCTAGTGCATAGATCATTCAAAATCAGAATAATGTAGAAGTTTCATCATCTAGAAAAATAGTGGAGAAAGAGAAAGATATCATGGAGAGGTACAAAGAGATTAAAATAAAAATGAAACATTAAAAGTTGCTATATGTACACAATATTGGAAACAAACTCCTAGTGATCAGAGTAGGTTTCTTTCAGCTTTTGACCTCAAAACAAGGAAAATGCAGATGACTTTCCTACAACCAGAGGTCTTTGAAATTCATGCCAAGGATGTGCATCTAATTAACTAGATTTAATTTGATAAACAGGCAGGAGAAATGATATATTCGACCATGACACAAAAAGCTCTAAGTGTCCATAAATTAAAAAATTCTCTTGAAAATGTATAGTCACAGTTAAAATTGTAAAGGGCCTCATCACAAGCAGAGGGAAAAAGGATTAAGTCACTAGAATATTTGGTAATTGAAATTGGCTATAATCCAATAGTCATCAAGGCAACTGAAGAACTCATTAAAAAGAAAAATGCAGACATAGCTGCACTAAGGAAACAACTAAAGTTACCAACCATTGAGCATCCACAAACTAAGGAGGTTTTGGAGACACTTAATCAAAAGGATGAGATGATGAACTTAATCATCCAATTGAGCACTCAACTAAGAGAAATGGAGACAAAAATGGATAAAATGGTACAAGAGAAATAAGCTAGCAGAGAAGAATCTCCCATTACTGCTATTCCCATAGGAGCTACAGCAACAACAACACCAACAACAACACCAACATTAGTCCCAACAGCTACATCATCTACAATAGCAACATCATTGGCAAAACTAACAACCCATACCACTGATGAGGCCAACAAATTGATTCAAGCAGTGGAAGATATGTCCATTCAAACAACACATATTAATAAGCTCAAGTAGCAAGTGAAGAGCTTAGAAGATGAAAATAAATTAGTAGAAGTAATGCATCAAAATGAGAAACAAAAAACCAATAGATTGAGTGAGAGGATCCACCAACTTGAAAAAGAATTGTCACTAAAGGAGCCGTTGGCCCAAGTAAAGCAACATTTATGGGCCAATATCATAAACTCATTTAACGATATTTGGACATCTATACATGTAATATTGGAATTGAACAGAATGATTTAGTGAAGGAAGCCAGTGAGGTAATTCGAAATGTAAAAGTAGATCTTAGGGAGAAACCAGAGGAAGCCTCTAAAATAATCAAATTTCTAAATTCTAAAAACAAGTATGAATTAGAGGAGCTTGGGATAACTGACAGAACAGAGACTATTCTAGAAGTGAAGAAAGTTATTTCCAAGAGAAATATGATGATACAACTTGAGGATAAATGTCAAAACATGAAACTTGCAGTAAACAGGTTTTTTGACAAGTTTGAAGTATTAAGACAGAAGGGTCTGCCTAATCCTTTGGTAATCAATGATAAATTGATGAAACATAAAGACTATGATAAGAATATGAGAGAAGTAGCCAAAAAACTTCCAACAGTTCATCCATGAAAGATGTGCCCACAAGAAAATTTCTCTTCCAGACTTTAGAAAACTTATTTTACCTCCAACATGAGGTAAATCACCTTTTTGTGAACAAGCCTGCATTTGCCAAATATACAGAAACAGATGAGATTTACTGGAGGATGAGGAAAATCAAACTACCAGATGAATAAACATGGGAAAAATGGTGTGACTTACTATAAAGGGTGAAAGAAGAGAATCAGATGAAAGACAAGCAGGTGAAAGGAGCAGACAACGTGAAAGAAAAGTAGGTGAAAGAAAATCAGATGAAAGAAACAATCTAGTAACAACAAGCAAATAAAAAGGGATAGATTTCAGTCAGTTAAACATGTGTCACTATATTTTTTCATAAAGATATTTATTTTCCTTAAATAAATCCTAGTCAGTTGACAGGATATTTTGTAAAGTTTTTTATAAATACTTCATCATTTGAAGTATCAGGGGTGGATTTCTGAATATTTCTGTAGCTGACTGATCTATTACCTAAGGGTTATTGTACCAACTTCCAGTTGATAGATATAACAAGTTATAAAGAGAATTATTTACAGGATTCATGTGTTGAGCGATCTCAGTGAAGTATACATTTCAATTGTTCATGTTTCTTTCTAAGTATTTCATAAACTTTCATGTGTTCTAAATTTAAATGTTATAACAGGAGTTTTACTGCAGAATTTGCTTAAACATTACACTCTGCTTTTAACTGTTATACATTTCTATGTTTTCTTCTGATATCTGGTTTAGAGGATTCTTAATTTCCCTCTGATCCCGATTGATCTTCTTCATCCTTCTTTAGTATCTGGTTTGAGGAATTCTTAATTACTCCTTAATCCCAATTAAAAAAATCATTTCACCATTCAGCTATGGGCATCACTCTGCTTTATTAGCTTCTCTGTTCCATAACTTGCATCAGTTGTCTAGATGAATTCATTTGTATCACAAGATGCAATAGCCTTTTCTATTAGATCTGATGCATCACAAATTGCATTGACCTTCATTTTAGGTGTTGCATCAATCATATTATCAATATGATTCTACTTTTCTCTTAATTTAGTCTAAAGTGCATCAAGAAATTTCTCCTTCGTATCTATTTATCTTTGAACATATTTTGTTGTAATTTACACTCAAGCGCTTGAATTTTGTTGTGAAATTCATGTTTGCATTATTGAAAATATTTAATCTCCCAATAGGCATTTAGTATTTGCTTTCCTCCTTTACCCATTTGTACTTGGTTCAATTTGCTCACTTGTATTCACTTTCTTGAACCCGTTCCCTTGATCAAGCTTTCTTGATTTTTATGTCACCTTAGGGTGTCAGTTATCACTGATAATGTGCCCTAAAATATGGTTACAATGTATTTACCTGGATGACTCAGTTGAATCCCTTACTCAATTTTAGATAGGTTAGAATAAAAAATAAAAAATACTTCTTTAACTCTTTCACATCTTCTATCAAGGGAGGGAAAGTTTTTTAATAGTATGTGCTTTGATATGTGTCCTCAAAAGTGGTATAGACTATTACAATTTCTCAAATAGTATTTACGATGTAAATAACATCATACTTTAAAAATAATGTATGCATCTATAAATGCATTAAAACTATGCATATAGATAAAGTAATATTTATTTTTATTTTTTTCTTTTAAATTATCGTCCAGCCTATGTGATGGGTTTGGAATCCTATACGATCACTAAGACAACCAATTTGCAACACTAGTCCTTTGAGGTGTAAGGTGATTGATAAGATCACCAATACAACAAATCCAAAACACTAGATAATGGTTCAAGATTACGTTATGAGTTTCTCTCAGATCTCAGATCTAGTGCCCATGTTTTTTCTCTTCAATTGATCTCGACTCTTCACCTTAGCCGATCATCATATGGAACACACATTTAGAGTAAATCTATATTGCATGGCTTATTAGATTTTGCAAATACAATAAATATTCAACTCTTCGAATTAATGTAACTATTTTTCAGGCAAGGTGGAATGACTCCCTTATTGTACACAATTTCCAAAGTTGGTATGATTCCCAAATTTAGGAAATGTCATAGGCATTGGGAACAAATTTTCTCTGTGTTAATTCAAATCTAGAAACACTCAATATTCGATGTGGTGGAAAATATTACACATCCTCCTCAATGTAAGTTTATCAACCCTCAAGTTTATTAGCACATCCAAGAAGATCCACTCGTGTCCACCAGTAAACTGATTTTATAACAATACAAAATATTGATGATAAACGACTTTAGGGGAGCTTGCTCCAAATCCCATGGCCTCATGACAACAAAAACCACTGAAATGGGTCGATAAATTTCATAGAGAAGCTAGAAATGAAAAGTCGATGGGTTCTGACGATGTGGAAATACATAGAGCTCTTGGTTACCTAATCAATAAATTTTTCAAGGATGATGTAAATGAAAGATATAATGAGTACAACGAAAGCATTGATGTTGGGCATGGAATCCCCCCACAACATGTTTTTGGGCTCAAAGCCCAAGTTTTGGTCAAATGTATTGTATGAATCCACGAATTGCGGGTGCGGAGCGTGAAGTAGAGGTTAAGTCATAGGGTTATCCGCCCTAAAGTATTGTAATGTAATGTAAAGTCATGTCAGCCTACCCATGGTCCGCGGACCATGGGAATGTATAAATAGAGTAAGGCTCTAAGTTGTCAAAAGGCAGCTAAGGAATGGGAGAGATGAATACAAATGGTTTGAGCATAGAGTAAGAGTCTAATTGTATTGGGTCATAGTAGTAGGAAGAGGCTCTGCAGTTGAGTGTGTAGAGGCCTAGTAGAATCCGTAGCTGAGTGTGCGGACCCCTGTAGCTGAGTGCGCAGGGCAGTGTTGAGTTTGTAATCTTGATCGAAGAATAATAAAGAGAAGTTGATTCCAATTTCTTTGTATCTTCTTATGCATTGCCTTCTTTACATTTATATTGTTTTATTTATCACACACACTGATATGATTGCTAGATATGCTGTAATAATCACTAGTCTTACACAAATAAGTTAAGTAATTGGGTAATAACAAATTAAATAGCAAGGAACTTGGGTATAATATGGGTTGCGCCCCGAGTAGGGCTGCGTGGAAGAAGCATCACAGGTTGTGAAGGAATAACAAGTGCGCATAGCGACGTGTGTGCAGGGTGAAACCGTAGACCTCTAGAAGCTCATCAAACATCCCCAAGGTGCGGAAACCTGCTTTTAGCACCCTCCATACTACTTCAAGTGAGACCTCAGTCCGCGCTCCACGGACTGTTGCCGAAAGGGCTGGTAGTATCAGGATTTTCTTGGCTAAATCACCTCTGAACATGGGTCATGCCCATACAAACCAACAATTGAGAACTATTTCTATTTCTCCCACAAGATGTCACATAGAACTCATATCTCAAGTGATAATGGTGACTATATTTTCTAGAATATAAACCTGTTCATGCTCCCTCTTTTTGGGACTACCTTCAGAGGCAACATAATTTGAGTTTCTTTGATGGATTCCACCCTTTGTTATGCATGAATTCAAGGATTGTAGAGCTCTAGGCTATTGTTTTGAATCACTTAAATAGTAAATTTTGTTGCTAAAAAAAACAACTCCTTTCTTGTATACAATTCCCTTTCCATGTAGGATGCACCAACTACTTATAAAAAGTACACTAATAATCGATCTTGCTTTGGATTTTAATTTCATGCTTCATTGTTATGCTGTAAGATACACCTCTCATGTGTTGGATTTTTTTCTAATGCCAACCGTCACATCAACTCTTGCTCTGTTATATGGTTTCATGCCTATGTATATCTATGTATCTCATATCACAACATAATTATCACTCAACCTACTCAACTCATGTGCCTACAATGAATTCACTTGGTTTGAGCCTTTTACTAGGGGAAATTTTCACTTCAGTTGTTCAGATCCACCCTTGATCTAGCCAATTCCATAATACACACTTAGAAACCAATCTATCTCTCTTAGAAAACAATACAAGGTAGATATCAACACCATCATAGAACATATATGTGATGCATGCAAAGTCTAATTTTGATTCTAAATTATCGTGGCACATGGTTGATAGGCAACATACTCATGCATGGAAAACTCTCACATACATCACCATTTACGAACACTAGAGGTTTTCATTTCTTTCAATATTTTCACTAGGGAATCAAGCCTAATGTCACTTTGATACCATGTGAAGAATTCATGCGCATGAGGCAAGACAAGGAAAATGGTGGAAAAGGCTTAATGTCATTATGTTATACTGTATAATTGATCTCAATATGTGAATTTATAATAAATCAATGACCATTATATATCTTCTAGATATAGATCTAGATCTCATTGACAACTCATTAGTGGATCATGACAAGACCTCATCATGATACAAATTACAACTCATAAATTGACTTGTATTCTCGTAATTTATAATTGTCTAAGGGATCATAGTCTAATAGAGGTGGGGTGGAGGATACATCAGATGGATGTGAAGTCAACCTTTCTAAATGGTTTTATCCAAGAAGAGTTGTATATTGAGAAATCACAGGGTTTTTAGGTGCATGGGAGAGATTCTAATGTATGCAAGTTAAAGAAGGTGTTATATGGTCTCAAACATGCACCTAGAGCATCATACTCAAGGTTTGATGGGTATCTTCTTGGAAAGATCCTTACCAAGAGTAAGGCAAATTTCAACATTTTCTACATAACAATTGGTGATGATCCACTCATTATGGTAATGTATGTGGATGACCTCTTTCTCACAAGGTTAGAGAATTTCATAGAGATGTGCAAGAAAGACTTAGTTGTAAAATTTGAAATGAAGGACATCGAAAGGATGCACTACCTTTTGGGATTGGAGTTGTGGTAACAGAAGGGAAAGATCCTCCTTGGATGGGGAAAGTATGCAGTTTAAATCATAAAGAGATTCAACATAGTGTATTGCAGGCCTATGTCAAAACACATGATTACCAACTTGAGGAAGTTGAATGCTTCTGAGTTGAGTTGGTGAATCCCACATTATATAGGAAGTTGATAGTTTCTCTTACGTATCTGGTCAACACTAGGTTAGATACATGCTTTGTTGTGAATGAATTAAGCTAATGTATGGTGGAGCCCAGGAGGGTTCATTCCATTCCAATGAAGCATGTTCTCAATTATCTATGATGTACAATGGAGTATGGAATTAGATATGTCAGGAGTGGTGGAGTGTAGTTAGTGGGCTAGGAGTCTAGTGAACATGAAGAGAACCTTTAGGTGTCATTTCATTTTGGGATCAATAGTGATCTCATGGTTTAGTAAGGAGTCTTTCATGGCACTTAGTTTAGTAGAGGAAAGGTATATGCCTGCTAGCTTGGCGAGTTGTGAGACCATCTAACCTCATAAGATGGTCATAGGGTGATTTTTCCTTGAGTTGATTTCGTTTATGATTCACTGTTACAATCAGAATTTCATAAATCCTATTGAGAATCCATTGTTTCATGAGAGGTAAAAAAACATAGAGATCATATACCAATTATTCCGAGACAAGGTCTAGAGGGGAGCTATGACGATTTGGTACATATCCATAGATGAGTAGGTTCCAGATATTCTCACAAAGCCCTTGTTGAAGGGGAAGTTTGTTTTCTACAAATATGAGCTTGGGGTAGTGTATAATAACTTCCTATATAGGAGGGAGTGTTTATTTTAATAGCTTGGAAATGTGCTTTTGCATAGGATAGATGTCAAGGATAGAGAGGATGTCAAATTTCCTCTTTAAGTTATTTCTCACGAGGAATAAATGAATTTTATAATTTATTTCCTAAGTTTAATTTAGGAAAAGTACATTAATTAATTTATTAATTAATGTTTACTATTGAGCTAAGTTTCCATGGATAAGTAATTTAATTATTAAAAAATAGATGATCCAAAAGCCTAGTTCTATGACCCTTAGGGTAAAATTACTAGTTAAAACTCCTAGATTTGTTAGTGGAAAAAATTATGAAATAAGACCATATGGAACCTGAATGTAAAGAACTCCAACCTATTCAATTAGACACACAAAATTTGTTTAAATATAATTAAACAAGGAACCCTACTCGAACCAATAAAATCATCATGAAAAATTGGTTTTGGAACATTAAGTAAAGGTTTTCCACCTTGTTGGGAAACTGCTCTATCCCTCTCTTGATAAATGTAACCACATTTATATCCATGGGGTTAACCTATTGTATGTGCAAAATAAATCATATATGAATAAAATATAGTAGATTAGGAACATCTTCTAGAAAAGAAAACCATAAAATCACCTCGTACTGAAAAATATGTAAATATCATAAAATCAACCTTAAATCAACATCGATATCTATCAAAACTAGTACTAAATGACCAATAGATAAAGCTCTCAACAACAACACCATATTGGGCTAAGAATAACACAAAAATAATCTCCAAAGGAAACACTATTATAGGGTGATGATGAATTGATAGGATTTCCCACTAGTTATTTGAATGTTCACAAAATTACCAATGATAAAAGGACACTAGAGAAAACCCTGAAATAAAGAATGATTCGAAAATAAAATGTTCAAAAATACATAAGATGATCCAGTTGGATATTCCTGGCCACTCATCTATTTCACCTAGACCTCCAATTGATTTCATCAATTTCCTTGTTTATAGCAAAATCTACTATTTTTAGCTGTTTTTTGGGACCTGAACTTCCAGAGCAATTTTGACTCCCTAAACTGCATATTTTTTTTGAGGTCCACAGTAGCCCATAGCCATGGGAAGGGGCCTATAGAAAATCCTATATTACTCAGAGATATCTTTCCAACAAGGTATTGTACACGCTAAACAAGGATAATATGACCAAGTTACGATTTCGAGAATTTGGCTTCCCAACTAACCCCAATGGAGCCTACAAACTCTTAGCATTCCCTTATTGTTGAATAATAAAAATTCCCTTGAGCCTCATTGTAACAAAGTTTAGAGGCATGTAGCCTCCACATCTCTTCTCAAAGATAAGCTACCATCGCCTGAGCTAGTTTATGTCCATTTTTGTATGTAAGCGTATTCAATTTCTTTGATATTAATTAAATGAAGTTTTATTTCTGCTGCATCTCTATGTTTATGTGTGTATTTTTATTTTTTTTGCATTCCTACATAATTTCAGATTAGTATTATCAAAGCGGTCTGCTCTTTCTTTGTTTTGATTTGCATGTCCCCAACAAGGTCAAGGTATAAGGAGTTATAGCTCAAACTAGTTGAAACTTTGCAAGACCAACCTCATAAACCCTGAATATCTCCCATAGTGGAAGAAAATAAATAAGAGGGGGTAGGATATACTTTCAAAATATTTCTCAAGGAAGCCCTCAAGCAACAAAGGAATGTGATGATGGAAAACTTTGCCTAGATCCTTCGGCGACTGCCCACAGATGACACATCTTCATCCAACAGCCACTCTGGAGGAACCACTTATTTTAAGGTACAAGTCAACTTTGACATTCCCATATTTGAAGGCCAGATAGATGTAAACATCGTAGATATATGGTTAAATATTTTGGAAAGACATTTTTCAGTTCATGACTTTTTGAATAAGGAAAAGATTACTTTTTCACTTCTCAAAGCTGCCCCACATGTCAAAGACTGGTGAGAAACCTACTGTGAACAAAAGGACAAGAGGGAATCATCATTATTTTCAGCTGCACTCACTTGGAAATCTTTCCAAGATTCCATCAAGGAACAACATTACCTTGTCGGGAGCTATGAAGATAAATACACAAAGTGGACCACACCATGGCAGGGAAGGGACCAAGGTGTGCCAAAGTTCACAAATGTTTTCCATACCCTTCACACGAAGTTGGGTATCAAGGATTATGAGCGACATTTGGTAGTAAAGTATTGCGACTATCTACACAAGTACATCTAAGATGAGATGGAGTTCCTAGACATCTCCTCACTTGGTGGAACCTATTGATACACTGTTAAGATCGAGCATAAATTTAAACAGAAGAAGAGAGACTAGGTCTGCAAATTTGAAGGAAGGGAAAGGTGCCCCGAAACTGTAGAATAAAGGAAAAATCCAAGGTAGGGTGACTTAGGAAAACCCATTAAAGCTACAAGCAAAGAACAACACCACAAATACAAAGAAAGACATAGGGAAATGGTGTGAGTTCTATAAGAGCCCCACTCACAACACAATTGAGTGCTAAGTTAAGTAGTCACTGGTGGCCAAGTTAAAGGCTTCTGAATTAGATGCATGTTTCAAATTTGAGTCAGAAACTGACAAGGGGAATGACAAAGGAAAGAATATTATCGATGTGGAGACTAGTGCCACTGTTTCACCACTAATATCTAGAAGGATGAGCCCGAAGATACAGAGGATGGGGAGCATCTCATCCACTCACATATGTGGGTAAAGGGTTCTTCACTACAGTTGATTGTTGAAAATAAGAGCCAAAAGAATCTCATTTCAATAGAGGTCATGAAGCAGTTGGGCCTACCGACCACACGAAACTCATAGCCCTACAAAATCGGGTGGCTTCACCAAGGGAAATATCTTCACATCAGTCAACAGTGCTGCCTTCCCTACAACATCAAGCCCTTCATAGATGGGTTATTAATGTTTCTCTTCTTGAATTTTGTGATATATTATTAGGTCAACCATACCTCTGGAAGTGACATACTATGTATGAGTTTAGGCCTCACACTGTTATTATTAATTTGGGTAATAAGTTGTATAGCATACTGGAGGTAGCATTTCCTAGCGCCATTTCTTTTATCCAAGGAGGGCCTTTTTGAATTGCTGGTCATTCCTTTCAGGTTGATGAATTCCCCTGCAACCTTCATGAGGCTGATGGAAGACATCTTGTGACCCTTCACCAACTCATTCATGGTGGTTTATTTGGATGACATTTTTATCTTCAACCATAGTTGGGAAGAGCATCTCCACCATATTTGACAGGTCCTTCAAACCTTACAGAAACACAAGTTGTGTGCCAATTTGGAGAAATTCACTTTTGGTATGACCCAGGTTCAATATATGGGGCACAAAATTAATGCATGGGGTGTGCATTTGGACCCAACAAAGATATAATTCATTCGGGATTGGCCAACCCCAACCACTCTAATACAGCTCCACAACTTTTTGGGTCTTGCCAACTTCTACCGCAGGTTCGTGTTGGTGTTCTCTCATATCACTTGGCCTTTGAGTCAAGTCACCAAGGGAGGAGTGAAAGAAAAGTTATTTTGGTCCAAATCCCAACAAAGGCATTTTCCGAGTTGAAGCATCACCTCTACTCTGCAACAATTCTCACATTACTAGACCAGTAGCAACCATTTGAGATCAAGCCAGATGCCTCCAACTATGCTATTGGTGCAGTTCTTACTTAGCAAGAGCATCCAATGGCATATCACAGTGAGACACTTTCAGACACAGTCAGAAAATATCCCACCTATGATAAAGATATGTATTCCATTATGTAGGCCTACCAACAATGGAAGCATTACATTATGGGGAAGGAAATTTTCATCCACACATACCACCAACCCCTGCAGTTCATACAAACACAAGGGAAGTTGCAGAACTATCACCATCAGAAATGGTCCACATACCTACAACGGTGCCATTTGAACATTAAATACAAGAAGAGAAACACCAACATTGTTGCAGAATACCTCAGCTGATCACCGGTCATGGTGCTGAACACTGTGCTTTACTCTCGTGGGCATGAGACTGTGGGGTGACCGCATCTTTATAAGAGCGATCCAAAATTCAGCAACACATACCAGACACTCCTGGAAGGCAAGCATGTTCCAAATTTTCACCTCCATGACGCAATTTTATGCCACTTGGGAGACCCAGTGTTCCTTCAAGTGAGAATTCCAAGATGATTTGGGAGGCACACTACAGTCGGGTCGCTAGACATTTCGGGGTAGAGAAAATAGTGGCAGTGCTGCAGAAGTATTTTTATTGGCTGAAGATTCGATAAGATGATGGGAAGTACATCAGATCCTACACTTACTGCACCATTTCCAAACTGACCATCAAGAAGCAAGGCCTATATATTCCTATGCCTACTCTTCGTCGACCTTGGGAATCCATCTCCATGGATTACATGTCGAGGCTTCCTTCTACTAAGCATGGCAACGACTACGATTTCACGGTCATCGATAAATTCTCTAAGTTGGTCATTCTGGTGGCCTACAAGAAGAGTATCATGACAGAAGACATTGATATGCTCTTCTTTGAAAGAGTGTGGGCACACTTTGGTATTCCACAGTCCATTATCTCACATTCGGACAATAGGTTCTGTTATCACAAAATCAGGTACTGAAGGCTGCCAGTCAGCCAGATTCTGTGTAACTATTTCAAACCAAGCTTTTAACTAAGGCTTAGCCTCCTTAGTCTGAGAGGGCTCTCTCATAGGTTATTGATATTGAACAAGATGGCTAACTCTTACAAGACACATGAAAAATGTACTGGCTGGACAGAATTACTTCCCATTGGGCTTATGGAGTCACTCATATCTCAGTAAACAACAACACTATCTTTCATAGAAGTCAGGGCACTTTACATCTAAATGTTCAAATATAACTTACATGAAACCACAGTTTGCAAAGGCATACAGGAAGTCAGAGCATGATCCATGAGTTCTGAGTGATTATGCATTTACCAAACTGTAAAAGAACATTAAAGAAACAATACCATCACACATTTGAACAAGAAGATCCATTGTGAATCCTGAGAAGAAAAACAGTCCTCTGTATTACTAAAACTCTGTTTACACATAAGCCAAAACAGTCTTCAAAATCTCCAACCCCTTCTACATCTAACCTTGGCCCATATATAGGCAAGCAAACTCAAACACCTCGAGCATCCTCCTCCAGCATGAGGGGAGCCTCGAAGGTGGCTATTAATTATTCCTACATGCTACTTACTAATGCATTAATTACAAATATGCTGAACTATAATTACACACTAACCTAATCAAAATAAAATATTAATTCCTTTCTCCTCGTATGCTTGATGCTTTTCTGGCTCTTGACACATGTCCTTTTGCTGCTTGAGTTGAGATGGTTGAAGGAGAACGTACTGAATGAGCTGGCCTTGGATTCCAGTCATGAAGATGGCTTCATTAATTAACTAAGGGAAATGCCCTGTTTGCACGGCTTTTGTCTCCCAACATTCTCCTAAAATATAGCAGCCTGCTCCCAAATCCTTTAATGACCCCAAGTATGGAGTAATGCCAGATTTATGATGTGCTAGAGGTGGTCTTTGATAGACAGCTGTTCCTCTTCCTCAACTCCCGCTCACCGTGTTAGACTAGCTGCTCTGCACTTTAAATTATCACCTACAGCAGTTTCGTAGCGCGCTACGAAACTGCTGTGTGATTAAAAGAAAACACAATCTCCATCAATAAATTTAGCTGTCTTTGATTAACCAGGAAGAAAAGATGTATACCAATTATTGGTAATGAAGACAAAATCTTTCCCATAAGATTCACTAAAGTGTTTACTGTTTGAAAGATTCAGAATGCTTGAAGCTTCAATGGCTGTCTCCATTCAATGCCATCATTCCTCTGTTCACATTTCTGGTCTTCACTCTGCCCCAACTAGATGTGCTTGTCACTGCAGTATTATAACTAGCGCTATCTGTTTTCCTGAAAGTATTTGTGACCCAAGAAAAACAAAAAACTTGCTAATTAAATGGCTCAAACAACCTTGATGAATGCCTCCAAACTTAATTTCTGAAATCTTTTCACAATATCAATAATACGCATTCCTCAAATATAAAACCTTGGAAAAGTCTGTATAGCAGCTCCATATGATCGTTCCTAATTCTCATCATGCTTTTCTCACAATGAGGTTTCTTGTAATTATTTTGCTCTTCCCTCACAGCTTGGTTATTCTTATAGAAATCCAAATCTTTTCCAGCACCTTCACAAAAACTATCCTTCTGAGCGGATGGTTTTTTCAATTGAACTTCCATATTACCATATCTAGAAGTGTCCTCCTGAGAAAGACTCTTTCTCTTCAAAGGACTAACCCGTTGATTATTGATGCTTGTTTGCATTCCATCCCCAAGATCATAAGGCTTTATTGCCTTTTTATGCAATAGTCGAGCTTTCCTATTTTCCTCATGAGATACCCTCAGAACCTGCTCCAATGTAAAATTTAGATCCTGGGAAATCTTGACACAGTCCTTAAATCGCATATACTTTTTGGAGATCATCATTTGCAACACATTTGAGTAACTCTGAATATCTGCCTCACCAGTAAATGTTAGCTGAGACATACAAGGAAATCCTTTGAGTGTTTTCTTTTGAAAAGCCATAAACCAAAACTGAACAGAGCATTTGAATTATGGAAGCATTCTAAATGAGGCCGCGCGCATTTCTTTCAGAAGTAATAGGAATAAAGATAGATCCCTAAGAACCGAACAAAAGAACATAACTCTCCCACAGGATTTTGAAGAGAAGTGCCACTGAGAGTCCACCAGGCTCTTTCTTAACTTGATGTGTTCCTTGAGACCATGTGGACTGCTTTGCAGACATCTTTCTGCTTCGAACCCTTCTATCCTTCAAAACGCTGTCTCATTCAGCAAAATTTTCATCTTCCACACAAAACAAGTCTTCTAGCTCTGCCATGGTATAACGATACAGGAAACACTGCTAATCTGGATTGCATTCACAAAGTCATTTTTGCATGTTGTAGACAGTCAGAAGCACAACACCCTTTCTCCAAAATTGTTCTCTATGATTGCGCTCAGTATTGATTACATGAACTACAGCATATAACAACTCGTCATGCAACCAAAAATACAGACTTGTGATACAAAACATAAAACAGAGGGTTATTAGTTATGGTTATTAGCAGACGCTGCGAAAGTTCATGAGCGTGTTTTATGAACTAATAACCCTCCCGGCAGACGCACCACAACCATTACAATTCCACTGCAAACTCACTAAATCTGAAACTCCCACATGCAGAAAAACGGGTGTGAGATAACCCCAACCTATCCATAACAATCTCTGCTACTCCCGATGCGAAATCTCTGGATTATTATAAGCTTCTGTATAAGCAAGATTTTCTTGAACCGTGGCTTTTAAATGAGCACCAGAAATTATAATAATAATCCTCCATTTGCGCATGAAGGGAATGATTTATAACACCCGGCAATTTCACAACATAATCCACAATCCGGCGCGCTGTTGTAGAGGCCACGTGTCATATAATTAACACGTATCTTATTACTTGTCCGGTAAGACCTTTATTTGCTCATTGCTATCTCTAACCAAGGCTTCATGTTTTCATTATAGTGACAGACAGCTGAATTCTCAATATCTGAAAACTCGACACTTGGGTTGTATCCTAGGTGCAATACGTGCCAGGAACTACTCAGAGGGAAGGTCAAGTTGTAAAATGTAATCAAACCCGGTGGCGGTGTTCCAAGCTTCCACAATACCCTGTCCTTATTCATGCTTTGCTACTTGTGGTAAATGTCAGTTATATCACGTTTCTTCCATTCTTTCAAGTTGTAAACATTCATTCCATATGCCCAACCACAAGTATTCGGATCAATTCCTGGGCTATGTGAGGATTAGAAAAGTTCAGATATTTGTCAAAGCAATGAAAACTTCTCGCTACATGTTTCAACTGCACCATCTACTTTTCCTTGGAGGTTGACAGACCAGAGTGCAGTCAAATCTTTCTGTACCACGATATCATCATTCAAAAAGAGAATCATGTCCAGTTTATATTTCGGAATGATTCATCAAACCTGTATATTAAAACCTTGGATACTTGTGCATCATATAAAGCCAGGAATCGGGTACATTCATCATATTAACCATTGTTTGCCCGAAAGACAGATTTGATCTGCAGTCTTTGTGCCGAAGAAAATTCTTTGGAGACATGACAATCAAAGGATGCTCTGGCCATCATATCCATGAGGAAGCAAAACAACAAGTCCAGATTGGTGAAGCCATTTCGATTTCCCACTGCTTATGAGTTGATCAAAAATGACTTGGGCGCCATTTGCAAAATTACCAAATTAAACATCCCACAGGATCAATAAATTGGGATTCTCTATTGAATAACCCAATTCAAAACCCAGAACACCAAATTCTGATAAAGAACTGTGGCTCACAGTAGACATCTCCTCAGGTTGAATCATGATAACATGGTAAATAACTTGAAGTATTTCATTAAAATAATACCGTGAACCAAAAGAACTTGTAAAAGAATTTGATGCTTAATGCATGCACTATGAACCATCTGAGGAATTTGCCACACCATGAATCTCTGTAAATCTCAAACTCACCAGGACTCCACCGGTATACAAGGACTACTACTCACCAGGACTCCACCAGTATACAAGGTTTAGGTGGATTGTAGCCATTTAAACACACATTAAATATCCCCTGCTTCTGCACATAATCTTGCAACATGTTCTCATTCTTCACCAATATAACACCCCTGGAAACTTGCAACATCTCTCTCAAACATAAGCCAGTCACTGATAATGGATTTTGATGAATATAACAACTGTGTAAGATTGGCTGTGGATTCAGACAAATTCCCCTTTTCGTAGCACGCTACGAAATCACTAAAACGAGCTGCGCTGCGAAAATTCTCACTCTTTAAGCCAGGCTAAAAATTTTTGGCTACAGCATTTTCAGTGATAACAGTGGCTCCACTAGGGATAGTGTGCCCTTGTGGTGCGCTAAGAACACGCAGCTCCAGTGCTTTACCCATTTGTAACAAACAGAAATTTGCTTGACAAGCCTGACTGTAGGAGAAAGAAACTAATGCTACTGAAAAATAAATGCTCAGCCAACCTTGAGCTTATTTGCCATTTACCTACCTACCTACCCTAACCATTTAAACTTTCCTCAGCTCAATCAATATGAAACTTCCAATGCAGCCAATCCTTTGCTTTGTCTGACATTTGACTTCTTTGCCTGTCCCGAAGTTCAGCGCCAATGTGATAGTGAGATGACAGCTGCCACTGAAAATGTCTTTGACTGCATCGGATTTCAGAGCCAATGTGATAATGTAATGACCGCTGCCACTGAAACTGTCTCTGATCTTCATAGGTAAGCTGAAACACTGGAGAATAAAACTCTTCCATGTAATCAGCTATAGGATCCCAGAACACATGATCAGCTTGTCCTTCCTTGAAACTTTCCAGCTGTGCAAACTGATCTTCAATCACAGTGTTCAGTTCCTCAATCATGAAAGAGAATGGAAGCAGCATAGTCTCCTTGCGCTCTGTCACAGGAAACTTTTGAGAATAATAATCATGATCATGAAAATTGTATGCCTGAATCTGTCCTTCTAAACCTTCAATTTCTTTCTCAATATCTTTGGCAATTTCATCAAAAAATTTCATTTTATCCTCTGACTTACAGTCAAAAGATTCCAGATATGAGGACAGGGACAAAGAAAAAGATTCATTTGTTTCTTCTTTATTATGATCATCATTCCACTGTTTAAAACCTTCAACTGAAGGAGATTTTACTTCCACCTCTGGCCTATCTATCCATTCCTCCAAGAACAAAAGCCAAAAGTCTGGCAATGACTTAATGGACTTGGCAGGCAAGCATTCAACCCACTGTTTGCATTTCCCTTGGAAAGAATCATAAAATAACCTTATGCAAACATCCTCATGTTTAATTCTAAGAAGCTGTGCAAAATGACAAAAATCTGAGATATGCTCCAACGTTAAACTCAAGTCTTCACCGTTAAATTTCGGACCATTCTTTAGAAAATAAACATCCTTGGGAAAATGGTTTGGGAAACCATGAAGTCCTGAGAAATCTATGCATGCATACCTTGAACAAAGAAGGGCAGCTTCTGGGTCTTTCATAACTCCAGTGGAATCACCATGAATATATAACTTTGAATTCTTCAACAATGGAGTCGCCAAGGTAGTTTTGCAGCCTTGAAAATCATTTGAACTCCTGCTACCTTCAGAAATTCAATCTTAAGCTCCCGGCAGACGCACCAAAATGTTATCACAAAATCAGGTACTGAAGGCTGCCAATCAGCAAGATTCTGTGTAACTATTTCAAACCAAGCTTTTAACTAAGGCTTAGCCTCCTTAGTCTGAGAGGGCTCTCTCATAGGTTATTGATATTGAACAAGATGGCTAACTCTTACAAGACACATGAAAAATGTACTGGCTGGACAGAATTGCTTCCCATTGGGCTTATGGAGTCACTCATATCTCAGTAAACAACAACACTATCTTTCATAGAAGTCAGGGCACTTTACATCTAAATGTTCAAACATAACTTACATGAAACCACAGTTTGCAAAGGCATACAGGAAGTCAGAGCATGATCCATGAGTTCTGAGTGATTATGCATTTACCAAACTGTAAAAGAACATTAAAGAAACTATACCATCACACATTTGAACAAGAAGATCCATTGTGAATCCTGAGAAGAAAAACAGTCCTCTGTATTACTAAAACTCTGTTTACACATAAGCCAAAACAGTCTTCAAAATCTCCAACCCCTTCTACATCTAACCTTGGCCCATATATAGGCAAGCAAACTCAAACACCTCGAGCATCCTCCTCCAGCATGAGGGGAGCCTCGAAGGTGGCTATTAATTATTCCTACATGCTACTTACTAATGCATTAATTACAAATATGCTGAACTATAATTACACACTATCCTAATCAAAATAAAATATTAATTCCTTTCTCCTCGTATGCTTGATGCTTTTCTGGCTCTTGACACATGTCCTTTTGCTGCTTGAGTTGAGATGGTTGAAGGAGAACGTACTGAATGAGCTGGCCTTGGATTCCAGTCATGAAGATGGCTTCATTAATTAACTAAGGGAAATGCCCTGTTTGCACGGCTTTTGTCTCCCAACATTCTCCTAAAATATAGCAGCCTGCTCCCAAATCCTTTAATGACCCCAAGTATGGAGTAATGCCAGATTTATGATGTGCTAGAGGTGGTCTTTGATAGACAGCTGTTCCTCTTCCTCAACTCCCGCTCACCGTGTTAGACTAGCTGCTCTGCACTTTAAATTATCACCTACAGCAGTTTCGTAGCGCGCTACGAAACTGCTATGTGATTAAAAGAAAACACAATCTCCATCAATAAATTTAGCTGTCTTTGATTAACCAGGAAGAAAAGATGTATACCAATTATTGGTAATGAAGACAAAATCTTTCCCATAAGATTCACTAAAGTGTTTACTGTTTGAAAGATTCAGAATGCTTGAAGCTTCAATGGCTGTCTCCATTCAATGCCATCATTCCTCTGTTCACATTTCTGGTCTTCACTCTGCCCCAACTAGATGTGCTTGTCACTGCAGTATTATAACTAGCGCTATCTGTTTTCCTGAAAGTATTTGTGACCCAAGAAAAACAAAAAACTTGCTAATTAAATGGCTCAAACAACCTTGATGAATGCCTCCAAACTTAATTTCTGAAATCTTTTCACAATATCAATAATACGCATTCCTCAAATATAAAACCTTGGAAAAGTCTGTATAGCAGCTCCATATGATCGTTCCTAATTCTCATCATGCTTTTCTCACAATGAGGTTTCTTGTAATTATTTTGCTCTTCCCTCACAGCTTGGTTATTCTTATAGAAATCCAAATCTTTTCCAGCACCTTCACAAAAACTATCCTTCTGAGCGGATGGTTTTTTCAATTGAACTTCCATATTACCATATCTAGAAGTGTCCTCCTGAGAAAGACTCTTTCTCTTCAAAGGACTAACCCGTTGATTATTGATGCTTGTTTGCATTCCATCCCCAAGATCATAAGGCTTTATTGCCTTTTTATGCAATAGTCGAGCTTTCCTATTTTCCTCATGAGATACCCTCAGAACCTGCTCCAATGTAAAATTTAGATCCTGGGCAATCTTGACACAGTCCTTAAATCGCATATACTTTTTGGAGATCATCATTTGCAACACATTTGAGTAACTCTGAATATCTGCCTCACCAGTAAATGTTAGCTGAGACATACAAGGAAATCCTTTGAGTGTTTTCTTTTGAAAAGCCATAAACCAAAACTGAACAGAGCATTTGAATTATGGAAGCATTCTAAATGAGGCCGCGCGCATTTCTTTCAGAAGTAATAGGAATAAAGATAGATCCCTAAGAACCGAACAAAAGAACATAACTCTCCCACAGGATTTTGAAGAGAAGTGCCACTGAGAGTCCACCAGGCTCTTTCTAAACTTGATGTGTTCCTTGAGACCATGTGGACTGCTTTGCAGACATCTTTCTGCTTCGAACCCTTCTATCCTTCAAAACGCTGTCTCATTCAGCAAAATTTTCATCTTCCACACAAAACAAGTCTTCTAGCTCTGCCATGGTATAACGATACAGGAAACACTGCTAATCTGGATTGCATTCACAAAGTCATTTTTGCATGTTGTAGACAGTCAGAAGCACAACACCCTTTCTCCAAAATTGTTCTCTATGATTGCGCTCAGTATTGATTACATGAACTACAGCATATAACAACTCGTCATGCAACCAAAACTACAGACTTGTGATACAAAACATAAAACAGAGGGTTATTAGTTATGGTTATTAGCAGACGCTGCGAAAGTTCATGAGCGTGTTTTATGAACTAATAACCCTCCCGGCAGACGCACCACAACCATTACAATTCCACTGCAAACTCACTAAATCTGAAACTCCCACATGCAGAAAAACGGGTGTGAGATAACCCCAACCTATCCATAACAATCTCTGCTACTCCCGGTGCGAAATCTCTGGATTATTATAAGCTTCTGTATAAGCAAGATTTTCTTGAACCGTGGCTTTTAAATGAGCACCAGAAATTATAATAATAATCCTCCATTTGCGCATGAAGGGAATGATTTATAACACCCGGCAATTTCACAACATAATCCACAATCCGGCGCGCTGTTGTAGAGGCCACGTGTCATATAATTAACACGTATCTTATTACTTGTCCGGTAAGACCTTTATTTGCTCATTGCTATCTCTAACCAAGGCTTCATGTTTTCATTATAGTGACAGACAGCTGAATTCTCAATATCTGAAAACTCGACACTTGGGTTGTATCCTAGGCGCAATACGTGCCAGGAACTACTCAGAGGGAAGGTCAAGTTGTAAAATGTAATCAAACCCGGTGGCGGTGTTCCAAGCTTCCACAATACCCTGTCCTTATTCATGCTTTGCTACTTGTGGTAAATGTCAGTTATATCACGTTTCTTCCATTCTTTCAAGTTGTAAACATTCATTCCATATGCCCAACCACAAGTATTCGGATCAATTCCTGGGCTATGTGAGGATTAGAAAAGTTCAGATATTTGTCAAAGCAATGAAAACTTCTCGCTACATGTTTCAACTGCACCATCTACTTTTTCTTGGAGGTTGACAGACCAGAGTGCAGTCAAATCTTTCTGTACCACGATATCATCATTCAAAAAGAGAATCATGTCCAGTTTATATTTCGGAATGATTCATCAAACCTGTATATTAAAACCTTGGATACTTGTGCATCATATAAAGCCAGGAATCGGGTACATTCATCATATTAACCATTGTTTGCCCGAAAGACAGATTTGATCTGCAGTCTTTGTGCCGAAGAAAATTCTTTGGAGACATGACAATCAAAGGATGCTCTGGCCATCATATCCATGAGGAAGCAAAACAACAAGTCCAGATTGGCGAAGCCATTTCGATTTCCCACTGCTTATGAGTTGATCAAAAATGACTTGGGCGCCATTTGCAAAATTACCAAATTAAACATCCCACAGGATCAATAAATTGGGATTCTCTATTGAATAACCCAATTCAAAACCCAGAACACCAAATTCTGATAAAGAACTGTGGCTCACAGTAGACATCTCCTCAGGTTGAATCATGATAACATGGTAAATAACTTGAAGTATTTCATTAAAATAATACCGTGAACCAAAAGAACTTGTAAAAGAATTTGATGCTTAATGCATGCACTATGAACCATCTGAGGAATTTGCCACACCATGAATCTCTGTAAATCTCAAACTCACCAGGACTCCACCGGTATACAAGGACTACTACTCACCAGGACTCCACCAGTATACAAGGTTTAGGTGGATTGTAGCCATTTAAACACACATTAAATATCCCCTGCTTCTGCACATAATCTTGCAACATGTTCTCATTCTTCACCAATATAACACCCCTGGAAACTTGCAACATCTCTCTCAAACATAAGCCAGTCACTGATAATGGATTTTGATGAATATAACAACTGTGTAAGATTGGCTGTGGATTCAGACAAATTCCCCTTTTCGTAGCACGCTACGAAATCACTAAAACGAGCTGCGCTGCGAAAATTCTCACTCTTTAAGCCAGGCTAAAAATTTTTGGCTACAGCGTTTTCAGTGATAACAGGTTCCTAAGTACATTTTTGTCAAGTCTCTAGTCCATATTGGATACCAATCTCACTAAGTCCACGACTTTCCATCCCCAACTAATGGCCAAACTGATATCGTTAACGGGACGATCATACACATTCTATGCATGTAAAACTCGAAGCATCCATGCACATGTGATGAAATTCTCCCCTATGTCCAACATAGCTACAAAAACACTCTCCATAGTTTGACTAGCCACATCCCCTTTCAGGTGGGATTGGGATTCTAGCCACTATGTCCCATTGATGTGGCTGTACCATTTGAAACTCCTTAGGTTGATCTAACTCATGTCGAGTCTGAAGCTGATAGGGCTAACAACTTCATTTATCACATAAAACACATCCACCAGTAGGGCCATGCCATATTGGAAAAATCCAATGCTAAGTACAAGTAGTGACATGATCAACATTGGGTGCCAGACAAGTTCCAGGTGGGTGAAATTTTTTTGCTACATCTACAGAAGGAACGAATTGTTGGGCACCACCAAAAGCTTCATCCACTCTGATATGGTCCATACACCATCACCAAGGTTGTAAGGGACAATGCCTTTGAGCTCAACATTCCATCATTTCTTGGCCAGCACCCAATATTCAATGTGGACCGCCTTTGGCCATACTTTACACCATTGCTGGACACATCTGACATTTGCAAAACAACTCACACCAAAGGAGTTAAACCCATACTACATGGAACATGCCATAAATGATTAGATCATGGACATGCAGATCAATAACACTTGCCAACAGAGGATTCAATGATATCGAGTTGTCAAAGTGGTCCAAGTCCACAACGACAAGTGGTTCATCAGGGACCAAGTTCACCAAATATTTCCTCACCTCATGGAGGCTCTACCTGCAATGGTGACCATTTATTCCTAAGGAGGGAGGAATAATCTAGGTGGATATTGGTGGACACCTTCCTATCTCACCTAGACCTCCAGTCGTTTCATCAATTTCCTTGTTTATAGCAACATTTACTATTTTTAGCATTTTTTCAGGTCCTGAACTTTTAGAGCAATTTTGACCCCCTAAACAATTCTTTTAGGTTTGTAGCAGGCTTGTAGTCATATGGTATGGCATGCAACAAATAATATAGTACTCAGAGAGATATTTCCAACAAGGTATAATACATACCAAACATAGATAATATGACCAAGTTACAACCCCGTGAAGTTGGCTTCCCAACTAACCCGAATGGAGCCCACAAACTTTGGCATTCCATCTCCTAGAGTTAGGGTTTTGGTTTTTTAGGGTTTTAACTTGTTGTTCAATAATAAACTGGCCCTTCAGCCTTATTATAACATAGTACAAAGGCATGCAATTGCCACATCTCTTCTCAGAGATAAGCTACCATTGCCTCAACAAGTTTATTTCCATTTCTGTATGTAAGCATATTTTAATTCTTTGAAATTAATGAAATGAAGTTTCATTTCTGCTGCATCCATGTTTATGTCTATATCTATTTTTTTTGTGTTCCTACATATGTTCAGATCATTGGCGATTGCCACCAATGCAAAAACTAAAAATCAATTACTAAGCTAAGCCATGGGTGATGTTTAAATCCCAGGGAGAACCTTACGAAATGCTAAACAAAGAAATAAATATGAAAACCCTGTAGCCAATAATATTCAGTTTAGGTGAATTGAATAGAGTAAGAGAGGTTCACACCTACTTTATACCATCTTGAGATCAACAAGAAAATGAAAGGATAAAGTGGAACTAGCCATCAAGTAATAATCCAACAAACCCTAAATTAACACAAGTAGGATATGAATGAAAATTAGTGCACGAGAGAGAGAGAGAGAGAGAGAGAGAGAGAGAGAGAGAGAGAGAGAGATAACCATAACCATAACATTGCTTTGGAAGATAGATTCAAGATAATAACCATCAATAGAGAGTGAAACATTTTAGATAGTGTTCATAGGCTAAAGAAAACTTCACTTGTATAAATGATTAAGATGATGTTACAAATGAGGTCAATAGGGTAGATTTCTTTCCCCAAGGATTTTGGTATGACCCCAACATAATAATAAAGAGATCACATGTATTGTGTGAATCAGTATATATAGAGATCATATAGTCATTACTGAGGAGAGATTATTTGGATGTATACATGTATTGGGTATTTGAAGAAGGCTCTCCTATTATTTAAGGAGTTATTATGTAACTCATCTCTATCATATATGTTGGACTTGTGCTCCACACTCACATTGATATACATGGCATGTTTTTCTAATTTATTGTGCTATTTTAATTATTTGGTTCATAACATTTAGTATAAGAGTACATGATCCTAGGGTTTTGCAACTTCAAATTTTTCTTTTGGAAGTTAGATTCCAAAATTTTTGGTTTCATGATGTGAAATAGTTAAGTACCTATGGTAAAAATTCAAGTTTTGGTTCGCTACAATTTTGGAATTATAACACGTGGAAGCTAGGATTTTTGACTAGTTTTTGAATTAGTCTAGAAGAAGTCATTTCATAAATTTATTTTGTTGAATTTTTATAATTTTAAGTTTTCAAGAGCTTGAGGAACACATAGAGGAATGTGTAATAATAATTTCAAGTTTTGGATCACTAGAGTTCCTTGGATATAGACCATGGAATTTAGGGTTTCTAATAAATCTTAAAATTTGTTTCAAATGAGTCATCTTGGCATGTTTTCTATAATGTTTTTTCGTTAAAGTTTTGAATTGCTAAATTTTCAGAGTTTGAGAAGGCATATTTAAGTATACGTGGTAGAAATTTTAGATCTCAAGTCACTATAATTTTTCTTTTGGAAGTTAGATTCCAACATTTTTGGTTTCATGATGTGAAATAGTTAAGTACCTATGGTAAAAATTCAAGTTTTGGTTCACTAAAATTTTATAGTTATAACACGTGGAAGTTAGGATTTTTCACTGGTTTTGGAATTAGTCTAGAAGAAGTCATTTCATAATTTTATTTATAACTTTATTTTGTTAATTTTTTAGAATTTTAAATTTTCAAGAGCTTGAGGAACACATATAGGAATGTGTGATAATAATTTCAAGTTTTGGATCACTAGAGTTCCTTGGATACAAACCATGGAATTTAGGGTTTCTAATTAATCTTAAAATTTGTTTCAAATGCGTCATCTTGGTATGTTTTCTATAATGTTTTTTCATTCAAGTTTTAGATTGATAAATTTTCTTGAGAAGGCATATTTAAGTATACATGGTAGAAATTTTAGATCTTGAGTCACTATAATTTTTCAAATACATGCTATCAAAATTAGGGTTTTTGATTAGTTTTAAAACTAGTCTCAAACATTTGTTCTTTGTACAATTGTCATATTTGAAGCCATGAAATTCCAAATTGAGTTCAATTGAGTTCCACTAGTTCCTTTGGAAATAAAATAGACCATGATATTTCAAGTAACAATTTCACAACTATATATGAAATACTGGATACATGACATTCCATAAAGTTTCATTTTATTATGCCAATAATCAACTAGTTTTAGAAAGTTACCATAACTTTCACTTGGCACAACAAATTTTGGTCAAACTTGTGGAATTGTATAGAAGACATAGCATAGTACTATATGTCAAAATTTTAGAGATGCATTAGGATAAAGGTCAATCAATGAGACAACCTCTAAATCAAGGTTTTATGAGGTATGCTAATATAAAATTATCATAGTTTTCCATTAGGATGTCTTATTAAAGTGATCAAAGTTGTTGGAAAGAGGGAAAATGGGAGAATATAATTTAAAAATGAATATAACAATTTGAAACCATTATTCTTAATATATTGAAGTTGTAGGTTGAAGGTTTGGGTCAAAACTTAATTAAGAATTTAGGAAACATGGGAGAATATAATGTAAAAATGATTATAACTATCTGAAATCATTATTATTAATATATTGAAGTCGAAAGTTGAAGGTTTGGGTCAAAAATAAATTAAGAATCCATGGAATACTTAATTTTGATGGAAATGAATATAAAGATAAAATCAATCCCACGAAATGGTTGAGGATGATAAAAAAAATTGATTTGAAACCTTTCACTGTAGTGTTTCAATAAAGGTGTGAAGCTTCTAAGTGGTTGGATAGTCATGGTAAAGGTGCTAAATTCTCCCCCACATGGAAAAGACTTAAAAAATATTCTCAAGTAAATGGGTCAAGAATATAAAAATGGAGCAAATGAGTAAAATTCAAGTGGTATTAAAAGAATCAAAAGAAGAAGTCTCCACGTTGCAAAATGATAATGAAGAGTGAAGAAAATATTTTATTAAGAAATACAATGAGTTTGCTTAGATGCAATCCATTAATGAATCATTCATTGCAAAGGTTGAGAACTTAAAGGGAGAAAAATTAATAAAATAAATTTAAAGAGGATGCGTTAAGGAAAAAAATGAAAGGGAAAGATGACTAAATAAAAGGTTACTTAAGTATAATCAAGGTAATTTTAATGATGTTAACAAAGAAAATGTGATTAAAGAAGTCTGAATAAGGAATATGGATGAAGATATTACCACAAAAATTGAAGAGAACATTATAAACAAAACTTGAAAAGGACACTTTAAAAATACTTGAAGAGGAAATTTCCAAAAAGGTTAAGGAATTCCTAAATACTGATGATATAAAATCAGAAACACAATCTAAAATTGGAGGATGTAAGATTTTGATAGATAGGCCATGTTGTAGCTTCAAAAGGAGACCAATCTGGTTCTAGTTGGAGTTCTCCGTCTAGTTCCACCTATAGCACAGACCAATCAATCACATGATTACAACCTCACACATACTTTTTAAGTAAAGAAACATGAAAAACAACATGAAATCTAACCAATGGAGTTAAGGTCAGTCTGTATGCTATTGGTCCTATCCTCTCGAGGATTTCAAATGGCCCACAGTATAATGGTGCAAACTTAGCACATGTACGCACCTTGAGGGGAATCCTTTTGGGTTCAATCCTCAGATAAGAATCTTCTCCAACTTGGAATTCCTTGTGGATCCTGTGCTTATTTTCATAGCTCTTCTATCTATCCTATCTCGCCTTTATATTTTCCTTATGACATGGAATTGTTGTTCCATATCCTTAAGCATACAAGGTCCTATATAGAGTTTGTTAACTGGGTCATTCCAACTAATAGGGGTGTTACACTTACTACCATATAATGCTTCAAAGGGGGTCATCCTTATGGATTATTGGCGTCCATTATTATATGCAAATTCCACCAGTGGAATATACTCTTCCCATTTTCTAGGCTGATGCATCACATATATCCTTAACGTATCCTCTAGGATATGATTGGTCCTCTTGGTTTTCCCGTCAATATGTGGATGATATGCGGTACTAAATTCCAATTCCATTCCCAAGCATGCGAACAGTTCTTTCCAAAACATGGACATGAATTTAACATCTCTATTGGAAACAATCCTTTTGGGGATGCTGGGAAAATTCAAGATCTATCTTATGAATATTTGTGTTATTTTTCCAGTAGAATGGGTTGATTTGATCACCAAGAAATGAGCTACCTCGCTAAGCTTGTCAACCAATACCATAATTGAATCTTGTTGCTTCACTATTTTGGGTAATCCTATGATGAAATACATAGAGATCAACTCCCACTTCCATTCTAGAATGGGGATAGGATGTAGTAATCCCGCCAAATGTCTGCATTCAACCTTCACCTGCTAGCATTCTAAGAATTGTTCCACGAAGTATGCCACTTATTTATTTAATTTTGGTCAGTAGTAGCTTCTTTTGATCGCTATAAGGGTATTTTGATACCCTGGGTGTCCTTAGTAGGGATTATGATCTATACTTATGCAGGAATGCAACAAAATATAGATATAAACATAAACACAGAGGTGCAATAGAAATAAAAATTCATTTCATTAATATCAAAGAACATAAATATGCTTACATACAGAATGGAAATAAACTAGCTCGGGCGATGGTAACTTATCTCTAAGAAGATATGTGGCAGTTAAATGCCTTTGAACTACGTTAAAATGAGGCTCGATGGCCTTTCTATTATTGAGAAATAATGAGAAACCCTAAAAATCCAAAAAACTAACCCTAGGAGACAAAGTGCTCAAAGCTTGTGGGCCTCGTTGGGGAAAGTTGGAACATTAACTTCTCAGGGTTGTAACTTTGGCATACGATCTTTGTTTGGCTATCATAATACATTGTTTCAAATATCTCAAAGAAGAGGCAAAAAAAAAACCCATATATTAGTTTGGCACTTTTTTTATCTATCCATTTTCCCTAAAAATGTATTTTAGTCCCTTAAAATGGCTTTAGAAGTTTAGGACCCGAAACACTGTCAAAACTACTAAGTTGTGCTACAATAAGGAAAATGAAAAGAAACAATGGTGGGGGTCCAAGTGGAATAGTTGAGTGAACACCAATATCCACCTGGATAAGTCCTCTCCCCTTAGGAATCAATGGTTCCCATTGCGTTGAGTGCGTCCATGAGATGGACAAACTTTTGCTGAACTTGGTCCCTAGTGAGCCACTTGCCTTGGTGCAAGAATTGAACACCTTTGACAAAACAATATAATTGGATCTTCTACTGGTGAAGGTTATTGATCCATGTGTCCATGATCTGATCAATTGTGGCCTTTTCGATGCAGTCTGGGTTTGGCTATGTTGGTGTGAGTTGTTATACAATGTTTGATGTGTCCAGTAATGGTGGAAAATATGGTCACAGTTGGTCCACATTGAATACTGTGTGTAGACCAAGGAACATTGTAATTCTAAGCTTGAAGGCATTGTCCCCTACAACCTTGGTGTTGGTGTACAACACATATCAGAGTGGGCGAAGCTTGCAGTGGGGCCTAGCAAGGTGCTTCTTCTACAAATGTAACCAAACTTTGTCGCCCACGTGGAACTTGTGTGAAACTTAATGATGATCATGATGCTGCTTCTACTTAGCATTGGCTCTGTCCAATATGTCATGGACCTACTAGCGGGTGTGGTGAATGCAATTAATGAAGTTGTTAACCAAGTCAACTTCAGACTATACATGAGCATAATCTTCTTAAGTAGCGGCAAATGGTATGACCACATCAATGGGACATAGTTGCTAGAATCCCAACCCCACCTGAAAGTGATTATGGCCAGTTGAGCTATGGAGAGATTTGTTGTAGCTGTGATGGACATAGGGGAGGCTTTCATCCCATGTGTATGGATACTTCGAGTTGTACATGTGCAAAATGTGCATGATAATCTTGTTGACAAGCTCAATTTGACCATAAGTTTGGGGGTGGAAGGTCATGGACTTAGTGAGCTTGGTGTCCTTCATCGACTAGAGGCTTGACCAAAATGTACTTAGGAACCTGTTTTCCCGATTTGAGATAATGGAATGTGGGATCCCAAAATGTACCCACACTCATTCAAAGAAGAGATTAGCAGTGACTTCTACTGTGATACTCTTCTTAGAGGTTGCCAGAATGGTCATCTTAGAGAATCCATCAGTGACCATGAACGCACAATCATTTCCATGCTTAGTAGAAGGAATGCCCGACATATAATCCATGGATATGGATTCCCAAGGCTGACTAGGAGTAGGAAGAGGAGTATATAGGCCTTGCTTCTTGATCGTTGGTTTGGAAATGGCATAGGTAGTGCAGTATCTGATGTACTTCCCAACATCCTGTTGAAGGTTAGACTAATAAAAATACTTCTGTAGCACTTCCACTTATTTCTCTACTTTGAAATTTCCAACGACCCAACTGTAGTGTGCCTACTAGATCATCTTGTCACGTTCACTTGTAGGAACACAAAGGTATCCCAGGTGACATAATAATGTGCCCTGGAGGTGAAAATCTATAACTTGCTTTCCTTCTAGGAGAATATGGTATGTGTTGTTGAATTCTATATCACTCCTATAAATATGCATCCACCCCAAAGTCTCGTGTCCATAAGATTCAAGAACAATGGTCAACGCAATAATCGTTGGCCAATTGAGCTAGTATGCAACATGATTGGTGCTACCCTTCTTGTACTTGATGTTCAAATGGAACCATTGCAGATATGTGGACCATTTCTAATGGTGATCATTTTGAAACTTCCCTTGTGTTTGTATGAACGACATGGGTTGGTGGTTAGTGTGGATGACTGTTTCCATCCACAGAATGTAATGCTTCCATTGTCGGAAAACTTGAACAACAGAATACATCTCTTTTTCATAAGTGGGATACTTTAAGACCGTATCTAAATGTGCCTCACTGTGATATGCCATCATATGCCCCTGCTAGGTAAGAACTACACCAATAGCATTGTCAGAGGCGCCTGTCTCAATTTCGAATGGTTGTTGCAGGTCTGGTAGCATGAGCACTGGTGCAGAGAAGAAGCGATGCTTCAAATTGACAAACACCTTCTGTTGCGATTTAGGCCAAAATAAATTTGTTTTCTCTCTTCCCTTGGTGATATGAGAGAATCCCAACATGAACCTTCTATAGACATTGGTAAGACCCATAAATTTGTGGAGCTATGCTATAGTGGTTGGGGCTGGCCAATCTCAAATAACTTGTATCTCAGTTGGGTCCACATGCACATCTCACTCATTAATGATGTACCCCAAATATTGAACTTGGGTTGTACCAAAAGTGCATTTCTCCAAATTGGCACACAATTTGTGTTTTCACAGGGTTTGGAGGACTTGTTGGATATGGTGTATGTGTTCTTCCCAACTCTGGCTAAAAATTAGGATATTGTTCAGGTACATTACCATGATTGAGTTGTTAAAGGGCCGCAAGATGTTTTCTATCAGATGCATGAAGGTTGCAGGGGCATTCGTCAAGCTGAAAGGGGTTATCAACCATTTGGAAATGTCCTCCTTGGATTTTAAGGTAGTCTTCCACACATCAAAGGGTTCAATTGGTACTTAGTGATAGCCAAACTTCAAGTTGATCTTGCTGAAATATTTGGCCCCCTTGAGTTGGTTAGAAGGTCATAAATCCGTGGGCTTGGATACCTATTCCAGACATTGAACTTATTCACAGTCCGATAGTCAATATAGAGTCTCCAGGTGTTGTTTTTCTTCTGTACCAACATGATCAGGATCCTACAGGGTGATGAAATTTCCCGAATGTGCCATTTTTGCAACAACTCCTAAATATGCCTCTTAATTTCAAAATTCTCCAAAATAGAGCGTTGGTAGAGTGGTCTGTTGGGTAGTGACACGCTTGGGGTCAGATCGATGGAGTGCTTGACTTGACAGTGTAGGGGTACTCCTGTGGGTGAGGTGAAGATGTCCCTATACTCTTCCATGACCTTGTCCATCTGCTGGTGCTGTTCGAAGGAGCCTTGTCTAGAGGTTATGGATGTGGCCACAATCTTCTTCTTGTCCTGAGGGCGAATCATAAGGAAGAAAAATTTCATTGTTTTGGAAATAATATTACTTCATTGGTTCACAAAGATCAAAGAGATGGCAGTAGGCGGTGCTACCTCTGGTATCCTATATAACTCATTTCCCAAATAAATAATGACAGTGTGAGGCCTAGACTCATAGACAACATGAAGCTTCCACAAGTATGGTTTGCCTAATAATACATCACAAACATGAAGAGGAGCAACATCATATAGTACCTCATCTATGAAGGGCTTGATGCTATAGGGAAGGTGACATTGTTGGATGACACAAAGATCTCACCCTTGGTAAATCCACTTGATGGTGTACAACTGTGGGTGTGGTGTGGTTGGTAGGCCAAACCACTTCATGACCTCTACTGAAATAAGGTTCTTTTGGCTTCCACTGTCAACAATGAACTTTAATGGAGATCCCTTCACCCACATCTACAAGTGGAAGAGTCGTTCCCCCTCCTCTGGATCTTTAGGCTCAATCTTATGGATTTTGGTGGTGGCAACGGTGGCATTAGGATTTTCATTAATATTCTGCTTCCCTTTGTCATTCCCATTGTCAGTTTCTAACTTAGAGTCAAAACATGCATCTGATTCAGAAGCCTTCAACTCGACCACTAGTGGCTATTTGGCTTGACACTCACTTGTGTTGTGAGTGGGGATATCATGAAACTCACACCATTTCCTTATGTCCTTCTTTGTCTTTGTGGTGTTGTTCTTTGCTTGCGGCTTCGAAGGATTGTCCTGGGTCACCCTCCCTCGACTTTATCCTATGTTCTGCGATTTGGGGGTGGCTTTCCCTTGCTTCAAATTCGTAGATCCAAAGTCTCATTTCTTCTGTTTAAATTTCTGCTCGATCTTGATAGCATATCGATAGGCGACTCCAAGCGAAGATATGTCTAAGAACTCCATATCATCCTAGATGTACTTGTGTAGAAAGTCATGATACTTGCATACCAAATGTTTCTCATAATCCTTGATACCCAGCATCATGCGAAGGGTATGAAAAATATTTGTGAACTCTGGCACATCATGGTCCCTTCCCTGCCACAGCATGGTACACTTTATGTATTTATCTTCATAGCTCCCTACAGGGTAATATTGTTTCTTGATGGCATCTCATAAAAAATTCAAAGTGGTTGTTGAAAATAGTGAGCATTCCCTCTCGTCCATTTTTCACATTAGGTTTCCCACTAGTCCTTGACATGGGGGGTGACTTTAAGGAGTACAAAAGTAATCTTTTCTAGATTGGAAAAGTCATGAAATGAAAAATATCCTTCCAATAGATTTAACCATCTATCTATGACATCTACATCTATCTAGAATTTAAATATGGAAATGTTAAAGTTAACTTGTAACTTAAAAGGAGTGGCGTGTCCATAATGGCTGTTGGATGAAGATGTTTCACCTATGGGTAGCTGCCGAAGGATCTTGGGAAAGTTATCCATCATTGCATTCCTCTGTCACTCGAGGGCTTCCTCAAGCAATATTTTGAAAGGATCTCCTTCTCCCTTTTCTTTCTTTTCTTCCACCATGGGAGGCCATCAGGGTTTGCAAGGCTGGTCTTGTAAAGGTTCAACCAGTTCAAGCCCTAACTCCTTATACCCTGACCCGCTAAGAAAAATAGAGAAGGAGAAAACCACTCTGATACCAATGATATGGAATTATGAAGGAACGCAAAAAAATACATATATAAACATAAACACAAAGATGCAGTAGAAATAAATCTTCATTTCATTAATATCAAAGAACTGAAATAAGATTACATATAGAATGTAAATAAACTAGCTTGGGTGATGGTAGCTTATCTCTAAGAAGAGATGTGGTGGCTACACATCTCTAAACTATGTTACAATGAGGCTCAGTGGCCTTTTTATCATTCAGAAACAATGAGAAACCATAAATATCCAAAAACCTAACCCTAGGAGATGAAGCACCAAAAGCATGTGGGCCCCGTTGGGGTAAGTTGGAATGTCAACTTCCCGGTGTCAAAACTTTGGCATATGATCTCTGTTTGGATATCATAATACCTCGTTTCAAAGATCTTAAAGAGTAGGCTGAAAAAGAATTGGAAAATTGGTTTGGCACTTTCTTGATCTCTCCATTTTCCCTAAAAATGTCTTTTTGTCCCTCAAAATGACTCCTAATGTTTAGGACCTGAAAAATTTCCAAAAATTGTAAATTGTGCTACAATTAAGTAAACAAAAAATAAACAATGGTGGGGTCCAAGTGGAATAGTTGGGTGGCCACCAGTATCCACTTGGATTAACTTAGCATGAAATTCTCCCATTTCCAGTCCCTTTATTCCGTCATTGTTAGGCACATAAATTCTGTCTTTAAATAAGATCAGTCTGTCCCTATTGAGGTGTATTCTCCATCCTCACCACCTCATTACAATTTATCCTTCATTCGTTGGTACGCTTCATCCTGCAGTTCAACATTTTTTATATTTTCATCCATATCTGTCACACATGAACTTACAATTTCTAAATGACTTGCTTGGATGCTCTGGCTCAAGGTGTCAACGACCTCATTTTCTTTGCCTTTTATGTACTTTATCTCAAAGTTGAATTTGTTGAGCGTGGCCAACCATCCGACTTTCCTAGCGTTTAACATGGACTACTCAAACAAATATTTGAGCCCACTTTGATTTTTCAGAGCATGACCTTCCGACCAAGGAGGTATTTCCTCCACATTTTCAAAGCATGAATAAAGATAGCTAATTCTAGGTCGTGCGTCACATATTTTTCCTCATGTTTACTCAGTTTTCTGGACTCATAGCACACAAATTATTGCTCCCGCATTTAGACTCCCCCGAGTCCCTATTGTAGGTGTCAGTACATACTACAAATTCTTTATCAGGATTTGCAATTCTCAACATTGGTGCACTGGTGAGTAGTCACTTTAACTGGTCAAAGCTATCTGCACATTGTGCAGTCCATTCAAATATCTTCCCTTTTCTTTGCACGTATGTGATAAGGTAGCCTATTTTGGATAAGTTCCAGATAAATCTCCTATAATGTTTTTCTAGTCCCATGAATGACCTAATCTCGTCTACATTCTTTGGTGTTGGTCACTTGATGGCTTTGAACTTATATGGATCAAGCGACATGCCTTCCTTTGATAGGATGTGCCTTAAGTAGTATATTTATGTATGAAGGAATTCACACATCTAAATTTACATAGAGGTGGTGCCCTCTCAGCAACTGTAACACAACGACTAGATGTTGCTCATGTTCTCCTTCTATTCTTGAATAAACCAATTGTTATCACCAAAAAATGATCACCTAGCCATTTCTAACTAGGTGGATCAAAATACACCATGTAGATTTAATTTTACCATAGTAAAATCACTTTCATTGTGGAAAATAATTTAGTAAACCACTTTTATTAAATTATTTTTTGATTTAAATAAAAAGAACCCCATGAGAATAATTAGATAAATAATTATTTATTTAATTTTCTCTAGGAATAATTATTAAATCATTATTTAATAATTATTCCTTGTCACATTTGACTAAATCCCTTAGGAATATTTAAATAAATCACTATTTATTTAATTTTCCTTATTTCTGTTATTAGAATAATTATTAAATCACTATTTAATAATAATCTGATTTCACACCATTCTAAATTCTCGTGAAATAATTAATAAAACATTTTATTTGTTAATTATTTCTAAATAAAGATATTTAACCATTTTAAATATATTTTCCCTCTCTAATAAATATAATAAAGTATTCCAAGCAGTTAGATATCGATTTAGTTAATATGATTTTATTATTCTCCATTTTCAAGATTAACTCCATGCTTTGTTGGGAGGGTTTTTCATTCATTCTTCACCATGATCATAATCATTGTCAACACTATTGTATTTTTTCTTTGAGCTCCCTTTTGAGTTCTTTACTTTTGTCTGAGTTTTTCACATATTGAGAGAGAGAATCATTTTTTGAAGCATCAAGGACATCAAAGGACCCATCCCATGGAGGAGGACTTGCAGACCCATCTATAGATTTCCTTCACTAGGTGCTATTAATAAAATATTTATTCATTCAAAAAGTCTTTCCAATTGAGTTATTATACTAGATATTTTATATTGCTTCTTTCTGTTCTAGATTGTATCTACTTTTACTCCAGGTTTTCTATTTGTGTTGTAGATCTAAATCGACAACAACCATCAACTTGTTGTTAGGGTCACTTGTCACCTTGTGACTTAAGTGAAGTGTTTTTGGTACACCTTCCATGAATTTTCACACTAACAAATGGTGACTCCACTAGGTCTTTAGTTACACATTTTTCATCCAACAAATGGTGAATCCAATAGCGTAATAAAAACGTTCTTGGGCGGCTAAAGTGTCAGAAAATTTTAGGATTTTCTACGATTATTTTTAGCCTCTCAATTTCTATTTATAGGATTAAACCATATTTTGTCAAATTTTCAGATTCTGGTGGTTTCTAGTATTTTCCGCAGGTCACAGGTACCAACCGAGTAGGAGATGACAAAATCTGTGTGAGATCTGCTGATTGAGACTCCTAGAAACAAAGCGCACTTTTCAGCCCCATAAGTGAGTTGTAGAGCACACCTTTTGGCTAGAAAACTACATTTTCCTCAGAAATAGGTCAGTACCTGCGTTTTGTAAATTTTCCAGAAATTTTTCATTTTTTTATACAATTGCTGAGAGTGCTATCTAAAAACTGGTTTGGGTACTTCACTTCCATTTTTCAATCTCCCTTAGGCATGGATCCACTTGATTTATCTCTTTGAGGAAGGAAAAATACCCTTAGGGTTCATAGTACACCTCCACATTGTTAGGAAGAAATTTGCTGAGTGAGGAGTCTATGGGTTTCAACATTTTCAACCATTGACTTTCAGATCTGATCCATTACTTTTCAGATTTCTTGGATAGGTTTATTTTACCTTTTCTCCCTTTAGATTTTGGGTTTTCCTTTTCCCCCTTAGGATCCCCTTGTGCATCTTAGGTTTTAGAGCTTTACACCTATCCTTTGCAGCAATTTTTTCACCTCTAATTTTTTTTGTTTGTCTGCATCATTTAATACAATAGATTAGAGCCTTTAGATCAAAGTCCCTTGAAATTAGATCTTTTTGGCCTCTTTATGTGTCTTTGAGTAGCTTGCTTTCCCTCTCTTTCTTAGCTCCTTAGTAGCCCTTATGGGTGGGGTTTTGTGTGCTTGATTGGCTATTTATTTTTCTGTCATTTTTAAATTTTTTTGTAGTGTTTCAACATTTTACTTTCAGTAGCACATAGCATCATGAAACATGCTTAATTAACTCATCCATTTGACACATTATTTTCAAACACTCACACCTTAATCGAATGTGAGCTTGGTTAACACTACCAAGCCAAGACTTGAAAAAATACACCTTAATAAATAAACAAACATAGACTAATGTTAGAGGGATTAATGCACGAGTGTTTGGTGATGTAGAAAACCCTCAAGGATCTTCCCGGGATCCTCGACAGATAGTTAGATTAGTTACATTTGTCACAGAGATACATGCATATCTATGTTTAACAAACGAATATCAAAGCGAGAAGGAATTAATACCTCGTGTATTAGTGTGGTGTTGATAGAGAGCGCAATGCAACTAGGCAGAAGACCCCTGAGCTGACTCCAGATCAAAACCTACACATAGCAAAGACAAACGTAATATCACAGCATAAAACCTTGATAAACAAATACATGAACGCATAAAAGATATCTAGTTGCATATAAATAAGACACTCATGCTAAAAGATATTAGATCAACATATAAACAAGTTATACTACCAGCATCACGGAGTGGACAATACAACTGCAGTTATATATTGATGTAGAAAGGGTGATAACAACCATCAGTTGCATCAGCCTTCACTTACCCCTCCAACTCCTCTCTTTCTCTCCCTTCTTAACCTCTTCTAATGCCTTAGTCTAAGACTCTGCTCGACAATCAAATAGGCAATGCTTTCAAATGTTTTGAACTCTTTCACAATGGTCCAAGCCTTGCATATATATCATGTAGGGTTAGGGTTGCCAAGTCCTTCATGAGTTCCATTAGGAAAAGCAGTGATGTTTCCATGCTTTAGTGCTCTTTTCCATTTGCATACTCCATTAGGAATTATTAATTCCCCCAAATAGGTCGAGTTTTGATGTTTCCCTAATTTTATGAGCTGACATAGGAGAGAATCTAGGGATATTTTCTCAGTCAATTCACTCCTTTTAACCATAGAAAATGATGTATGGTCACTAAAACTATTCCTATGGTAGCAAGTAGAGTTATCCTAGGCACTAACACACCCTTAAGCTTGTTTAGAAGCTTTATAAAGCAGGTTGATAGTGTCTAGACAGTGTTAGCTTGACAACTGGGCCTGTGAACTTGGTCATTCCTTCTGTCATCATGTCTTTGTCCTCTGAGTCGATGAGGAGGTCATTTTCCTGTATAACAGATGCATGTTAAAGTGTGAGATCAGAGGCCGTGATGATGGCCGAAATACTTTATATTTAACTGTCCTTTGCTTTGGAAAAGAGAGAGAGAGGATTGAAGCTTTAGGAGGTATGGGAAACCTGATACAACACATATATATATAAAGCAACTAAAATCATGTCTTGAGTCGGACATTCCCACACTCAGTAGCTATGCTAGAGTGGTTTTCTCAAAAAAGAGATATGACGATGATGGCCACCGATAAGCATAATGCAGAACCTGTATCATAATAGGATCATTCTGATGAGCTGTGTCCAAAAACCAATAAACACAACTTGGGAGAGGAAACAGCGTTGAGTGATGCAAGCCTCTACCCAAGGTCTTGATTTCCGCTTCACCGAAAAGCATAGATCGATACATGTGAATATAGGCATTGATGTTGAACATGCACGAAATTGTCTGGTTACCAGTCAATAAGGGAGACCGTTAACAGACGCGAGGATGGCCACTGATAATTGTTTAAAATAGCAACAAGAAATGCTAAAAATAGAAGTGCTAAAAAATATCACTACTATAAATAACATTTCGGGATACATTCTAATTTTAGTTAGTCCCTAAACTAAAATTGAGAATTAAAATTCGAATTTGATCTTAGCAGCTGTTTGTAAAATAATTAATTAATTCATCTTGAGTTAATTAGTTGTAGGAAATCAAACATGAGGTCTATGTGAAGACACGCAACAATTTATCCATTGATTGAGGAAGTTATCCCTTGATTAAAGGAGATCAGGATGAGTTGTACTTTGAGTTGTAATTAGTTAACTCAATTAATTGAGTTAAGTCTAGTTAGATTAGTTCAAATAGTTTGTTGAACTGATTGTGAGTTCAGTTAGTTAATGCATGCATGCATGTAACTACTGCACTTCAGATAATTGAATATTATCTCATAAATAACTCATGCATGTCAGTTCAGTCAGAGACCCAATTGAGATTAGATGATGGGACATTGTACTATCAGTTGCAGGAATATTCCATTGAGGATATCTCTTGCATGCAGAAGGAATTCATTCCTTGGAGATTGCGCAGTTACTTTTGAGTTTGATGAGTGTGTGATGAGGCCAATTCACATAGGTGGCAACATTGGACCCAAAGAGAAACTGCGCAAGAAAATAGGAGGCTTGGAGGGCTGAGGGAAGGCATATGTTGTGTCTATTCAGTCTGTGAGTTGTATTGAGGGATTGTACCGAGAGCTAGATAGATTGTGAGCTAAAGCTTTGTGAAATCCAAACATATTTCCACTTGTATGATATTACAGAGATCAGGGATTTTATCTGAGGCTTTCCCCAGAGTATTCTTGTGTGTTCATGTGTGATTGTTTTTCTTCATATGTTATATGTGTTCTATTTGATATTGCTCAAAATCAATTAAGCTTCTGCAAGTTTTTTTGTAGAAGTAGATTTTGTATTTTGATTTAGTATATTTCATAATCTGTTGATCTACAGTGGGAATTTCTACATGGTATCAGAGCCAGGTTATCAAAGAGAAGAATAGTATATAAAGAAGGCAGAAGTTTGAAGTTTGAAGTTTGAAGTTCATGATTATAGATTTCGAATTCTTATCACATCTCAAATTTCACCAATGGCATTCAACGGTTTAAGATTCGAGTATGACCTTGATGGCAGCTCGAATTATATAGCCTGGAAGGAGCGCATGGAAGCAGTATTAGAGGACAACAATCTAAAGGACTTCATTGATCAAGAAGTCCCCAAGCCAGTAGCGGCTAATGCTACAAAATTGGTGGAATGGAAGAAATGTGTGACTAGAGCGAGGAGAATCCTTCTAGAGGGAGTTCAAGATCACATAGTCTTGAGTCTCCATGGGAAGGAGACACCATTTTTAATGTGGAAAACATTGAAATATATATATCATAACAGAAACCATTAGAGGAGGTTGGTGCTGAAAGACAAGTTTCAAAAAATCAAGCGTGAAAAGGGCGACACGATCTCTACATATCTGAACAAGCTCACCACCTGCAGGGATGAGCTTGGAAGTGTAGGGATCACAAAAACCAATGATAACATGGTGAGTCTTTCTCTCCTCGGTCTTCCTAAGAGATGGCATAGCTACCAAGACTTAGTAAATGGAAGAGAGAAACTGCTAGATTGGTAACAACTTTGGTCAGATCTGATGCTGGAGGAGATAAGAAGAAGCACCAGAGATGGATCTTCATCAAAGAAAGATGATGAAGAAAATCTAGCCTTAGCGAGTAAGGTGAGGAAAGGGAAATGGAATGCGTCCCATTCCAAATCCAGTTCTTCCCATGGTGGGAAGAAGTTTGACAAATCGAAAGTGCGATGATTTCATTGTCATGAGGTGGGCCATTATGCTACGAATTGTCCACATAAGAAATCCAAGAAGGGATCCTCGAAGGGGTTAGATGGTGAGGCACTAGCCTCACAGTTTGAATTGGATTTCTCTCTCATCGCATGCATGGGTTCATCCACGGTGGGATGTGTTTGGTACCTGGACAGTGGAGCCTCTTTCCACATGTATGGCGATAAGAATATTTTCAGTACCTTGGAGGAGAAGGATCTCCAGATGCGGATTGAGATGAGCTATGATGGAAAGTACCATGTTTTAGGTGAAGGTACAGTTGTGTTTCAGAGGGAGCATGGAGCTCCTCTCACCTTGACTGATGTAAAGTATGTACCAGGTTTTAAGAAGAATCTTGTGTCCATTGCTATGCTAGAAGACAAAGGTTATGATGTAGTCTTTAGTAAAGGAAAGGTATTCCTGAGGCATATCGGCACTGGATAGACCAAGAGGATTGGGATTTGAGTAAAGAATCTCTACAAGCTGGAGGTAGATGACTATGCTACATTGAGTTCCAAAGCAGAGTTGGTGCAGAGCCAAGATGTTGGTGAGATATGGCATAGAATATTGGGCCACTTGCACCATGGGGCCTTGAAGATCATGCAACATATTTCTACTAGACTTCCCAAGAGAAAACTGGAGTAGACGAATACATGCAAAGGTTGTACCTTGGGTAAGTATGCGAAATCTTCCTTTCAGGATCAAGATAGTAGTGCTAGAGAAATCCTGGAGTGAGTTTACATAGATGTGTGTGGACCATTCTCTATAGCCTCCATCGCTAAACAAAGGTACTATGTTATTTTTCTTGACGATTTTTCTTGTAGATGTTGGATCTACTTTATGCAAAAGAAGGATAAGACCTTCTTAAGGTTTTATGAGTTTAAAGCCTTGGCAGAGAAAGAATCTGGAAAGAATATAAAAGCATTGTGAAGCAACAATGGTGGAGAGTATGTCTCCCAATAGTTTAAGGACTTTGCGCAACAGAAGGAATTAAATGGGAGTTGATGACACCCCATAACCCACAGCAGAATGGGGTGGCCAAAAGGAAGAACAGATCAATTGTTGGAGCAACTCGAGCGATGTTGCATGACCAAAGCCTACCACTTCATTTGTGGGCTGAGGTATGCAATACAACAGTATACTTGTAGAACAGAAGCCCACACCGTATACTGGGAATGAAGACACCTATGGAGGCCTTTTTTGAGAAGCGACCAGATGTGAGTCACTTCAAGATCTTTGGATCATCGGGTTATTTCCATGTGACCAAAGATGCTCGGAAGAAGCTATATCCAACAGCTGAGTTGGGGATACTTGCGGGGTACACTGATACACCCCACAACTATCAAGTGTTCTTGCCTACCAATCAGAGGACAGTGGTACACAGAGATCTAAAGTTCGACGAGAAAAAATCCATGCGAGTATCACTTGAGAGGGAGCTCAAGTTGCATACAAAAGAGGAACTTTCATTTCCTAAGGAGGAGGTGCCTTAGATTGATGTGGAGTAGCCGCATGTAGAGGATTTGAGAGTGGAGACATCCACTCATGCTGAGTCTTCCAGAGATGGGCGGAAACGCTTAAGGAAAGCTGACAAGTTGATGCTGGATGTGCGAGAGAATGTTGGACAACCATCTTCTCAGCGTAGACAGAGTAGGTCACCCGAGTGGTGGTTACATGGCCCTGGTTGGGAAGTGTGTAGAGTCCAATCCTTCTTCATTTGAGGAGGTAGTGCAACAACCAGTCTGGGTTGATGCAATGGTGGAGTAGTACGACTCCATCATTCAGAATTGTGTTTGGGATGTTGTCCCAAGACCTCAGGACAAGTCAGTGGTGAGTTCCAGATAGATTTACAAGGTAAAGTAGGCAGCTGATGGTAGTGTTGAGAAACATTAGGAAAGATTTGTTGCTTGTGGTTTCTCACAGGTCGAGGGGATCGACTACAATGAGAATTTTCCTCCTATAGCAAGGTACTCATCTATCAGATCGATGTTGCCACTATCAGCTTAGATGGGTTGGAAGATCCATCAGATGGATGTGAAGACAACATTCCTAAATGGGAAGATTGAGGAAGAGGTCTACATTGAGCAGTCAGAATGTTTTGAGACCTTCGATCGTGAGTCACATGTGTGCCGACTCAAGAGGGATTTGTATGGGCTGAAGAAAGCACCTTGTGCTTGGTACACTAGGATCGACAACTATTTCATTGGGTTGGGATTCACCAAGAGTGAAGCAGATGTGAACCTTTACCACATCATGGTAGAAGGTAAGCCATTGATCATTGTTCTTTATGTGGATGATCTGATTTTGATAGGTGATGATCAGTTGATCAAGTCTTGTAAGGAGGACCTTGAAAGATAGTTCGAGATGAAAGACATGGGTCTTATGCACTACTTTCTAGGCATGGAAGTGTGGTAGAAAGATGGGGAAGTATTTGTGTCTCAAGGCAAGTATGCCAATGAGATACTCAGGCGATTCCACATGGAGAAGTGCAAGCCCATGTAGACTCCTCTAGCTAGTAACTAGAGGAAGGAGGATGCTACTTCAGGTGAGGCAGTAGCTACTACTATTTATTAGTAGATTGTGGGTTCACTGATGTATCTAGTGAACACACGACCAGATTTATGCTTTGCGGTGAACCAACTGAGTCAATCTATGGTTCAAACTACCAAGCTATTTTGGAAGGTGATGAGCCCCAATTTTTGCTAACAATTTGGGCTCATTTGGCCTACTTACCTTGCTCAACCCTTCATTTTTTATCACTTATGCATCATTTCTTAGTATATTCGTGTTATTTGTAGGAAGAAGGGTAGTCATTATGCCTATGTGGCTAATACATGATGATTTCAGGTTTTTTGACATTAAATGGAGCAAAGACCACGCAAATGAGGACAAGGAGACAGCCAAGGTGGCATTGCGGGTTTATAGGGAGGTTGTCCACAGCCCTGAATGACCTTCCTCGTGATCTCCACCCCAACTCCGAGCTCCAACAGCTATCACCACCGAGCTAGAAGGCAGCCAACGGATTCTACAGGAACAACAGTTTACTTTTAGTTGGACAGCCAAGCCCCACTAATTGAGGAGGCCAGCTTGGCCCTTATCATGTATAAATATTGAGGCTATAGCCTTAGATAAAGACTCTTGAACCTTTGTTGTAGATTTTGAATCATGAGCTGTAGCTCTGTTTTTGCTCTTTGTAAGCCAATTTTGGCATGTTATTAGACTCATGATTATGATCTTTTAATAAAAGGCAGGCATATTTGGATTCAATTCTGAGTTCTTAGAGGAGCTATAGCTCTCAGGTTAGGGCCCAACCTGAGAGCAATAGACCTCCTTTTCTTTGTATTGTTACTTGTCTTTCTTTTATCATTGCATTTCTTTCCTTTACATGCACTTGGAAAACACAGTTTGCTGAGTTGACTGTTTCGGTTTGGTTATGTAGGTTAGTTTCATGAATGCAGTTGTTTCAGTAGTTCAGAATTAGCGTAGGGAGATTGAAGTTACGTTGAGTTCAAAAAAGGGTTGAATGCATGCTCACTTTCACCTCTGTTTGGGGACCGGAAGTGTAGACCGTGCCAACTGCCAAAAACACTGTTTTAACATATGCATGCAAGTATTGATGTAATGTTTTCGGTTGAAGAATTGTCCATACGATTATATCTTGAGTAATGACTCTTTGGTTCAGCATCATGCACGGTTTCCCTTCAACTTACATTGTTGTTCTTTGATTCCTAATAAAACAGTTAGAATAGGTTGGTGAACTTTCGTTTACATGCAAGATAAAGGTGATTTGTTTCATTTACATTGCGCAGCACCACTTCATCGTGTTCTTATCCTTCTAAACCGTGCTTAAGCCACCTACTCATCCTCTGTTCATCTCATTTGCCTTCCAACCCTTCTACTATCCACGTTGCTCAATCTTTTTGACCTTCCACTACTACTACCCTCCTCTAGACCAACCAGCTTTACACACACCTTCCCCATCTCATCTCTCTGTCCATAGGCCATCACAAGCTCCTCTGTCATTTTAACTATCCACCCATACAGATCCTTCACTCCTCCATCACCCAAAACTCTGACTGCAGAACATCCTGTAGAAGTTAGCAGACTTCCTGTAGAAATCCCGAGCTTCCTGTAGGATCCCCTGCAGACATCCTGTAGAAGCCTGCAAACACGGTTGCCAAGCACCTGAATGTTGTGAACTTCTGTGGAATGATGTGAAGGATCCCCGGGAACCTCTCAGAGTCCTCCTGACCTTTCCCAAGCCTTCCTCCCCTTTGAACTACCCCTGCACAGTCAAGACCCAGTAAGAAGCACAATCATAATGACTCCACCCACTTGAGCAAAAATACAAAAATGTGTTCTCTTCAATGGAAGTAGTTTAAATGCATGCATCTCATCTCACTAGAAGTGATGGCATCATTTCTGGAAGTTGCATTCCCACCATTTCATCATAAGGATTAAGCTAGTCAGATTAGGGTTTACTAGGGTTTCCATGTTTGGTTGGCTTTCAGTTCATTCTTGCAAAATAGGTTAATTTCCTTTGAGATAGCCTTCGTTCATCATTTAGAAAGCTTCTTCTTAGAACATATAGAAGTTGGCTTGAGCCCTAGCGGACTTGTGCCAGCTGACCAAGTGACAGCTGCGACAAGAGCTAGTACTTGTGCATACAGCACCGTCGCTTCCAAGTTTGTTACGAACTACCGGGTTGATAAAATTAGAGAAGGAAGCTCCAGGAGTTGTAGCATTATTGCTACAATACTGGAGCCCACCATCTTTTTGGCGCCGTTGCCGGGGAAGCGTCAGAGTATTAGTAATTGTTGCTTTTCTTTTGTTTTCTTACTCTCGTCTTCTGCCAAGTAGTTTATTTCATTTCCATTCTGCAAAAGTAGCATAGACATTTCCTGCTTTCATAGATTAGCATTTCAATTCCGCAATTTCAATTTTGCAAGCATAGATTAGCATTTCAATTCTGCAAGCATAGATTAGCATTTCAATTCTGCAAGCATAGACTAGCATTTCCATTCCTGCAATTCCATTTGAGCAAAGTAGATTAGTCCTTTCCTGCTTTCATTTCAATTCTCCATTTTTAATTCAGCAAGATAGTTAGTTGTAGATCAATCTGTTTCAGTTTTGCAGGTACCAAAGAAAAAAACAAAAGCAATCAAAAAGTCTTTCCATTTCATGCCTCATAGGAATCGAGATAAACCAGGCAAATTCCTACCCAACACCCCCACCACATCACTGAGTCACCCTTCTCTCTTCTTCGGTGACAGTGATCCAGAAGAACCTATAGGTGAACCTCCTGAGATATACGAAGATCCTATAGCAGAAGAAGAATTAGAGACCATCCCATCTGAAGCTATGGCTGACAATAGAGGAGAAGATGAGAGAGTAGAAGTTGCCTTCCCCATCCGAGAAACCAATGGAGACATGAAAATGAAAAACATTAGTCCCTCCGCTCTGCCTCACTTCCATGGACTGACTACTGAAGATCCTGATACCTTCCTGTTTGAGTTTGTTGTCCTTTGCAGAACCTATGACTATACTGAAGATGAGCAGAAGCTGAAACTCTTCCCTTCAACTCTTAAGGATGTAGCATTACGCTGGTTCATGGGCTTACCTGGGAATAGTATCACCACTTGGGCTCAGATGCAGCAAGATTTCAATACCAAGTACCGGGACTACTGTAGGTCCAAGGAAACCAAGGGAGAATGTTATGCTCTTAACCTGCAAAGTAATACCGAACATAGAATATGCGAAGAAAAGATACCCAGAACACAGAATATGTGAAGAAAATATACCCAGAACACAGAATAGCAATGATTTTATTACTCAGAGAGAAATGTTCACAGGCCTCTTCGAGGGGGCAACCTCCAATAGAGCAGAGCTCGATTACAAAACAAGACACGATACTCCTCACAGGGAGTCTCTATCCTTTATATATGACTCATACATGCGATACCACGGGCCAATACCGTGGGTTTTATTAATACCATCTATCTAATACTACCGCCCATTTACCATCTATCTAATACTACCGCCCATTTGCAACTAACTGTGGTCCCGTCATTAATTGCGGGTTAACCACTTACAAATATTAATATGGGTTTTATTGACTCTTGACTATGACGTGATCCCATGACATAAATAAGGGGGTCAGGGTGGGACCCTAACATGCCCTCCCCCTTAAGACTAGCCTTGTCCTCAAGGCTGAAGCTACGGAAACTGCTGAAGAATAGTGGCTGGTTCCCAAGTTGCATCTTCCGGAGAGGTGTCTTTCCATTTGACGAGGACCTCCTTAATCATGCGGCCGCGCAGGTGCTTGTCTCGTGTGTCTAGAACCTATTCAGGTTGAAGCCAGATTGACCCTTCTTCGTCCAATTCAGGTAGACTAGTTTGAACTCGGCAATTGTTCCCAATCACTTTCTTGAGGCACGATACATGGAAAACTGGGTGGATTTTTGCTGTAGGTGGCAAAGCCAACTTGTAAGCCACTTCTCCAATGCGCTAAAGTACTTGGTATGGTCCGTAGAATTTTGGAGAGAGCTTTTGACAACCCTTGTCTTTGAGTGATGTTTGCTTATATGGTTGCAGCCTCAAAAAGACCTGATCCCCTTCTTGAAATTGGCACTCTGAGTGATGTTGGTCAGCCTGTTGCTTCATACGGTTCTGAGCTTCATGAAGATTCTCACATAGATGGGCGAGCATGGTTGCGCAGTGTTGTAGGAGTTGATCCACGGCTTGTACTTTGGAGCACCCCGTGAGATAAGAAGTAGGGGAAGGCGGAAGTTGACCATAGACTGCTTCATAGGGAGTCATTTTGGTGGTGGCATGATAGTTGGTGTTATACCACCATTCCGCCAGAGGTAACCACTATACCCAAAGGTGTTGCTTTTCTGAAGTGAAACACCTAAGGTAGGTTTCTAGACATTTGTTGACGGCTTCGGTTTGACCATCTGTTTGCGGATGATATGAAGTACTGAGTTTGAGTTGAGTGCCTTGTATTCTGAAGAGCTCCTGCCAAAAATTACTGGTGAAGATTGGGTCGCGGTCGGACACAATAGAAGTGGGCATGCCATGCAATTTGAAGATCTGATCCATGAAAGTTTGAGCAACCAAAGTTGGTGTAAATGGTTGGGGTAGGGCGCAGAAATGAGCATACTTCGACAGTCGGTCCACAACCACCATGATGACTGACTTGTTCCCAGACTTTGGAAGACCTGTAATGAAATCCATGGAGACCTCCATCCAAATTGACACCGGAATGGGCAATGGTTGTAATGTGCCTGGTGTGTTGACAGTTTCCCCTTTGTGGCGTTGACAGACGTCACATTCTGCTACGAAAGTAAGGATGTCCTGTTTCATGCCGGTCCAAAAAAATGATCTTCTGGTGCGAGCATATGTCTTCTGAAAGCCCGAATGTCCTGCAATGGGAGATGAGTGCAATTCTACCAAAATGCGACTTTTGAGGGTGGATGTTGGTGATATTACGACTCTGTCCTTGTAGCGAAGAATATCATTCTGCCACGAGTAGCCCTTGCTGGAATTAGGATCTACCTGCAATTGAGAAATGAGTTGGGAGAGCCCGGGATGTGAAAACCATTCCTTGCGAGCCTCTTCAATCCAGTCTGGGATGGGGAGGGAAATTGCGAGAAGAGTACTTTCCTCCTCAAATTGGCGCGAAAATGCATCTGCTACACGGTTGTCTTTCCCTTTCTTGTAAATGATCTCATAATCATATCCCAACATTTTGGCTAACCATTTATTTTGTTGTGGGGAAGATAGGCGTTGCTCCAAAAAATATTTAAGACTGTGATGATCTGTGCGGATTTGGAAACGTCGCCCCAACAAGTAAGGTCGCCAGGTCTCGACTGCATGTAAGATGGCCATCATTTCCTTCTCGTAGGTAGATTGGCCCAGATTCCTCCCACTTAGTTGTTGGCTGGTGAAGGCCAATGGTCGCCCTTCCTGCATTAAGACCGCTCCAATACCTGTTCCCGAAGCATCACATTCAATGACAAATGATTTGGTGAAGTCTGGTAGTGCTAAGACGGGAGTGGAACACATGGCAGTTTTGAGAGCGGTAAATGCCTGTTGTGCTTCCTCATTCCAGAAGAAGGAATTTTTCTTTAGGAGTTGCGTTAGGGGCTTCGCTATGCGGCCATAGCTGCGGACAAATTTACGATAATATCATGTGAGACCCAAAAATCCTCTCAAGATTTTCAAGGTCTTAGGTTGAGGCCATTCTTGCATTGCCTGGATCTTTTTGGGGTCCACCTTGACACCTTCACGCCCCACAATGTGGCCCAAATACTCAACTTTTTCCATTCCAAACGAACACTTAGACATCTTGACAAATAATTTATGCGTGCAGAGCAGTTGCAAGAGTAGATCTACATGCTGAAGATGTGCCGCCCAAATGCCACTATAGATGAGGATGTCATCGAAGAAGAGAAGGACAAATTTTCTGAGATATGGTTTGAGGAGGTGATTCATAAGGCTCTGAAAAGTAGAGGGGGCATTACAGAGACCAAATGGCATGACCAGGAACTCATAATGGCCTTCATGAGTTCTGAAAGCCGTCTTGGGAATGTCGACTTCCTTCATGCGAATTTGGTGGTAGCCTGAGCGAAGATCCAACTTAGTGAAGAATTGAGCCCCATTGAGTTCGTCCAGCAAATCGTCAACCACCGGGATGGGAAATTTATCTTTGACTATTAACTTATTGAGGGCCCTGAAGTCGGGACACATCCGCCACTCCCCATCTTTCTTGAGGACAATGACCACTGGGGATGAATAAGGACTAATGCTGGGATGAATGACACCTGCTTCCAACAATTCCTTGATGATTTTTTCTATTTCATTCTTTTGGGTGAACGGATATCTGTATGGTCGCACATTTGGGGGTTGGGCCCCTGGAACCAATGTGATGCTATGATCATGTTCCCCTCGCGAGGGTGGAAGCTCATGAGGCTTGTCAAAGACCGTTCGATGTTTATTTAAAATCTATTGCATCTCAGGATGAATTGGCAGAGACGTGGTGTCGACTACCTGGATGGCATTAAATTGAGCTACCACTCCGTGATGGCCCTTTTTTAACAATTTTTCCATTCTATGCGAGCTGATGATAGAGGGGCCTCCCGCCTGTAGTCCACGGAGGGTATGTGTGGAGTTGTTCTGCTTAAAACTCATATATAACTCCTGGAAATCCATTGTGATTGGCCCAAGAGTGCGGAGCCATTCCGCGCCTAGGACAATGTCGCAACCCCCCATGTGTATTGCAAACATGTGGGTTTTCAATTGATAATCCCCCATTTGAAGTTTGACATTTTCACAGCAACCTTCACATTTCATTGTGCCCCCATCTGCAATCTGGACTTGGAAGTTAGAAACTGCCCAGACGAAACAATGTGCTGCTTCAACAATCTTTTGATGGATGAAATTATGGGTACTTCCACTATCAATCAAGACTACTACTGGGCGATGTTTAAGAAAACCCCTGATTTTGAGAGTTTGAGGGGAAGAAATTCCTGCCAATGCATTTAGTGAAATAATTGGTTCATCAAACACAATCTCCTTTTGGTTATCTTCTTCGATCGCCTCCGGTTCCTCAAGTGGTGGATCTTCCTCGGTGGAGCTGTAGTCAGTGGCATCTATTTGAAAAAACTTGGGCTCTTTGCGTTTATGACCCAGGGAATATTTTTCATCACAGTAGTAACATAGTCCTTGCTTCCTTCTTTCGGCCATTTCCGCAGGTGACACCTTTTGAATCTTAAGTGTTTGAGTCGTATTGGGAGTCTGTGAGGGACGACCTTTAGCGGTGAAGTTGGGGCGGCTGGATTGGGCTGTTATTGCACGTTCCACCTTACGAGCTACCTGGCAAGCCTCTGTCCATGTGGGAGGGTGGTGGAGTAGAACCTGAGCTTTGATGGCTTCTTTAAAACCACTGATAAAGCATTCCATGTAGAACTCATCTGTGAGACCCCTAGTGCGGAAGGCTAAGGCTTCAAAAGTAGTAATATATTCCTCCACTGTACCCGTCTGTCAGAGCTTAGTGAGACGCCCCAAAAAAGAGTCTTCCTGTGCAAAGCGACTTCGAAGAGCTTTGGCAAATTGGGCTCAATTCTGAAAATGTCCATTGCAATGCTGATGCCATTCCTTCCATTGTCATCGTTCATTGTCCAAGTACATGGTGCCCACCATAAGCTTAGTCCCCTCATCTATGATATGATTCAATTGGAAATACTGCTCCATTTGTGCTAGCCATGCGGACGTGTGAGAACCATCAAATTTATGCATATCCAACTTGGGAGGTCGCTGACTGGGTGGTGGATGGGTGTGCCAGACGTGATGAGAGTGGCTAGACTCACCCTCATGGTATTCATGGCCATTATACGCCTCCTCGTGGGCTGGCTCCTTGCCCTTTGGGAGTGCATCATGTATCTGGAGACTTATTCCTTTAAGCTCAAGTTCAATATTCTTCACCGCAGTTTGGAGGGAGTTCACATGGTCTTCAATTTTGTCTATCCTTTCATTGGCCATCGCTTGAGCGCGAGTTTCTACCATACACCAACCTAATGAAAAATTGGGACCGCCTAAAATTTTTTACTAAGAAATTGAATGGTACCACCTTGCTCAACTCGTCATCCTGATTCTAATGGGCTAGGTCACCAACAAGCGCCCCGGAAGATCTCAGACTCGACCGTACCCTACCCGTACAACCCGACTACCCTATCGTACGGGCGAGTAATCTCTCCGAGTGCTATTCTCGGTGTACTGTAGCCACAAGATGGCCGAAGGTTTATCTATGGCGAGGTTTCAAGGGAGCTAGGGGGCTTCCTATATACCCAGAGGGGACGTGGAAGACAGTCCGTGCACGGTTTTGTCTAATGCGCTACTACTCGAAGGGGTACCCACATGGGTTACAAGGGAGTCCAACAGACGTGACCACCTCTTGTATTTCCTGCGTGCATGCCTCCCCAAATCCACAGGTTTATGCGCTTAACGACAGATCCCGTGGTTTAAAGACGCCGGAACACGTCTCTAGCCAAAATTTTTTTTTGCTAAAATTTAGAGATCCCACCAAGCCCTGGAAAGTGCTCTGATACCACTTGTTATGATCTTAACCTGCAAAGTAATATCGAACATAGAATATGCGAAGAAAAGATACCCAGAAAAATAGAATATGCGAAGAAAATATACCCAGAACACAGAATAGCAATGATTTTATTACTCAGAGAGAAATGTTCACAGGCCTCTTCGAGGGGGCAACCTCCAATAGAGTAGAGCTCGATTACAAAACAAGACACGATACTCCTCGCAGGGAGTCTCTATCCTTTATATATGACTCATACATGCGATACCACAGGCCAATACCGTGGGTTTTATTAATACCATCTATCTAATACTACCGCCCATTTGCAACTAACTGTGGTCCCGTCATTAATTGCGGGTTAACCACTTACAAATATTAATATGGGCTTTATTGACTCTTGACTATGACATGATCCCATGACATAAATAAGGGGGTTAGGGTGGGACCCTAACAGAGAAATCTTTCGGATGACCGTGGGAAATGATGAGTCCTTAGAGGATTATGAGGAGAGGTTCCAACTTAGCTATAAGCGGGCCAAGTGCACACTTGACCCTAAATCCCTCAAGTTGGTCCTGCTCCGAGGAGTCCCTGAAGACCTTTTAGATACCCTTCACATGTTAGCTAGGGGAGATATTTACCAGCTGCCTTATGAGGACATCAAGACTGTGTTCAGAAACCACTCTAGGGCAGCCCGGAAACGAGGTAGAGGAAACCTTCTCTCAGCTGGTATTCCTTTCTCCAAGCATGAGTTTGCAAATCAATTAGAAGATCTTAAGAGTGAGGTGAGACAGACCATCGCCATGAAATTGGACACATTCAGGATCCAACAGAAGAAGGAAGAAGCTGAGAGGGCCTTGGCTATCTTCTGCCCTAGATGTACAAGGAGACACCCTAAGAACGAATGCCCATTGCATTCGGTCGAAGTGTGCTTCGTTTGTGAGGAGGACCATTCCACAAATCAATGTCCAACCTTACCTGGGCTTAAAGCTATGTACCAAGGGACAGAAGCTCCCACTGAACCTCTCTATTTCCTCAACCAAAGGAGGCCACAAGGACCTAGACCTTACCAGCAGGGGATGAAAGGGGCACCCCAAGCTTATTACAGCCCCAACCAATTGACTCCTATGCCTTCCTGGGGTCCCCCTGCTCATCCTTCCTGGTCTATGCCTCCTCCATGGTCTTATCCACCTCAGTACCCTACTCAACCCACTACTCATTCATGTCATTCACATGCCCAGCCACAGCCTCAGTGGAATGCACCTCAGTCAGGGTGGAGGCCCCAGTACAACACTCCTCTCGCCATTTTGCCTCCACCACCAGTTCAACCTCAACCATTACCTCCTGCTCCTCCAAGGCAACCTCAAATGCCTACTCAACCGAACCCGAACCCCAACAATAGACAGGCCCAGCAGGTATACACTGGGGAAACATCATGCCCTACCTATGCTGTGGAGATCCAGGAGATCAATCTTCGATCTGGAAAGACTCTTCCGGATTGCCAACCTCCTCCCCCAGAGGATGAGGAGGACAAATAGGAAAGTGAACCAAAGGCTATTCCACCCTTTCCTAAGAGACTAACAGCCACCACACAACCCAACCCAGAGGAGGATGAGCTTCTGGGAGAGCTCAAGCAGTTGTGTGTGAAAATACCACTTCTCCAAGCCATCAAGGATGTGCCAATATACAACAAACTGGTTAAGGAAAAGTGTTTCAAACACCCAGGCAGGCGAAAGAGAGATGCTTCAACCATCAATGTCTTAGGACAACTGTCTGACCTTATGTTAGGACAAGTCATCTGCTCAAAGTACCTAGATCCTGGGAGTCCTGTAGTAGATGTCCACATCAATGGCACCATCATACGTCACACATTGATTGATCTGGGGGCTGCCATTAATGTGATGACCAGGGATACCATGCTCAAACTCAATCTTCAGGGTTCCTTGAGGAAGACCTCGACAGTACTGCAACTAGCAGATCACTCCACTGTGACTCCCGAAGGGATTGTGGAGGATGTCTTGGTCTCTGTCGACTCTTGGGAATACCCTGCAGATTTCTTGGTTTTGCAACCCAAGGCAAAGCTTACTGGATATCCTCTTATTTTGGGAAGGCCTTGGTTAGCCACTGCAGATGCTTACATAAGTTGCCGTGCAGGAAACATGACCATCAAAAACGGTCCTATGTCCAAGCAGCTAGTCCTATACCCTCCTGCCCAACCTTCCTTAGAGCTGTGGTTGGAGGAAGGAGAAGAGGATGAGGTGTACTCAACACCTTTGTGCACCCTAGATACCACTAGAAGAGACCCCCCAACCGAGGATGACTTGATTGAGACTTTGATACAGAATCCACCTTCCAGTGCACTATCCTTAGAGAAATTGGTGGAGGACGCCCAAGCCAGCACGTTAGTGGACCTTTGTGCCACCAACCCTGTCACTCCCAGAGTCAAGAATGTGGAGTTCGGCCCTGAGAGAACGTTAAAGATCAACTCCTCCCTATCTCCTTCCCAGGAAAAGGAGCTGTGTAGCCTGTTGGCCAGCCATCTAGATGTTTTTGCTTGGAGCTATAAGGAGATGAAAGGAGTCCATCCTTCGGTCTGTACCCATCACATATACATCAAAGAGGATTGTAAACCGGTTAGGCAACCTCAGAGGTGAATGAATCCAGCCCTTAAGGACATTGTCAAGGAAGAATTGCAAAAACTGTTGGATGCCGGATTCATTTACCCCATCTCAGATAGTGAATGGGTGTCCCTTCTGGTGTTGGTTCCCAAGAAAAATGGGAAGTGGAGAATCTGTGTGGACTACCGAGAACTGAACAAAGCTACCAAGAAAGACCATTTCCCCCTACCTTTCATAGATCAAGTGTTGGATGGACTGGCAGGAAAGAAGTTCTTCTCTTTCCTGGATGGGTTTAGCGGGTACAACCAAATCCAAATCAGCCCGGAAGACCAAGATAAGACCACCTTCACTTGTCCTTGGGGTACCTTTGCCTACCAAGTTCTCCCCTTTGGGCTATGCAATGCGCCTGCTACCTTCCAGAGAGCTGTCTTGAGCATCTTCTCGAAGCTGGTCCATGATGCGGTGGAAATCTATATGGATGACTTCACTCCTTATGGGTCCAACTTCCAGGAAGCATTGTCCAATCTGGGAAAGGTCCTAACCAAATGCATTGAGATGAACCTGTCCCTTAGCCCTGAAAAATGTGAATTCCTGATGACTGAACCATACCATTTCTTGCCAAGGGTTACAAGTGGATCCTAACAAAATTGCTCTCATCAAGAAGGTTCCACCTCCCCAAAAGGTAAGGGATGTCCGGAGTTTCTTAGGGTTAGCAGGGTATTACCGGAGATTCATTAAAGACTTCAGCAAGCTAGCCTCGCCATTGTTTGGCCTGTTGGCAAAAGATGTGGAGTTTAAATGGACTGACGATTGTGAGAGGGCGTTGAATGAATTAAAGGACAAGTTGGTGTCAGCCCCAATCCTGAGAGGTCCAAACTGGGCCCTACCTTTCCACATCCACACTGATGCCTCGAACAAAGCCATAGGGGCAGCTTTAGGACAAGTTGAACAAAAACTTCCATATGCCATTTACTTTGTTAGCAAAAACTTGTCCAAAGCCGAACTGAATTACACTGTAACCGAGAAAGAATTCTTGGCTGTGGTCCATGCATTGAACAAGTTCCGACATTATATTACTGGCTATCAAACCTTTGTACATACGGATCATGCTGCAATTAGATATTTAATGAATAAACCAGATGTGAATGCTCGTATTATTAGATGGTTACTTTTGTTGCAGCAGTTTGATTTGACCATTGTTGACAAACCAGGTAAAGAAAATGTTGTTGCTGACTTTTTATCTAGATTGGATTTGTCTGCAGATGAGGAGGGAACAGTGGATGACCAGATGCCCGATGAACATCTGTTTGCTATCTCAGTACTCTCTCCATGGTTTGCTGATATAGCAAACTACCTTGTTTCAGCACAGTTCCCGCCGCACCTATCTTCAAGGGAGAAGAGCAGAATCATCAGAAAAAGTGCCTCATTTATTTGGATCGGGGGCAATTTGTTCAAGCTTGGCCCTGATCAGATCTTAAGGCGTTGTGTAAGGGAGGAGGAAGTCTTTGATATCCTCCTCACCTGTCATGATGGGCCTTGTGGAGGACATTTTGCAACAAAGAGGACTGCCTTCAAAATCCTGCAGGCAGGCTACTATTGGCCCACACTTCATCAAGATGTCAGAAGATATATCAGCCAATGTGACCGATGCCAAAGAATGGGGAAACCGACTCCAAGGGATGAGATGCCTCTCCAACCTCAAGTGACTCTTGAGCCATTTGAGAAGTGGGGTATGGATTTTGTGGGTCCAATCAACCCTCCTTCGAGGCAAAGCTCTTACATCATTGTGTGCACTGACTACCTGACAAAGTGGGCAGAGACTAAAGCAATCAAGGCAGCAACAGAAGAAAAGGTGGCTGAGTTCTTAAGGGAGAACATCTTCTACAAATTTGGCTACCCAAGAGAGCTGGTCACCGATCAAGGGAGCCAGTTCACATCCAACTTGATTGAAGACCTACTAGCTCACCACAAGATCAAGCATAGGACTTCCACCCCCTATCATCCACAGGAAAATGGGCAAGTGGAAGTCACCAACAGAGCACTGGAAGGGATTTTGACTAAGGTGGTGAGCAGCAGTAGGAAAGATTGGGCAGATCACCTAGTTGAGGCCACATGGGCTTACAAAACCACCTGGAAGACCACCACCGGCTTCACACCTTATGAGCTGGTCTATGGGAAGAAATATTTGCTGACCATTGAGTTTGAATACAACACTTTGAGGATGGCAGCTCAGCTAGATCTAGATTTCAGCCATGCACAACAAGAAAGGTTATTGCAGCTGAATGGACTGGACGAACACCGGATGCAGGCCCTCCTTCACTCAGAAGTGGTTCAACTTTAGAGAAAGGTGTGGCATGACCAACACCTCCATGACAAGCAATTCCAGCCGGGAGATTGGGCCTTGTTGTAAGACTCCAGGTACAAAGATTTCAAGGGGAAGCTGAGAACCAGATGGCTAGGACCATATGCAGTGGAAAAATGCCATAACAATGGATCTGTTCTTATTCGAACCATTGATGAGGAAGCCATCCCCATGCTTGTCAATGGGAATCGATTGAAGATCTACAAGAAACGTCTCTCAAGACAAGAGTTCATCAAAACTATGGAGAAATCAGTGTTGGTCATAGAGAAGGGTTCTGCCTCTGCTTTGGGCATACCCTGAAAGATCTAAAATAATAATAATAATAATAATAATAATAAATAATAAAGATCCTTGGGTGAAAACCTTTCTGAGGCTCCCAAGGCAGGTGGTAGGGGTGAAAACCTCATTGAGGCGCCCCTATTGTCTTTCAAAAAAAAAGAGATTTAAAAAAAAAAAAAAAAAGATCCTTGAGTGAAAACCTCTCTGAGGCGCTTAAGGCAGATGGCAAGGGTGAAAACCTCATTGAGGCGCCCCTGTTATCTTTCAAAAAAAAAGAGAGAAAAAAAGAAAAAAAATAATAAGCAAAAAAAAAAGGCGAGGACAACAAGTTTATAATGTGAAAATGCATGCAGGTTGCAGGTGTTCTATGAAGGAGAGGAGGTCTTTTAACGCAAAGCCAAAGATCCTTATCATGCTGCCAGGAGACCTCACCAACACCTCCTCCAAGAATACTCATTTTCTCCAAGGTATGTGCACAACTTCATCACGGCTTGAGTCTTCTACAGGAAGATGCAGACTTTCTACAGGAAGGTGTAGACTTTCTACAGGAAACGCAAACTTTCTACAGGAAGTTCTGTATTTCTACAGGAAACTTCCTGTAGAAGTCCGGGACGGCCCAGAATTCATTTTATGAGGAGATCTAACGACCAAGGATCGGTTTGGACGCATGCAAGCTACTGTTGTCACCCTTATACACTGCTGTCACCTCTTTCTACCATCCCTGTCGACATGCAATGAAGTTACCTGCACCATCAAAGCAGATCATTGAGTTATCAAGAGAAAAGCAATTTTTGAGATGGAAAAAACGCTGAGATGTCATACCATATCCATCCCAGCCATCCATGAGCTCTGTGAGCGTGATCGTGGGGCCATTGCCTTCGTCGTGCAGCATGCACCCGAGGAGGAAAAAACTATTACAGGACATCCTGCAGGAGTCCCGTAACAGTTAAGCCCGCTAGAGTGCACACCGTTCACAGCGCTTGCCATATACAATGAAAACGCGGGCGCATGCAGCTGAAGCATCAAATCCATCGTCAGCGGCCTGTGAATATGAACCTCTGGGCCTGTGCAAATCCACCAACGGCAAATAAATCCACTCATCATCATCCAAGAACCGAAAAATCGCGTTGCGGCCGCACAGGTAAGTGTCTCGACCCTTTCTTCTGTCGAATTGCATAAATTTTACTTTGAAAATGTTTGCAAGTGTGAAGTGAATGGGTTGAGCGGTTGTATGGCCATTCGACTGGCCACGTCGATCAGTTAATGGTCTAGTCGTATGTTTGGGTGGCGGTCGTGGCAAAAGAAACGGGAAGTACACACGTGAGAGCAATCCCGTCAAAAAAATGAGTTTAACAGAAGAGACGGTGGCGGATCTGCAGGGAATGATGTGGCAGTAAGGGAACTCGCAGGCAAATTATGGGATGACGTCGTCCAACGGTCCGGCAGGGATAGCTCACCCCCGCGCTACGGATTCCGCCGATTCAAATCTAATCGGCTAGATCGCCACCCAATGCATTTATCATTCACCGTTTGAGACTGGAGTGATCATCCGGATCCCTCTGCAGCTCGATACTCCGAGTCTTTGGCCATCAGAACGCCTGTGAAGCAACACCAAGAGCGCAGACCCACTGCAGTATCCCCCAGAAATCGCGCGCTGCTCCTACAGGAAAAGTTGTTTCTACAGGAAGTCGGGTTCCTCACGTCAAAAGGTGGCGGATTAAAAAGGTAAGCCTGAACTCTCCATGCAATTGGTTTTTGAGGGTGGCAGAATCGTCGTCTACAGTCTGGTCATAGAAAATTGTTGCAAATGTTGTCTGCCGTGCATGAACTGTCGTCCTACAGGATGTCAGTGTAATTAGCTGTGTTAAAGGTTCTCAGGGGATAAGCTTTGTGAATTATGTGCATGACAGAGGCGTAATCCTACGCTCTGTCCCAGTAGACCAAATTTCTTCCGCATTTGCCACCTCTAGCTAACGCAGTAGTTTTTCACCATGCCGGGTGGGTTCATCAGAAGGGAACCCATTGATTCAACGAAGTTAAGAGAAAATCCTAAGGTGGTGGAGCTCTTCACACGAGCACAATGGATATCCTTCTGTGACAAATTGCAGGGCTATGATCACGAAGTGGCAGAAGAGTTTTTGCAAGCTCTGAGGCCGAAATCTAAAACATTGGCCACCGTTAACTTCAGGGGTTTAAGCCTCAAACTCACCCCACAATTCATCAGCCGAGTTACAGAGCTCCCAATGGGATTACCATGGGATAAAGAAGAAAGGAAATTGGGCCAACAAGCTAAGAAAGAATTCTTTCCACCAGAGGAGGAATTCTCAGAAGACAAAAATGGGGTTCGTAGAGCCAGTTTACTGCCACCGTGGAATGAATTTAGCCTGCAAATTATGAAGTACATCACCTGCGAAGGCTGTTTTAGCATTGTATACGGGTATCATTTTCGGTTACTCACTGAATTACGGCACCAGATGGATCTACCTGTAGAAAACAAACTTAGTCTCCCTTACTTTCTACTACAGTCTCTGATTGAGTGTGCAACCAAGTTGAAAGAAGGCACACCAGGCCAGGTAGCCCACCATGGACTCATCAAACTCCTTGTGGAGGATGCGCTCCACACATACAAGGTTCCTCTCTCATGGGAAGCCTTCAGAAATTTGACCAAGGATGGTGATATAAAGATGCTGACCGAAGAGCTCGGTTCATCTAACAGTGAGGAGAAAGAGTCAGTGCCCGCAGTGAAGAAAGAAAAAGGCCAAAAGACCCCGACCACAGAGCAAAAGAAAAAGCAAGAGAAGAAACAAGAGAAAAAGGGTGACAAAAAGAAAGATGACACACCCATCTTGACAGCAAGAGAGAAAAGGTTGCAAGGCAGAGTGGACAAGGCTGAGAAGGTCCACATCAGCAAAAGTGCCTCGACAGCGACCGCAACCAAGTCAAAAAGCAAAACTCATGCAGCAAAGCAAACCAAGGCGGTGACACCTGTTTCTACAGGAAAGCCGAAACCGGCTTCTACAGGAAGCCCGAAATTAACTGAACAGGGGTCTTCTACAGGAAGCTCGAAATTGACTAAAACAGGGTCTTCTATAGGAAGCCCCGAAAAAGTGAAACCCAAGGAGAAGAAAGCTGACATTCGTGAAAGGGAGGCAGCAGCTGTGTTGGCCGCCCTCAGCACACCTCCTAAGCCAAAGGAGAAGAGAAAGAGGGAGACCCCTCTATATTTTAAAGCTCGAAGAAGTGTGAGAATAAAGACGGGCAAGCCACAGCCTCCGTCCAGCAGCCCGATCATCATTGAAGATGCCCCTACTTCGCCCAAGGAAAGGTCCCCCTCGAGGATATCAGTCACCTATGAGAGGGGGAGCCTAAAGAAAACTACGTGGCAAGGAAAGTTATACCAATTGACTGAAAAAGCTCGGCTACAGGATGCTGAAGATGCTCTACAGGAAACCTTAGCCAGGCTTAAAGAAACTGAGAGAATGGAAGGAGAAGCACCCTTATAACCACCAAGGGAGGGTGAAGTGGAGCCACCAAAGGAAGTGGAGAAAGAGCATATACCAGAGCCCAGCCCTCAGCCAAGTCTGAGTTCATATTACAACTTTTTAGAGGCTGGAAAAATTATACCTCAGAAATTTACTGTGCCACTGTTTTTTGCATTAGAGGAAGAAAGAGTTCGTACACACACGTGGATGAAAATAGCCAAGTCAAAGGGTGTGGCGGACATAGGTCCCTTACAGGAGCAGCTCAAGGAGGCCAGAAGTGAATTTTCCATGGCTAAACACGTGGCGAATTGCCAACGTGTGTTCCTACAGGAAGAAAACCAGAAGCTGAGATTGCAGCTACAGGAGCTGAGGGCAGGGATAGGTACATCCTCCAAGGACACCACAGAGGAACAACAAGGCAAAAAGGAACTGAACACCGGTCTTGGGGAGCCAACCACACTTCTACAGGAAGCAGAACAGCAAGCACAAATTGAGGTGCAAGCTCTCAGAGAACAGCTGCAGCAGAAAGAAGCACAATTGGCCTGCATGGCCAGCTGGGCCATGGATGCTATCCAATGCAGACAGCCAGCCAAATCCTATGGCTTGTACTTGAAAGACCAATGGCTGCAATTCCAAATCAATACCTTGGCGCAAAGAGGTATCTCTCAGCTCCAAGACCCGGAGCAATTCACTGAAGTTTGCAGTACTAGCTCATCAGAGGATAGGGCCAAATTAGCGGAGTTCTACCTCCATAATCTGGCCCTGCCTAATGTAGTTTCATGGGATCCCAATACGGCCTTGGGAGATATGAAATTAATGGCATTTGCCTCATGGCTGAACCATGAGGACAAAAGAGCAGCAGAAGCCAAAGCAATCATGAACCGAGAGCTGAACGAGCCATTGCTCATCAGACCAGAACCGGGGGATCCAGTTGCACTAATCTTGGCACACCAACATTTGTCCACTGACCCTCAAGCTTCATTAAGATATATGGATCAACAGGCCCAAGCCATAGCTCATTTTGAGGACATGGAGAGACTGTTAGGAGACAACGCTGTCCAAGCATGCACACGCAGATGGAATACATTGGCACACAGTCTGAAAATCCGTGAGTACCATACCACAACTCGGATGAGGGAAGCTCTGGTACGGGTAGCCCTCTATAAGAAATCCATGCAAAACCTCCAGGCCCGCTGGATTGGCCTTAAACTCAGCCCACCACTGCTGCTAGGATTGATGGAAGGCAGCACAGAGACAGATGATAATGAACAGTGGGAAGAGGTAAACAGAAGGGTTGTGTTTCATATCAGCAAGGAGGACACTACTACAGAGGCTTGGGATGTAAGGGTAGCAGTAAAGGCAATGAAGGATGAAGAGTTGGACTAGTTGCTCAAGGATGAGCAAATATTTTAGCTGGGGGGTGATGATGAGCCCCAATTTTTGGTAACAATTTGGGCTCATTTGGCCTACTTACCTTGCTCAACCCTTCATTTTTTATCACTTATGCATCATTTCTTAGTATATTCGTGTTATTTGTAGGAAGAAGGGCAGTCATTATGCCTATGTGGCTAATACATGATGATTTCAAGTTTTTTGACATTAAGTGGAGCAAAGACCACGCAAATGAGGACAAGGAGACAGCCAAGGTGGCATTGTGGGTTTATAGGGAGGTTGTCCACAACCTTGAATGACCTTCCTCGTGATCTCCACCCCAACTCCGAGCTCCAACAGCTATCACCACCGAGCTAGAAGGCAGCCAACGGATTCTACAGGAACAACAGTTTACTTTTAGTTGGACAGCCAAGCCCCACTAATTGAGGAGGCCAGCTTGGCCCTCATCATGTATAAATATTGAGGTTGTAGCCTTCGATAAAGACTCTTGAACCTTTGTTGTAGATTTTGAATCACGAGCTGTAGCTCTGTTTTTGCTCTTTGTAAGCCAATTTTGGCATGTTGTTAGACTCATGATTATGATCTTTTAATAAAAGGCAGGAAGATTTGGATTCAATTCTGAGTTCTTAGAGGAGCTATAGCTCTCAGGTTAGGGCCCAACCTGAGAGCAATAGACCTCCTTTTCTTTGTATTGTTACTTGTCTTTCTTTTATCATTGCATTTATTTCCTTTACATGCACTTGGAAAACACAGTTTGCTGAGTTGACTGTTTCGGTTTGGTTATGTAGGTTAGTTTCATGAATGCAGTTGTTTCAGTAGTTCAGAATTAGCGTAGGGAGATTGAAGTTACGTTGAGTTCAAAAAAGGGTTGAATGCATGCTCACTTTCACCTTTGTTTGGGGACCGGAAGTGTAGACCATGCCAACTGCTAAAAACACTGTTTTAACATATGCATGCAAGTATTGATGTAATGTTTTCGGTTGAAGATGCACGGTTCCCCTTCAACTTACATTGCTGTTCTTTGATTCCTAATAAAACAGTTAGAATAGGTTGGTGAACTTTCGTTTACATGCAAGATAAAGGTGATTTGTTTCATTTACACTGCGCAACACCACTTCATCGTGTTCTTATCCTTCTAAACTGTGCCTAAGCCACCTACTCATCCTCTGTTCAGCTCATTTGCCTTCCAACCATTCTACAGTCCACGTTGCTCAATCTTTTTGACCTTCCACTACTACTACCCTCCTCTAGACCAACCAACTTTACACACACCTTCCCCATCTCATCTCTCTGTCCATAGGCCATCACAAGCTCCTCTGTCATCTTACCTATCCACCCATACAGCTCCTTCACTCCTCCATCACCCAAAACTCCGACTGCAGAACATCCTGTAGAAGTTAGCAAACTTCCTGTAGAAATCCCGAGCTTCCTGTAGGATCCCCTGCAGACATCCTGTAGAAGCCTTCAAACACGGTTGCCAAGCACCTGAACGTTGTGAACTTCTGTGGAATGATGTGAAGGATCCCCGGGAACCTCTCAAAGTCCTCCTGACCTTTCCCAAGCCTTCCTCCCCTTTGAACTACCCCTGCACAGTCAAGACCTAGTAAGAAGCACAATCATAATGACTCCACCCACTTGAGCAAAAATACAAAAACGTGTTCTCTTCAATGGAAGTAGTTTAAATGCATGCATCTCATCTCACTAGAAGTAATGGCATCATTTCTGGAAGTTGCATTCCCACCATTGCATCATAAGGATTAAGCTAGTCAGATTAGGGTTTACTAGGGTTTCCATGTTTGGTTGGCTTTCAGTTCATTCTTGCAAAATAGGTTAATTTCCTTTGAGATAGCCTTCGTTCATCATTTAGAAAGCTTCTTCTGAGAACATATAGAAGTTGGCTTGAGCCCTAGCGGACTTGTGCCAGCTGACCAAGTGACAGCTGCGACAAGAGCTAGTACTTGTGCATACAGCACCGTCGCTTCCAAGTTTGTTACGAACTACCGGGTTGATAAAATTAGAGAAGGAAGCTCCAGGAGTTGTAGCATTATTGCTACAATACTGGAGCCCACCAGAAGGCAACGAAGCATGTACTGAGATACCTCAGAGGCACATCTCAGTATGGATTGTGGTATAGACAGACGGAGGGAGTGAAGCTCCAGGGCTTCACAGATGCAGATTGGGTAGGGAGTCCATCAGACCGAAAGAGCACTTTTGGAGGAATCTTCAACCTTTGTTCAGCTGCAGTTTCCTAGTACAACAGGAAACAAAGTTTAGTTGCACTTAGCTCAACAGAGTCTGAATACATGGCTGCCAGTTAGGCAACATGCAAGGCCATTTGGATGCGAAAGATTCTAGTGGGATTGTTTGGTCAGAGGTGTTATCACTTAGAACTATAGTTCATGTATATAAGGTTGTCCATAAGTTTCATATAAAGGTTTTCAGTTTTGTGAATAGGTTTATTGGTGTATGTCAATTTGAAATTTGAATTTCAAAAGGTATTGATGTGAATTCGTGTAAGGAAAAAATCATTAGATACCTTCCATCATTGTTAGTTAAAGCATGTCATGTCATTAGTACTTTGCGCAGTTTCGCAGCGCATGTTTGATTGGTCAGTTTAGCTGCGAAATGATGTTTTCGTTTTTTCGCAGCGTTCTGTTTGTCAGCCATTTAGTAGCGCATCTTGTTAAGTTTGAACTGTCCGCGCTACGAAATCGGGGTTTCAGGGTTTTTTGTAGCGCTCTTCCTTTGAATGTCAAATCTGAGAGAGGTGAGTCATAGGTCCGTTCATGTTTGTCAGTTTACGTCCTCTCCAGGTCATGATAAACCATCATTCCGCCATAAGGTCCAGAGTCATGCATTTGAGTGTCAGTTTAAGGGATTTTACAAGGGATGGTTATATCATAATGGGTTTTTCATAATGTGTAAACATGATTGCTGTATGAGAAGCCCAAGTTCTTATTTAAAGGGATCATTGCAAGCGAGCCTGCACTCCAAAGTCGAGTTTGTTTTCGCGCTACAGCTACCATTAGTTCCCTGTGTGAAAATATTCAAAGCAAGATGGAAAAGAGGGAACATCGATCCGGTAAGTGTGTGAGGACAGAGCCGGAGGGGTTAGATGTTACTCTCAGGGATGAAGGTGTAGCAAGAGCCTTTCGAAATGCTGGTTGCTGGAGGTTTTGCGAAAAATTGAAGGGAGGACATGCAGAGGTAACGAAGGCTTTCGCATTAAATTTTACTGGACTGAATTCAAAGGTGTCAATGTTAGAGTTTCCTGTGTCTCCTGAAGTTATTTCCACTGTCACTGAAATTCCGAGGGGTGGCCAAGAATGGTTCAAAAACTTCAAGTTCGACATAAGTCCCTGTAAAGAGTTTTTGAAGGAACCTTATGTAGATGAAGACCTCACCAAAGCGGTGCCAAGGAGTTATATAAAAGAACATTATGCTATGCTCCTCACATGCATCCAGAAATACCTGACATGCGAGGGTAGGTACAATAAAGTTTACTCCTACCACTTCAAACTTTTGTTACATTTCACAGGTAAGGTTTCAATAGACATACCTTTCTATTTGTTTAGAAGCATTAGCAAAATGTGTGATAAAATTCAGTTAAAGAAAGATGGTTGTGAAACATCCCTGTTTCATCATGGTCTAGTAAAGTTGCTGGTGTTGGATAGTTTACAAAAGATTGGCAGAGATTGGGATTCATTTGTGTTTATGGCCGGCTTCCCAAGAAAAACAGGCCTCACTCCATTGCCTGTTAGAGAAAGGGAAGAAAGGAGTGAAGAACCTACTTTGGCTGAACTTAGGAGAGAAGTGACAGACCAAAAGAAGCCTAAAACTAAGTCAAGGAAATCAGAGAAGTCTGTGGCAGCTAAAGAGACACCTGAATCATCAGTGAAGAAAACTCCTAAGCCATTATCTAAGGAGACATCTAAAGTATCAGAAAAGGAAACTCCTAAGTCATCATCTAAGGAAACACCTCAGTCATCAAAGCAGAAGATTCAGAAAAAGAAGGATGAAGCTAAATCAAGTGAAGTTGAAAAAATTTCAAGGGTGAGAACCAGAGGTCAACTAAACAAAGAGAAAGGTAAGTCAATTACTGTGGAAGAAAGCCCTATTTCAAAAGGTAGTTTAAATGACTTACTTGAAGCCATTGAACTAGAGCAAGATCAGCCAATACAGATTGAACCAATAGAATTTGAGCAAGATCACCCGGTGCAGCCAATGCATATTGACCTCACTCAGTCTTCACCCGAAAGTTCTAAAAAATCAAGGGCTTCTAAAAGGTTGAAATTTGAAGAGCCTAGTAAAGAATATGCTTTTAATCCACGTAGACCAATCACAAGAAGGCAAATCAAAGAAGTGGAGAAAGCGCAGAAAGAGAAGGCACCTTTAGAAGTGCCTAGGACAGAGGTACTTGAGGTTTTGACTGGAATAGTTCAAGCAGCCAAAAGTAAGAACAAGGGTAATAGGGTTATCATCAGTCAAGGTGGAAATGTTATTGCTATCAAGAAACAAGCTGGAGCAACAAAAGAAGAAATACCTCAGATTAAAAATGTTTCTAAGGAAAGGGCAGTAAGATATGCAAATTATAAAAAGGCTGTAATGAAAGGCAGAACAAGTTTGATGAGTCAAACTGACTCAGTCTCTGATGCATATGTGTGGACGGTGCCAGCTCTGAAGCAGGCAAAAATCATGAAACAGATGAATACAAGCTTAAGAGCAGAAAACAAGGTTTTAAAGGAAGAAGTTAGCAGTTTGAAGATGAAGCTAGGCAAACTAGCTAATTAATCCAAGGGAAAATATGCCTTCCAAGTTTTGGTAAATTTTGGTTATCATCGTTTTGAAACTTTTTGAAACTTTTTGAAGTCCTTACACCTGTGTAAAATAGCTGAAGAAATCACAGAGTTAAGTCATTATTGCTTTAAGGTTCATATGCTTAGTTTTGATTACCTACAGCAGTTTCGTAGCGCGCTACGAAACTGCTGTAGATGACTGTTTATGTGAAAAATTTGAGATTGATGCTGAGGTCAGCGAATCTTAAAGGGATGACTCGAGGCTAGCATGGAGATTATATAAAGCCATTCAGATGTTTAAAAGGTGACAGGTGTGAGTATTTAAGGAAAAGGTGAAATTTTTGTCTTTTGTTAAAGTCTTCACTTTATATCCGAATTTTTAGGGTTCTGGTAGGGTTACCGAGATTTTGAGTGGTACACCTGTTCAGTTTACAAGGTGGCCAGATCATAAGTTTTTTTCTATCATGCGTGATTATTAAAGGATTAAATGGCTTGAAGCATAATCTTTAATGCATGAAGACTAATGGGAGGCAGAGACCGTGAACATAGGGCACAGATTCTTATCAGTTGATGAATCATCCACATATCAGGCATCCGAAGCTGCTCATTCAGTGAATGTTCTTCCAGCATGGCTCGGCTATCATTGAAGTGATACAGGTGTCAAATTTCAAGAAAGCATCAATGCACACGAGGAGATAGACTTGAAGTTTCAATGGGAATGGAACCCTCTGTTTTCACAGTGCAATACCTTTGTAATTAATTAGTTTGTTTAGATATGGATAAGATAATTAATGATAGGATTCCGAGCTCCCTTCATGCTTGTTGAGGAGTCTCAGGTAGTAGTATTTTGGTTTTGCTATATATAGAAATGACTCTGATGTAAAAAAGGTTGGACATTTTATACAAAAATAGAGTTATTTGGGGCCAATGTAAGACTTGTTACAGTAATAGTAAAACAGTGTTGATTTCTTCTCAAGATTCTCGATGGATTATTTTGTTCAAATATAATGGTGGTGTTTTATATTATATGTTCTTTTACAGCCTTGTTATAGCACAATCACTTAGAATTCATATCTTATGCTCTGACTTCCTGTGTGTTTGGCAAGCTGTGGTTTTTGTGGAGTATGTTTGAACATTTAATGCAAAGAGCCTTGACTTCCATGAAATGACTATGTTTTTCTTGTTTACTTAGTGTATGAGACTCCATAGCCCAATGAGGACCAGTTTGATATGTATCCAACCAGCTTTTGTTTTCATGAATGAGTAAAGAGTTAGCCATCTGTTGTAGTGAAGGATTTTTATCAAGAGTCTGTGAGAGAGCCCTCTCTGACCAAAGAGGCTAATCTTTGGTCTAAAGTCTGGTTGAAAGAGTTACATGAAATCTTGCTTGGTTGTAGCCCTTAGTAGTGATTTTGTGATAACAAGAGGATGGATCCAACTATGATCTACTGTGATAATCAGAGTTGTATCAAACTCTCTGAGAATCCAGTATTTCATGATAGGTCCAAGCACATTGATATCCAGTATCATCATCTTCGAGATTGTGGTGAAGAGGATCATGTTGTTGCTATATGTTTTGACCGAGGAACAGGATGCATATATTTTGACTAAGGCATTGTCAAAATGCAAGTTCGAGTTCCACAGAGACAAGATTGGGGTGGCTGATAATCTTTATTGTTGAGAGGGAGTGTTGAAAATAGCAACAAGAAATGATAAAAATAGAAGTGCTAAAAAATAGCACTGCTATAAATATCATTTCAGGATACATTCCAATTTTAGTTAGTCCCTAAACTAAAATTGAGAATTAAAATTTGAATTTGATCTTAGCAGCTATTTGTAAAATAATTAATTAATTCATCTTGAGTTAATTATTTGTAGGAAATCGAAAGATGAAGTCTATGTGAAGACATGCAACATTTTCTCCATTGATTGAGGAAGTTATCCCTTGATTAAAGGAGATTAGGATGAGTTGTAATTAGTTACCTCAGTTAACTGAGTTAAGTCCAGTTAGATCAGCTCAAACAGTTTGTTGACTGATTGTGAGTTCAGTTAGTTAATGCATGCATGCATGTAACTACACTTCAGATAATTGAATATTCTCTCACAAATAACTCATGCATGTCAGTTCAGTGAGAGACCGAGTTGAGATTAGATGATGGGACAATGTACTATCAGTTGCAGGAATATTCCATTAAGGATATCTCTTACATGCAAAAGGAATTCATTCCTTGAAGATTGCGCAGTTACTTTTGGGTTTGATGAGTGTGTGATGAGGCCAATTCACATAGGTGGCAGCATTGGACCCAAAGGGAAACTGCGCAAGGAAATAGGAGGCTTGGAGGGCTGAGGGAAGGCATATGTTTTGTCTATTCAGTCTATGAGCTGTATTGAGGGATTGTATTGAGAGATGGATAGCTTGTGAGCTAAAGCTTTGTGAAATTCAGACATATTTCCACTTGTATGATATTACAGAGATCAGGGTTTTTAGCTGAGGCTTTCCCAAGAGTATTCTTTTGTGTTCATGTGTGATTGTTTCTTCTTCATCTGTTATACGTGTTCTATTTTATCTTGCTCAAAATCGATTAAGCTTCTGCAAGTTTGTTGTAGAAGCAGATCTTGTATTTTGATTTAGTATATTGCATAATCTGTTGATCTACAGTGGGAATTTCTACAATAATGGTGATGGTCTCCAATATACACAGTACAATATAACGAGTGCGAAAAATGTTTTTGTTGCTGAACACTCATAGAATTGTTTAACCAAGATCCAATAATGAAAACCCCTGATCAAACACAAGGTGACCTTCCACTGATGTCTGCAAGTACCAAGGCACTGACGTGTTTCTGGGTCTTCTTCCTAGATAGAGTGCTGATGTCGATATGAAGAGACCTTTCAAATGGTAGGAAATAAGGTGTCCTACATCAGTCGACATGAAACGAGACAAGAATGATTTTTTTTTAGGAATCTTTTGAGCATTGGGTCAAAGTGACAAAGGGAAAAATGGTAGGATATGCTTGATGGGTTTATGGAGGAAATAGAAGATAAAGGTTTTCCCTTGAACAATAGAAGGCATGATAAGGTTTTAACCATGTAGAACTAGACTCATGAACACCAAAGAGTGTTAGGATACAGAGATGTAAGAACATCGGGGTATATGGGCTAAACTCATAGGATGGTAAGATTCATATTGAGATGCTGTCACAAGGAAGGTTTATCTGAGGGAGTCCCATGTTCAAGGGAGTGATTGCTGCCAAAAACTCTTTCAAAATACAAAACATAACACAGTTGTATTGTCCACTTTCCCCATCTGATTAGTTTAGTGAGTCTAGATGGGTAAACTCATCAATATTTTCATGTTTTAAGAGTCTGAAAAGGACCATAAAAAGAGCGACTCTATGCCCTATCTGATTAGTTTAATGAGTCTAGATAAGCAAACTCGTCGATCTTTTCATGTTTTAAGAGTCTCAAAAGGATCATAAAAAGAGTGACTCTATACCTCGTCTATGTAATTTAATGAGTCCAGATGGGAAAACTCAGTGGTCTTTTCATATTTAGAGAGTTTGAAAATATCGTAAAGAATGACTCTAGGGTGGTACCTTTGTCATATTTTTTAATCGGGTGCAACAAAAGCTGAATAGTATACCCAGAATGGTTCCTTTTCTATGAGTTACTCTACTGAGTCCGGATAAAGAGAAACCTATTCTCAATATATCTTTTCCTCATTTTGTTACGAGTACAAGGAGACGGAGTAAACTCGATTTTCGTCGTGAAATTTTAATGATTCACACGACGTCAAACTCAATACCTTCATCAAATTTTAACGAGTCAAATGAAGAAAAATCAGGTTATCTTTTTCAGTTTAGTGAGCGATGAAAAAGAGGTAAAATAACTACTCATTCATTCTTTGTAGATTTAGCAAGCCCAAAGAAGGGAAAAAATCAGGGATTTTTGAATTTAAGATTAAGAAATAGTCCCAAAAAATAAAGCGCTCATATTGTCGTTGTAAGTGTTTAACAAGCCTAATGATGAAATCTCCGACTTTTTTCGATTTAATGAGTGAGAAAAGTTCCTAAAAATAATTCTCGAAGCTTCTTCATAAGTTTTTAACGAGCCTAAAGAAGGAACTCAGATTTTTTCCAGTTTTATGAGTGAGAAAAAGTCCCAAAAATGAATGCTCAATAGATCTTTTTCAGTTTAGTGAGCTAGAAAATGAGGGAAAAAGAGTTTCTTGGATCATCGACGTAAGTGTTTAATGAGCCCGACGATGAAAAACTTGAGGATTTTTTTATTCTAGAGCAAGAAAGCATCCCATAAAAGAAAGCACTCATAGAGAATTGCACATGGTCATTTCTGTTGTTTAATCTTGAAAATTCTTTCATCAAAACATGAACAATTTCTGCTGATATGGGGTCATGGCACACGATAATTATCATTGGAAATGGAATACTTATACTTTAATGACTTCAATTGAGATAATTCATGTCACCAAAGTGACAATAAGGGATTTCTTGAGCCTCCAATTTCACCATTTGCATCATTTGAGAGCTGTGAGAGTGTTTTGGAGCTAAAGAGGAGTAGATTTTCCATGGACGATGGGGGGAGATCCGAGCGACCATTCGATGTGTCGTTTTTTCAGTCCCAAGTAGGTGCCAAAACCTTGATATTGCATGATTCAATATTTTTTGTTGTCTTTTGGGGTGATTTTTTGGAGAACTGGGGAGCCCTAGTTCTTTAAGTGTGCCTAATGCCCCTAGCAAGCCTGTAGGGAGTGTTAAACGACCTTTATGGCCTGTTGGAGGGCGTTAATCCTCCCTGTATGTCACTAGGGGGGAATTAGTGCATGAGGGCACACCCCAAAACCCTAGGCAATGATTTTATAAGCAATTTTGCCCCATTTTCACTGATTTTTGGGTTGATTTGTGCATGTTTTGAGCCATTATGACTAGTCTATGGAGAGAACAGGCCCATGACCGACGAGAATTGCTAATGTGAAATGATACTACTTGCATACTTGCGTTGTGCTGTTGTGGGTTGATCAAGTATGCTAAGTTGTACTTGCTGAAAGGTCAGGGGGGACATTTTGAGTTGGATTATTCATCGTTGGGATGAACATGAGCAAGTGTTCAGGATTGGAGATCACAAGTTGGCCATTGCCCGAGATGATATATAATTTTTGACCAGTTTGTCATGTAGAGGAGCACAAGCAAACCTGACCGGGGGTAGGCCCAATCGTCGACCCACCCTAGAGCTGGTTCAAGCTTACTGTATCCCTAAGAGTGGACTCGTCAGTAATAGAGTCCCTATAGAGAGGATTAGGTCCAGATCTACAAATATTTTGGAATTTTATGATGTAAATGTTTTTAAAGTGTTTTTTGTAAATTTTTAACTGTGTAAATATTTACTTTCGTACATGTATCTATAGTTAATGAGACAGATGCCAATCTAACACATAGTTTTCCAATGAATCAGCAACTGTATTAAATTCTCTAGGAATTTGTTCATATGTGTTAACCTCAAATTGACATTCCAAGAGTCTTACCCTTAAATAATGATGTAACAATATTGGATTATGAATGTGATAATGATTTGTCAATTGCATAACAACAAGCTGAGAGTCTAACATGACCACCAGATTTGAGATTTCCCTTGATGACTCTTCAGTGAGAAGTGAAATTACAAACATGTACTCAACAATATTGTTGGTGGCAGTACCAAGAAAGACTCCCCTGGAACAAAATAGTTCTGACTCAGGTGTGTAAATGACCCAAGCAGTTGATGCAATGTTCCGTGTGTGACAACTAGCACCATTCGTATATCCTACGTATGCTAAGGGTAATGAAGGCATCTGCATTATGAGAAATATGTATGAGACAAATACATCAATAAATACCAAAAAATCCAGTCACATCAAAAAAGAAGCAAAACTTATAAATACATAAAATTACAAAGCACATGCCAAGTGCAGTACTAGGCATAATACTTTTTCAGCTAGAGCCCATTTCGGGGCTCAGTGAGTGGGACTGTCGCACGGAATGAGTCGATCTTGCGGACAAGATAGACCTTCCTAGAATCTAAAGAAGACCTAACGACAATCAAACCAACCAGACACTATATTTCTCTAAATATGCTTTAATAAACAATAGCAAACAAGTGTTTTTAGGGCCTACCTTTGGTCCAACGCAAGCTTGTGGATGCCCTCGCTCCTTTGATCCAAATGAGCTCCTTTTCGTGAATCTACAAACACAAACAAGGCAAACAAATTAAATAGCACCTGAAAAACCAATTGCATAAAACATATTTAACATGAAATTCAAGGAGTCCATGAAACAAATAACATAAGATACTTGTTGAGAAAAATGAGTTTGATTGTATTAATTCAAAAGAAGAAGAACTTTACAACCTTTGCCTTGACACTGTACAAGCTCCTCCCAGGGTCCAACAAGATGTCTCCTCTACTTTGACAAGTTTCACTCACTCTCCAATGGAACCAAGAGTTATGTGATCTCTCCTCTCAAGCTCAACCAAAGAGTCTTAATTTCACCAGCATTTACCCTCAAAATGTTCAGCTTCTAACCTCCCTAGTCCTCACCCCAATGCCTGTATTTATAGTGCAATGGAGGGAAGTTACTAGGTCCTCCTTCAAAGGGATAAAAACCCTCCTTCAAAGGGATATCTCCTTTAGTCAAGGGATTAGCTCCTTCTCTTTTGGGATGCATGAACCACCTCAGAGCGAACAATCCACGTCAAAATTCCTTCTAGAAAACTCTAGAATTAATCCAAAGTGAGTTTTTTAAGATAAAACTTGCACCTTTTGACTTTCACAGGGGTCCGCACCTACATCGTTAGGGAAAGAGTAGGTAGGTTCGCAACTTTTGTACACAGAAGGTGCGGGACCGCAAGTGACCATGAGAGAAAGTGCGGAACCAGAGTTACATTGATTTTTAATGTCTTTCTCCCACTTCCAAAGCTTGATTTGAAGAGCTAAGGTCTTAGACTTGCTTAGGAGGACAGTACAAGTGATGATAGACCCATACTGATTGTAAATAATCATAGTGACAATATTTTTGTGTAACAGGGACTCCTTCCTAGTCCTAAAGTTCATATGCCCCTTTTGAGAGGGCTTTCTTGATGACGTATGGATCGAGCCATAAGGGTTGAAGTGTTCTTGCCCCGAAGAGGTCATGTTTTTTATCATAGAGTAGAATGGGATCTCCCTCTTGGTAAGAATGAGGCTTGAACTTTTTGTCATACTAGGCTTTGACCCGGCACTTGTGGGCTTCGAGTTCCAATTTGGCATCTCGACGGGTTTCATCTAGTTGAATTAGGTATAGCGGGAATTCTTCTTCGACAGTAGTAATGGGAAAGATTTCAACAGTGATTTGTAAGGAATGAATCTAACACTGGATTAGTAAAACTACTTCTGTGCCATAATCCAATTGAAAAGGTGTGAAGCCTATAGTAGTTTTAACTGAAGTTCGGTATGCCCATAGCGCAAGATATACCATTTGATGCTAGTGGGTTTCATGATTCCCCACTAACCTATGGATCATGGTTTTTAAGACTCCATTGACGACCTCTACTTGACCATTAGCTTGGGGGTAGTAGGAGGATGATTGATCTTGGAGAAAACCTAGTAGTGATGTTAAGTCAGACATCATGTGATTCTAAAAATGAGACCCATGGCTTGTAACAATCGTGCGGGGCACACCGAAGTGAAAGATGACTTGATTAAAGAGGAACAAAATCATGGTTTCTCCATCAGACTGAAAGGTGGGAAGGGTTTTGGCCCATTTCGTGAAATAGCCCATAGCTACAATAATATAGTTGTGTCCAACAGAGGAAACAGGGTTGCAAGTTATGAAGTCTATCCCCCATTTGACAAAGGGGTCGACAAAGATAACTGGGTGCAGTAGGGTTGGAGGAGTGTGCATTTTATTTGTAAACATTTGACAAGGATGGAATTTCTAGATAGCCTTGATACAATCTTTGAACAAGGTCGGTCAATAGTAGCTTGTGTGAAAAATTTGCTGAGTAGTAGATATTCCAAAAATATGATCGCCACATGCCCCAGCATGGATGTCTTTTAAAACGTGTTTAGCCTCTTCATGAGTGAGGCAACATCGAAGAACTGTATTTGTACCATGGCGATATAACACATTTTTAAGCACTAAATAGTGTTGCGTTTGGTGATGGATGCAACAATGATCACCTAACGATAGCTTAGGGTGGAAACTTTGTTCTTGGAGGTAGACAAGAATGTCACCATACCAAGGGTCAGTAGTGTTGATAAGATAGACAACTACATCTGGAAGAGGATCTTGGGCTATCTCATTAGGATAAAAAATTTGAAGATCTGACACAAGTTCGGCGAAGACTAAGGAATTTTTTGCCTTGGCAGCAATAAAAACCAAATCAAATTGTTGGAGGATCACGGTCCATTTTGAGTATTTCCCTCTAATTACTTGATGAGACAAAATGTGTCTCATGGGATTCTCTAAGGTGATGAAAGTAGTCTATCGCAACAGTATATAATGTAGGAAGCGATTCATAGCAAAGAAAACTACCAAGAACAACTTTTCCACATGTGAATATTTGAGTTCGGGCCTAGCCAGGCCTTTCGAAAAATAATATATAACATGTTCACTTCGGTCATCATGATTTTGAACCAAGACCATTCCTAGAGAGGATGGTGAGGTTGCCAGGTATAGAAGAAAGTCACAACCATAATTGGGAGCACTAAGGAGTGAGGCTAATATAAGCGCCTTTTTCAAGGCATCAAATGATAATTGAGATTGATCATCTCACAAATACGACACTCCCTTCTTAAGTAGGTGCATAAAGCCTTTCTTGAACTCAACATAGTTTATGATGAACCATCGTAAAATGTTTGCTTTCCATTGAAAACGTTGGAGCTGTAGAATGGATTGTGGTTCAAGAAATTGAGTAATTGCTTTTACCTTATCGAGATCAACCCTAATCCCGTACTTGGAGACAATGAATCCAAGTAAGCGTCCAAACTTGATAAAGAAGATGCATTATGCAGATTTAGATGTATGTTATAAAACCAACACTTAAGAAAGATAGCTCTTAAATGATCTAGGTGCTACACTTGCTTCTTGGAATGGGTTGGAGGGTCATCCAAGTAAGCTTGAATAATATGTATGATATCGTGAAATGCATAGTCCATGGCCCTTTGAAATGTTTCTCCAACATTCTTTAAACCGAATGGGATTTTTCGATAGGAAAATATTTCCCATGGGTAAACAAAGGTGGTTTTGTACTGGTCTTTGGGTTTTATAGCAATCTGGTTGTCACATGAGAAACCATCCATGAATGAGAATGATTCACAACTGGCGGAGTCATCGAGGATTTGGTCGATGAATGTTGTTAGATAGTTATCCTTCGGACACATGGTGTTCAAGTGTCAATAGTCGACACATACATTGTTCAAGTACGTAAAAAGTTTTCCACCTCAGTCTTGATGGCTGCCGTTTTGCAGGGGTGGAATGGTCGAGGCCTTTGGTGGATAGGTTTAGCATTGTCATATATCTTGACCTCATGCTTGACAATATAAGGATCTATGCCAGGAATTTCCTCGTAAGACCAAGAAATACATCATATAATTCCTTAAGAAGGCAAGTGAAGCTTGCAATTTCCTCAGGATTGAAATCTACTCCAACCTGGATGTTTTCTACGATGCATGTCGTGACAGAAATATCGATGAGAAATGTCTTTGAAATATTGCCCATGTTTCCTTCCGAGTCCAAAGTTTGGATAGTCGTATATGGTGAGGAAACGATTTCAGGTGCATCAGATGACAGGATTTGAAGAGGCATCATGTCCAAATTAGATATCGAAACACAATGGTGTGAGTCCTCCCAAGGTCGCTCTTCTAAACTCATGATCTCTCTAATAGCTTCATTTGTAGGTAGGACTTGATTGAGGGGATTGAAAGAAGGAGTCGTTATGGGAGGAGAAGTGGTACCATTGGCCGTGACCAAAGTGATCGAAGACTTGGATGTAGATTGAATGGCCTGGTAGGCCAATTTAGCTGGTGACAACAACATTTGTTCTCTGTAAGTGTCAATGTCTGAAGGGGCCGGTAGGATCCAAGGATCGGTCGGTTCATGAGGAATGGATGAAACCATATTGACCATCTGTGGAACTACTGGCAGAAGAAGAGGGAAACAACCCATCAGGGAAGAGCCCTTCAATAGACTGGTACCGATACTGACATAAGAGTCAGGTATGCCACCCACTAAGGGTACAAAGCTGCTGGGTAATGGGGAATAATCAGGGGTGAAAAAGGACAGCTGGTCCACTGTGACTATCTTTCCATCCAATGGAAATAGGATGATGCGAAAGATAGTAGACACAATGGCAGTCATGGCGTAAGTCCAACTGTGACCCAACAATAGATTATAGTCGAGCTTTCTATCTACAACTTCGATGTCCACCATTACCGTTTTCCCATACAAGGTGATTGGGTAGCTAGCTAGGTAACCTTCTGGGATGAAAGTGTGGTCGTCGAAAGATTTAAGGGAATTTGACGGTGGGGATAGGGTTGGAGAACCCAAAGCGAGCCAACATGAAGCTGGCATTATGTAGGTTGAAGCACCATCGTCAATAACAGTTCTATGCATTCCTTTCCCTTTCAAAAAATTTCCTGAAATGCAAGTTGGTGTGAAAGGGGGGTTTACATTTTCCATGTCGAAAATTGCAAGCATGGAATCCTGAGGGTCGATACCACCAATAGCCAAAAGCAAAGCTTTCCTTTGTGCTGGATAGGTTTGTAATACTTCGAGCACCGACATAGCCGATGACACTTGCGCCAATTCTTCTACAATACTATAGTTTTGGGTGGCATGTGCAGATGTATTGTGTGTTATGCAACAAAGTGCCCCTTTAGGGGGGGAAATCATAAGATCAACAACCGACCTTTCTATATGAAGATCGTTAGGCAGTGGTGGGTTTTGACTTGAGGAGGGTTCCTTTGCATGAGCGACATGAGCTCCATAATATTTGGCTTTGGTTTGTAGGTCTACTGTTTCAAAGGTGTAAATGGTAGATGGTCCTTCACCAGTTGAAGGATGTTGCGAACTGCCATTGCCCCCTTGCGGTGGTTGGGGTTGGTTTGTAATAAGGTGTTCTTGCTGCTGAGTAGGGAAAGGATTATTCAAGACAAAAAGGGTCTTGCCAGTGTCCTTTTTAGAAATGAAATATGTGCATTCTTGAAGATGCGAGCAATGATAGGTCATGTGGTCTTCGGCAAATATTTTGCAAGGGAATCTAGTGGGTTTATCCTTTCCATCGTCAAAGGGTGAAACAACCTTCTACTTTGGGTTTTGCTACTTTGTTGACTACTCTTCAGAAGGAGCGGTCTTTTTCTTATTCTTCTTATTCTTACCACCAGGTCATTTTCTTATTGTTCTTGTTCTTACCACAAAGTTTATCACGGTGGTAGGAAGAGAATTCGATTTGGTAGAGGGGTCAAATGACATCTAGGCAATGTGACTGCTGAGTTGTTTTACAGCAGTCTCGGAGGTTGCACTGATAATCCCATCGGTGTGCACTCTGGGTTGCTGAGTAGCGGGAGCATTAGAGTTGCAAGGGGCATTGGGAATTGCATCCTATAGAGTTCCATACTACAAATATATCAGATCTAAGTGTTGGGCATGATGAATGGATTGGTCTTATGTGACTGCACTACCTAATGCGACATCCTTAGCAATTTGGGGGAGTAGAGACTTGCAGAACCAATCCGCTAGTAGGAAGGGGAGCTTTGACTAACCTCTGCCTATGTCTCCATTCATGTATATGATCAAAGATGTGGGTAGTGGTATCTTGACGTAATGACGTGAGGAGTTCTATCCCAGTTTCATAGCAAATGGGTAGCTGGAAGTGCTTTAAGAATTCCATCGCTAGAGCGCCAAAGGTATTGACTGACGTGCGTGGTAACTCGATGTACCACTTGGTTGCATTGCTAGTAAGGGTGTGGGGAAAGAGACGTAGCCAGATACTATCATCCACCATGGAGTTAGAAACACACCATAGATGATAGGTGGTGATGTGTGTACCTGGATCCTCCCCTTGTTTCCCTTCGAACTTCAGGATGTCTGTCGGTATTTTATGCGGGATTGGTGGCCAAAGTAAGTTATGATAGATGGGGTCATTTGTAAGTTTGTACAAGTCGGGGATATCAAGCATTGCCAAGAAAGGAAAAGTGTTTGATGCCCCCGAATTGGATGAAGGTGATGACATATGACTTGAGGATCCTTGTGATTGTCCCATGATGCTATTTCCAATATTATACACAGGCTGCGTGGTATAGTAAGTACCTTGGGGTATGGTATTGTACCGTGGGTTTCCATAGGGATTGTTAGGCTGGGGGATAAAAGTTCCCCCAGGATAAGCAGTGCCCCCTTGACTCATTTGAGTTTGTGAGAAGGGTTCCCATATGAATTGATTGGGACCTTGTTGAGGGTTACTGCTCACCACATAACTAACCATAGGTCCTTGAATGGCATAAGGAGGGTTCATGTCAATCAATGGCTGACCATGCATACCTGAAAATGGAGGGGGAACTATTATGCTCTTGGGGGTTATAACTATACAATGGATGCCAACCATATTGTTGGTTGAAGGGACCTGTGATAACTATTCTATATTGAGCGTTATAAGGAGCACTATATGTAGCACTCGTTGAAGGTCCAGGGGATGACACAAAAGGGGTGAAACCCGAATTGTACTGGGTTCCACTTGTGGAGGGTGTCACGATAGGGTTTGAACCCGAGACAGATGGGATATCGGGGTTCGCCATCAGAGGTGTGGTACTAACTATCAACTGGGGAAGTGGTGGTGGACCAAAAGTGTCTGAAAAATCCCACAACCCATTAGTCATTGACGGAATGGGTGGAAATGTTCCAACTGAAGACAAAGGAGGTGCAAATACAATGGGAACCAAGAGTGGGTCCAACGGATCCGTGATCAGAGGATTGTATGGAGGAAGAAATCCTTTAGTAAAGAAATCCTCCAGTAAGCTTGAATCGTGGGATGTCCAAACTGATTCTGTGTGAGATCTTGGAGACTGATTTCTCGAAGACGAGGAATCTAGTTCACTAGAGCTCGACAAATCCTCCACTGTGAGTGGGGGAAGTCCTAACAACTGTCTAGATTGACGACGAGGGCCGAATGTAGCCACGATGGCCGATAATTTTTATCAGTAAATTTTACAGTGATGTTTATTAAAGTCTCAGTGATAACACTCTGGCACTTAAAAAATAAAAAATACACTAAGGAAATCAATCAACAAGAAGAGGGAAATGACCCTGTCTGATAAACACCAATCACTGGAGATGAAACCCAGTATCACAATGAATAACAAAGACAGTTGGAAAAATGTATAGTTACGATTACTCTTGAGCTTCGCCTGAACCTTAGATTAAGGGGCCAAGTACTCTCGTGAAGATGAGCACTCTCCCAAAAACTAAAGACAGAATAGGTTTGTCTGTGTTAGGTACTAGGGCAACCTGCCCCAGCCTCCTTGTGTTCGTCCGTAAAAGTATGGCCATTAAGGATACGTTAAATAATAGACACTACTAGGGGGGACATAATCGCAGACAGTACGCTGTGTGGGTAGGATTCCCGAGTCCCCGACTCAGCTCCAATATCCCCAAAGGGATCCCCGATACATAGAATACCCAAAGGAGATGTAAGCAAAGGTGAGTTACCTTCACTTACACTCCGATGTTGTCTCGTATGTAGCTCTACTTTTACTAGAGTGGTCCTGGATAGTATGAGTTCGGAAGGATTTCTCTCTTTAATGACACTAGTTGCGGTGTATGATCTTGGGTAGTTAACTCACACTACTTGTCCCAAGATCCTAGCCTGAACTAAAGTGTGTTTAATCTAAAAAAAGTTGTTGATTGATTTTATTAGGTAGATTTTAAATGTACTTCATTAGAGTCTTTAGTAGGGGTGTTGATGTATGAAATTATATGGGACTCTGACTCAAATCATGCAAAAATAATGCAATTTCAATTTCAATGAATAAGCTGCTTCTACAAAGGGAGAGTCATTCATACATCAATATTTATACCATGCATCCTATTAAGTAAAACACTAGCATAACCGACAAAACTTCAACACTCACTAACAACTATTGAAATCAAATAATGCAGAACTTAATTAGCTAAGAAGAAACAGTAAAATGTTTTATATTTTTCTTTTAATGAAAATGAAAACTTTAAGGAGTAAAGCTATTTTCTTTATAAAAAAAGTTTGTTCAGGACACAGATCAGTGAAACAAGTGCAACTACAGATCCTTGATAATTCTACAAGCAGATTTCCCAACCCATGAGTTCACAGAGTAAGTTGTTTATCAAGAAATGGCTGACTAACATTATGTAATAGAGGCTATAGAGAGTTAGTTTCAGCACTAACGGTCTATTTATGAGGGTAGAGTGCTTTATAAAGCACTGTTTTCACTGGTAACCTGCGTTAGTGAGGAAAAACACTAAAAAAAAATAGGCTGTGGGGATCAGATCTAGAGCTCAACACTGAGAGAAGGGTGTTGTATGGTCCTGAGTGGTCAAAAAGGGAATTGAGAAGTACAAGAAGGCCTGGAAGAAAGAGATCTAGGAACTTTCTGGCAAAAATCGGGAACTAAGTGTAGTCCCTAGTGGAGTCTCCAATTATGCTATAGGGATTAATGCACAGGTGTTTGGTGATGTAGAAAACCCTTAAGGATCTTCCCGAGATCCTTGACAGATAATCAGATTAGCTGCAACTGCCATAAAGATACATGCATATATATGTTTAACAAATGAATATTAAAGTAAGAAGGAATTATTACCTCGAGTCTTAGTGTGGTTTTGCTAGAGATCGCAATGCAGCTAGACGAAAGACCCCTGAGTTGGCTCCATATCAAAACCTACACATAGTAAAGAAAAGCGTAATATCACATCATAAAACCTTGATAAACAAACACATGAACACATAAAAGATATCTAGTTTCATATAACTAAGCCACTCATGCTAAAGGATATTAGATCAACATATAAACAAGTTATATTACCAACATCACGGAGTGGACAACACAACTACAGTTCTATGTTGATGTAGAAAGAGCGATTACAACCATCAGTTGCATTAGCCTTCCCTTACCCCTACAACTCCTCTCTCTCTCTCCCTTCTTAACCTCTTCTGATGCCTTAGTTTAAGGATCTGCTTGACAATCAAATAGGCAATCCTTTCAAATGTTTCAAACTCTTTCACAATGGTCCAAGCCTTGCATATATAGCATGTAGGGTTAGTGTTGCCAAATCCTTCATGAGTTCCATTAGGCAAAATCAATGATGTTTCCATGCTTTAGTGCTCTTTCTTGTTTGCATACTCCATTAGGAATTAGTAATTCCCCCAAACAGGTTGAGTTCTGATGTTTCCATGCTTTTATAAGCTAACATAGGGGAGAATCTAGGGATATTTTCTCAGTCAATTTGCTCCTTTGACCCATAGAAAATGATGTAGGGTCACTAATGCTGTTCTTGAGGTAGCAAGTAGAGTTTCCCTAGGCATTAACACACCCTTAAGCTTGTTGAGAAGTTTTATAAAGCAGTTTGATAGTGTCTAGAAAACATTAGCTTGACAACTAGGCCTGTGAACTTGGTCAGTCCTTTAGTCATCATGTCTTTATCCTCCACATTGATGAGGAGGTCATTTTCCTGTATAAAAATTAAGCCCACTAGGGTATAAGGGCCAAATAATATTTGTAGTGTAGGTGTAGGATTAGTGGGTTAAGATTCCAATAACACCCATCGATCGCTTTCATTGAGACATAGAATTTGACATATTAGGGAGCTTAAAATCCTTCACCATCCAACAGTCAAAGCCATAGTGCATTAGAAACCCGATTCACAGGGAGTTAGGCTAGGTCATTGTGCGAGTAGTTCTCCTCAGGGCTACCAATCCTGTGGCGGGGAATTTCATGTGTTGGCTGACTACCAAGAAGCTCAAGACACGACCACCCCTATGAGACGAAGGTAATCGTAGTGAACAATCTTAGGAAAACACCCTATAGCACTAGATGTGGGAAGTAGTTAGTCCTCTACCCCACCTTTCTTTGGACAACTTTTCTTGCGGGGATCAGAATCTATCAAGTAAGAAGTTATTTGGAAGGCCATCTGAAACAATAGATCTAGGATTGTTTAAGTATTTAGATCACCTATAGGCTAGAGGTATTTTTATTTGATAGGATGTGTTTGCTTGTATTAGAAGTAACATCATTAAAATAGTTAGTTTACACTTGGCACCACTGCACTAGGTGTTTTCTTGTTGTTTGTTTCTCTTTTATTCATATCATCACCCTTTAGTCCTTATATAGTTATTGTCTGACATAATTGTGCCCCCAAGGCATTTGTCATGTCGAATTTGAGGTATTCACCCTTAGTTCCCAATAGGACATATTAATCCTCCATGTCGATTTAGAGTTCATCCTCCCCATCGTCCATCAGGTCATTATTCTGATTCTGATTCTGTTGATTCATCCATTTCATCCCCTGATTCCGTGTCTTCTCAACCCCATATCACCACCATGTCAAGTACCAATTTGGGTGTAGGAACCCAGGGTGGTAATCCAGGTGCTAACTCGGGTGCCCCCACCATTGGAATCCCCACTGATGTGGTCACTCCTACTCCCTTACTTTCTTTTATGGCTAGTTTCAATCTCCCATATTTTAGCCAGTTTATCAATGATCCTCTTCTCCACGATCCCACATGGCCAACTATGCCTACTAAAATCCCTTCAGACATCCCAAAGTTTGAAGGTAATCCCAAAGAAGATCCAACTAATCATGTTCGCTCCTTCCATATGTGGGGTTCATCCAATTCCATTATTGAAGACTCCATCTATCTTCATTTGTTCCAATGCACGCTCACTGGAGTTGCTGTTAAGTGGTATGTCGACTAGCGCAAAGCAACCAATTCCACTTTAGCGGCTCTTTCCACAACCTTTCTTTCATATTTCCAGTCACCTCTCCGTTATGATACCGGTACCAAACTTTTGACTTCTTTCTGTCAAACTTATACCACTTTCCTTTCCAGCCATGCTTAGGAATGGCATAGAAGGAGGAGTATCTATAGAGCTCCTAATTTCGAAGGCCAAGTCTATATGGATTGGTTCCTTAGATCAATGTTGGTCCCCATTGCAAATGATGTCATGTCACACTTCCCCGAGTATGAGGAAGAGGCACTCCAAATAGCCCTAAAATTTGATTTGATCTATGCTCAATCAGGTTATGTTTACACTGTCACCCCTGATCTGCCTCGGCCTGGTGCTGCTAACGAACTAGGGGAAATTCATGCCATGGATGGCATAGTTGGAACCACATCAAATCCTCAACCATATGCTCCACCTTAGATGAGCTATGGTCAACCTCAGAGAGGGACCAATTCCACTTACAATTATCCCTCCCCCTATCCTCCTTAGGGAAATCTTTATCTAGGTCCTAGCATGCCATATGCATATCCCCACTCGCATCAACTGATGACGGGGCCAACCATTGCACTGTCTACTTATACTAATGTTCCCCCATCTCCTTATTATCAGTATGCATAGACTAGCACTCCATCTCCTCCAGTACCAGCACCCCAGCACCCCATGCTTTCTCCCCCTCCGCCACAACAACCACCTCCTCCACAAGGACAAGTGTATGCTCAAAAGAGTGGACTCAATCCCCCTAAACCAAAGAAAAGGAATAAGGGGAAGGGTAATAGGAACTAGAAGTATCAAGGTAATCAAGGAAACTAGGATCCTCCATTAATGCCCCTTAGGGTCCTCAACCTAATCCTGCAACCCAACAACAGGAAGGTCAACCCAAGAAAAACAAGGCTCTTCATACGAAAAACCTTGTGCTTGTTGTAGAGTATATGGTCACTACACCCATGAGTGTCCTATTTTATCTCAGATGCAGAAAGTATGGGAAGCTCGAGCAGATTCTCAAGGATCACAACCCACCATTACAATTCCCCCACTTGCTTCATCTAAATTGGTCGTGCTTACCAATCCTTTCCCTCACCAAGGATATGTAGCTACCCAACCTACACAAGGTCAGGAAACTCAACCAACTCAACCATCTAGTCACCATTATTATCATATTTGTATGATGAAATATGATGAGGTAAATACTGAGCAAGTCAACCTTTTGACTCAATCGTGCCAGTATGACAAGCCACCGCTAAGTCATTGACTGAGTCTCAACCTAAAGTGTCCACCAAGCCTCTTTTGTCATCAAATGTGACCTTACAAATACCTCAGCCTAAGGTTGATTTTATTCCCATGATCCCTAAAGGCCAGTTACATAGAAATGCTACTTCTGCCAAAGCTGCCCATACATATAACATAGTAGATGACTTGGCGCAGTCTCATGCTGCCATGTCAATGCTAGAAGTCCTCCAAGCGTGGACATCACAACAAAAAATAGCTATTATTTTCTTTGGGTTCCATGGATCCTCAATAAGGTCAGATGATTGTCTTTCATGTTGACAAGTTGGAAAATCCTCCCCTACCTTCATCTATTGAATTTCAAATACAAGTCTACATTAGAAATGCCACTATCCATCATTGTATCATTGACGAAGGTGCCTCCACTATTGTGATGGTCGCCAGTGTTTGGAAGAAACTTGGTTCCCCTGACCTATCCCCATCCACCATCACTCCTTGGGCATGGAATGTCATCCTTCACAACCTCTTGGATTATACTGCAACTGCCCAATCAAAGTTGTTGGCAAGACCGTCTGCATTGACGTTGAAGTCATTGATGCTCCCTTAGACTATAACATCCTTTTGGCTCGTAGTTATACTTATGCTATGTCATATTTCGCATTTGCGGTTCACCGTAAGATGTGCTTTCCCCACAATGGAAAGATCGTCACAATTGATCAGTTGACGTATTATGATCCAAAAGACCAGACTTCAACTCAATCCAACATTTCTTCTATGGATGAAAATAACACTGTCTTGTCTGCCTCTCCAAGATTTTATAAAGATTCAAATTTTCTTGGTGCTTACTATGGCCCACTTCCTAGTCCTTCTGATCCTAACTCATCGAGTGTTTGCATGCTCCAACCATTGCAAGCCACCCACAAATGGTCCAGTGTTCCCTCACAACAGACCACATCTCAACAACCTGCTATGCCTAACTCAACCAAGCTTGTCCGTATTACTCCTCAAGGATCACTTCCTTCTGCTAGTGTATCTCCTAATCCATTTCCACTCGGAACCATTCCCCCAGGCCTTAACTATTGCAGAGAAGTTCCTCCAGGCCATTATCCTTCTGGTCAGATATTGTTCTTATTTCCACCTCCTAGATTTTAATCAACACATATCATGGCTACATTGAGTTTACCCAATATTGCCTTCGGAATCCCAGTCTAGTACATCGATCCCCCTACAAACACTCAACCCAATCAATTGAAACCTTACACCGATTTGACCCTGGTCCAACCAGTTTTTCCTACCACTGACTTTGCTTTAGTTCCATCACAACCTCAACATGAGCCTACTACTATTGCGAAAGCATTTGGCAAGGGGGGAAAGCCTGGAGGGAACCCAAGACAAGGCTCCCCCAACAAATTTAGCTCCTCCTAAGCTGTCAAAGCCTCTACCTCATTGTACTTTGTGTGATGTTTGCGGTTATGCCACCAATAATTTTCCTGAGCTCCCTTATGTTAAGGATGTGGTCACTGATACGTTCCCTAATTCTAACATTCCTGAGGTCCATGTTACCTTACTCGAGTTAGCTAAGAATATTTAATCGTTATGAAAAAACCACCCATGAGCTTTGTGTGATAACTATGACCACTATTCCCATCACTCTCTCCATCTCGAATATTTTTGTGATAGAGTTCAAGTGCTTCGTGAATTAGAGGCCACTCGTAATGAGTCCACCTCTCCATTACCTACAGATTCTAGTCCCACTCTTACACTGGAACAAGAGGTCTCTCAAATAGCCATTGTAATCCCTCCCCCTAATATTGAGATAAAATATAATACCTCTCCTATTCTCTACCTGTCGTCATCCATGAGATTGATGCCTTGGAAGTCCCTTGGAGTCTCCTCTTGTGATTCTATTGAACCTTCTTTGATGAACACCCTGATCTCAACATTAGTAGATATTCCATCTACTGGTCATATGTCTCTTGACATTAATGATACATATGTGAACCTTGTCTCTCATGAAGATGCTTCAGGTATATCTTCACCATCACATGGTCCTTCTTCCTCTAGTTCTCTCATCTTCCATTCCGATGAAGACATAATGGAAGCTAGGACCCCCCGATTATCCTTGGGATGATATGCACCATCACGCGTAGTTCCTTCCGCAGCAAACCCATGATCAATATGTTGTGGAGTCCAAAGACTTCATCCATGGTGAGGTTGATTGGTTTAACCACCCCTTACTTTGAATCAACAAATTCAAACCACATCCACCTTGTGGCCATGACATTGACACCCAATGTTTGGGTAAGGGGGCATCCATTTTTGAGAGTCCAGGAGAAGTAATTCTCCCCAACCCTCCTATTGCATTTGATAGTGTTGACTCTAGTACCATAATTCTTCCCCATTTAGAATAACCTCTAGAGTCCCATATCAGTCTAGACCACCATTGGGATGATCCACTTATCATCCCTCCATCTGACCTCAACAACCTAGTCCCTTAAACATTGTTGTTGTTCAATCCCCATGTTTTCTAGGAGAGCATTAGTTCATTATATCCGAAGCCACTTTTTGGCATAGTGACACCATGCATGCGAACCTAGAAATTAAATCCATTTGATTCATATATGTAGTACCAAATGAAATTGGAAACCCACCATTACCTTTCTCTAATTGTATCTATCCATTCTTCCCACAAGAAGAAAACCATAAACAAATGGCAAACTACATCATTAAAATGTGTTTGGAGTCCACTACTCTAAATACATCTGGTATGCCCATAGCATACTCCATCTATCCATACAAAATGGGGGCACACATGCCCTTCCATCTCCTCTTCATCCTTTGGAGGATCTTGTGCCAGTTGGGTCGCGATGCTTGAATCCCTTATTCGATCACTTGGAACATAATGACACTCCACAAACTCCTCTTGCTAGGGGGAATCATTCCCACCTTTTCATACCTGATTGGTCCCCTCCATCACACATGTTGGGGGGAAGTATCCCATGCTTGGGGGCATGATGGTTCCCCCCTTATCCACATTCTCATTTAATTAACATTATTCTCAGCCTAGACCCCAAAGATTTAGGTATGATTGATTATCCTCTCATTCCTTGGATAGTTTGTCCTACTAGCCTCTCTGGCGAGCCATATACACATCAGATATTGTAGATGATTCATACCATACATCGAAACATTATACTCTATGTGATGCCACTCTTATCGCTTGGTCCCCATGTTTGACTTGGTGGGTGGGGATGATCCTAGACCTTCTCTAGTAGTTCATTTCTATATTCCTTTCTTCTTAACTTTATTCTTCACTAGGAACCATCCTTCCAAGAAGCCTTAAGGCCATCTTGAGACAAGTAAGGGCACTTACCTGAAAGTCGCAGATCCAAATTCCAACGGTCGGTTTTTCCACTATGATCTACACAAGGTTTAGGGCCTTCTCCCACTCTCCAAATTATGCACAACTCACTATGAAAATGAATTAGATTTGGATTTAGGGGCAAAAAGCTCTTTTATAGGAAAAAACTCTAGTTTTTCTGACACCCATTGCGACCAAAAAGTAGCTTTGTTTGATGAACCATCAGCACCATTGGAAATCTCTAACCGAGTTCTATAATGGATCTCTCTTTGATTTTGGTAATTTGAAACTTCACCCATAATCCATTTTTTCCACAAGGTCTCACTTTTCTTCCTCTTAAAACCAAATCTCTTCATTTGAGACACCCATACTCTAGTACCACTTTACCTTTGCATTGTTTGAATCAAATTTTGATTTTTGTCATGAGTCACCATCATTTACTCATGTTTTCATGGTCCCCTCCGGGCCTCTCCAATGTGGCAACATCATCGAGTCACCCTTGTTCAGAGCATCTGAGATGTGTCACCCTTATAGTTATGGAATGTATTCCGAGTCCCCTTGAGTCTCGTTATAGTGTTTCATTCATCGTCGTGTCACATTTCTCCCAATTTACTCATTTTGGCCTCCAGTTCTTCTGCCATGTCTTTCCCAAACCCTAGTTTGAGTCATTGACCATCCCCTTTGGAATTGAGTCAGTCACTACCAGGTAAACCATTTTTATTATGCTCAGAAAGGGAAGTCATCAGTCCACCACTCTTATTGTTTCTTTCCATCATCATACCTGGTTTTAGTCCATCACTCACTCTACTATGTTCCCTCATGCCTTTGTTGAGGATTCCTCATTGCCTTCACTCTCACGAGTTCTCTTATGTCGACCTCAACACATTTATTCCAGAAGAGTAGTCTAGAGGGCGGTGTACTTGTTGGGTTGTGTTATATTCTTTCCACATAGTTAACAGGGGGTTTGAAAGGCACCCGTAACCCCACTTCATGGGGTCCAGGGCAGCGCCCTGGAAAGTTTTGGTTTTGGACATGGTGGGTCTGCCCAACCTAACATAGGGTCCAAAACCAAAATTTTCCGGAGCACTGCCCCGGACCCCATAAAGGGGGGTTATAGGTGCCCTTCAAACCCCCTGTTAACTACGTGGAAAGAATATAACACAACCCAACATTCTCCCACTTGTTGTTTTCTTTCCACAGGGGGCCACAAGAGAGCTTAGTCATTTTCCCAGCCCTGAAATGCCCATTGTCCCTTTACACCAAGAGAAATTCTCAGAGCTCATAGATGTCAATGCATCTGTAGTATTATTCAAGGTGTCCACCTTTACTAGAAACACCTTTTTGTCTTCTATCATATCCATCACAAAGTGATACAGAACATCAATGTGCTTTGTCTTTGAATGATATTCAGGGTTCTTTGCCAAGAATATTGCACTTTGGCTGTCACAGTCTATCCTTATAGCTTCTTGTACTAACCCCATACTTGAACACAATCTCTGCAACCAAACTGCTTCCTTGCTTGCATGAGTGGCTGCCATGTATTCTGCCTCTGTAGTTGATAGTGCCACTGCAGATTGTTTCTTACTCATCCAACTGACTGCACTTCAAAATAGGTTAAACACATACCCACCTGTAGATCTTCTCTGAACCAAATCTCTAGCCCAATCTGCATCAACAAAGCCATGAATATCTAACACTCTATCCAATCCTGGTCTTCCTTGGTAGCACAGACCATAATCACTAGTGCCACGCAAATACCTGAAAACCTGCTTCACTGTTGTCCAATTCTCCTTTCCTGGTTTTGACATAAACCTACTCAATACTCCCACTGCGTGTGTAATGTTAGGTCTAGTACATACCATTGCATACATCAGGCTAATGAATACACTTGCATATGGAACATGGGACATGTCCTCTTCCTCTTCTTGTGTCTTGGACATTGTTTAGCAGATAACCTCACACCTACAGGAATAGGAACCTTCACCGGTTTACTATCCTGCATATTAAACCTTTGCAGTATTGTCTTGACATACTTCCTTTGGTTTAACCAGAGCTTCCTCTTTGCCCGATCTCTTTTAATTTCCATGCCCAAAATATAGTTTGCAACACCAAGATTTTTCATGTCGAGTTTGGAGGGCAATTGGGTCTTCGAATCCTGGATAATTTCTTTGTCATTTCCAACCAGTAACATATCATCCACATACAAGACCATATAAATAACACAGTCACCAATTAATTTAAAATACACACAGTGATCCACTTTGCTTCTGGTGAATCCAAGTCCCCATATAAATGTATCAAATTTTTGATACCACATCCTTGGTGACTATTTTAACCCATACAAAGACTTCTTTAACTTGCATACCAGTTCTTTCTTACCCTTTGCTGCAAATCCTTCAGGTTGCTTCATGTAGATTTCCTCTTCCAGATCCTTGTGAAGAAACATTGTCTTAACATCCCTCTATTCTACCTCAAAATGAAAAGCAGCAGCAACAGATAAAAGTAATCTAATAGAAGTTACCTTGGCAACAAGAGAAAAAATATCACCAAAACTAATTCTCGGCACATGGGAATAGCATTTTGCTACCAACCGAGCTTTGTATTTCTCCACTTTTCCTTCTGCATTTGTCTTCTTTTTGAACACCCATTTGCTGCCAATGGGTTTCCTTCCAGCTGGCAACTCCACCAGATCCCAAGCCTCATTTTTGTGCAAAGATGCCATTTCATCAACCATGGCCTCTTTCTAGAGTTTTCCATCCTCTGAATCTACTACTTCCTTCACGGTTTTGGGATCATCGTCAGTAATAGATAAAGCAAAATTTGAATAGAAAGCAGATGGACTATAACTTTCACGCTGCCTTCTTTCTCGAACTGATCTTCTCACAGCCGGAGTTTGTGGCTCTTCATCTTCTGATTCCTCCTCTGCTGTAGAGTCTGGTTCTTCCTCCTTTAGCTCAAAATCTATCTTCTTAGGTTCCTTTTGTTGGACTTCATGTTTAATAACATATTTGACCTCTCTGAACACCACATCTCAGCTGTACACAACCTTCCGTGTGACTGGGTTCCAAAGCTTATAACCCTTTAAACCATCCTTATACCCAATAAAGATGCACTTTTCAGATTTACTATCCAACTTGGTTCATTTCTCTTTTGGAACATGTACATATGCATCACATCTAAATACCCTCAGATGTGAAAGAGAGGGTTTCTTACCAGTCCATACCTCTTGTGGAGTCTTATCCTCCAACGTTGATGAAGGTGACCTGTTGACCAGGTAACATGCAGTATCCACCGCCTCTGCCCAGAATTCCTATCCTAACCCGACACCACTGAGCATGCTTCTTGCCCTTTCCATCAACGTCTTATTCATTCTTTCTGCAACTCCATTTTGCTAAGGTGTATATGGAGTAGTCTTCTACCATGCTATACCACACTTCTTACAAATTCTTCAAATTCCTTACTGCAAAACTCTCCACCGTTAACCTTTATCTTCTTCTCTGTCTGGTTTTCCACCAGAGCCTTAAATTCTTTAAACGTATTAAAGACTTCAGATTTCTTCTTAAGGAAATATATCCATGTATTCCTTGAGAAGCCATCTATAAATGATACATAGTACACAGACTTACCCAGTGACGGAACCTTCAGAGGTCCAAACACATCACTGTGCACAAGTTCTAATATCTGTTTCACCCTTTTACTACCAGAGGGAAAACTCACCCAATTTTGCTTCCCATATACACAATTTTCACAGAAATCAAAATCCAGAGAGCTATTACTCATACCTTCTACCATACCTTTACCATGAAGTATCCGAAGGCCCTTTTCTCCAATATGTGCAAGCCTTTGATGCCACATCATGGTCTTCTCTCCATAGACCACTAGATTTTCTGCTCCACTTTCAAGAACCATAGAACTATTGCACCCATCAATAACAGTGCTACCTTGCAGCTTATACAGAGTTCCAATCCAAACTCCCCTCATCAATACCAGTGCTCCTCGTACCATCTTGAAGGTATCCTTCTTGAACACTGTTTTTACACCTGCATCATCTAGCTTGCTAACAGAAATAAGATTTCTGGCTAATTCAGGAATATGTAGAACACCTGGAAGCATTATAACCCTTCCACCTTGCAACTTCAACTTTACTTTTCTACGACCAACGATTCTAGCCTTCCTGTCATCCCCCAAGAAGACATCACCACCATCATATTTCTCATACTCGCAGAACCACTCTCTATGGGGAGTGAAGTGAAAGGATGTACCTGAGTTAATAAACCATGCCTCATGATCTACATGTGTACTTGAAGAAGCCAAGTACACATCCCCACCTTCATCTGAGGTGGTTTTCACCTCTGCAGAAGGAGCCTCATCAGACCCCTTTCCTTTGTCAGGAGCTTTAGATTTACAGTACCTTTTGTAGTGTCCTTCCTTTCCATATTTCCAACACACCACCTTTACAGGTTTTCCTGGAGATTTAGATCTCCCTTTAGATTTAGATCTCCCACTCGATGACTTATTTTTGTTTTTGTTCTGGGTCTGCCCTCGTACAGACAAGGCATCACCATTTTGGCTCTCCATATTTTCCCGTCTCATCTTCACCGTCAGAAAGGATGAGACTATTTCATCAAAATGCAAGGCAGTTGCATTGCTACCTATTGCAATAACCAAACTATCCCACGAATATGGTAGAGAATACAACAAACTGATGCACTTATCTTCATCTGAAATTTTAATATCAACAGATGCTAACTGAATTACCACAGTATTAAATGCATTCAGATGCTCTGTCACCGAGTCTCCATCTTTCATCCTCAGGTTATACAACTTTTTCTGCAGGAACAATTTATTCACTTGGGCGCTGCCCCGAACCCCATAAATTGGGGTTACGGGTGCCCTTCAAACCCCCTGTTAACTACGTGGAAAGAATTTAACACAACCCAACACAAATCTGTGTAGAGATCTTGAGAATGTGGGATAGGAGGATATGGTGACAGATCAACAAGTGGATTCTCAAATTCTCCCACCTCGACCCATGGAGCTAGAGATGTTTGATGGGAAGGGGACAGAAGGACACTTGGAACACAAACCTTGTCCATCTCATATTTAGAAGCTCTAACACCGAGGTATGTTGGGAGAGGTTTGAAAGATTATAACTCATGTGGATTCTCAGAAATGTGAACAAGATATTGAAATATTTCCTCCAAAAATTCCCAATCAACTTCATCTTCAAGAAATTCATAATAGTAGTGAAGAAAATGATTGTGAAAATCTTGAAGAGATTCGTTAGGTGATTTTCACAATTAATTTTTTTTTGATTAAGTGCTTTATGATCATAAAGAATGAAATCATGACATAATTCTCTAAAAAAGTGATCAAAAGAGTGTATAGAGGTTGTAGGAAATGTGTGACACCATTTCTTTGTGCACCCTTCGAACGTGAAAGCGAACAACCCACAGGAAATGTCATTCGAGGGGACATCATGTCTGTCACAGAAGCCAGTAAAAGCAACTGTGTGCCTGAACAAGGGTGTTCCATTGTCGCCATTGAACTTATATTTGGACAAGTCATCTATAATGCTCGCCGACACTTCAAAATCAACAGCGTGAGAGAAACATGTCGGGGTTATGATTTCAACAGAAGTCATGAAATATGTGCAGAAATTCAAAACAGACTTCAAGGGCTCAGTTTGTCATCTGGACCTCCTTCTAGTGCCAAAAATTTTGATGGTGTTTGACCCGCCAACATTTAGGGGATCTCCCTGATATGAAGTTCCAACCAGACCTCAAACCATTTGGAGTAGGAGTCCCAACTGTGCGTGGTAGTGTAATTCCTTGACCATAGTAGTGCACAGAGGTAAGTAAGATAATTTTGGGTGAGAGAAACTATGTGACCCTGCGGAGAGTCAAGTGTGATGCATGAAGGTTCTAACACATGAAGGGGAAAAGGAAGTGTGCCCCTCAGAAGCCTGTAATAGTACGCAACTTGAAAGGAACACACGAGCAAAATGCCATCACAATATAAAATGCAGAATATTCCACAAATTAAAGTGATTAGTTAATCCAACAACACACATTCAATAGGATTCATACAATTTCATACAAAGTAGTTCATAAGAAAATGAATAAGTTAAACAACATACATTTCTAAAGCAACCATAATAGTCCAACTACAATAACAACATATGCATGAAGAGTGTTGACTATGATATGATTTTATAAGTGAAAGTTCCATCCATACATAAAACATTGATGACCACTAGCCCCAATAGTGGAACATTATAGTCAAGAACACCTGCTCCTCCAAATAAGCATACTTTCTCTATGCTATGGAGAAGCTAAGGCTCTTCACAATAATCCCAAGCATTTTCTAAACCTAAGCCTAGCCAAAATCTTAGCTCCCAAAAGCCTCTTCTATGAGTTATGAGGTTCTATTTATAACAAAGGGTGGGGTGACCCTTGACATTCCCCTTTGTGACTCTTTGAATACCCTCATGACTCTTCAACTTCCTTACAAGTAAATCATTACATAACATGATCACATTTCACATTCCACTAATAACACTTGGAATTTCACTTACAAAATATTTACAAATAATATTACATTTTCCACATGTACCCATGTGAGACAAAATAGGCTAGAGACAACCTAACAAGACAAAACACTATGATTCTGAAGTTTGGGGAAAGACCAACTTGACAACCTCCACTTGGTGCTTCTTGGTCACATATTGATGCCAAGCTTGGTACTGTGTGATGGTGCCCCAAAATACTTGAGGGTGTCTTTTTGATAGTGAACTCTTGACTCCATGGAATCCAGGTATATAGTCTTGGAACTTGTATCTGACTCATTCTGAAGCATGTGCAACACGATGTTGACAATGATAGGACTAACAATGTATTTCTACATGTTATGTGCACTCAACTCCAAGTCTTCCCTAGTGGCCTATCACCTTATATTCTCCATGTACTAATCGATCTCTATCCAGTCTCGGTTCTTGGGTCTAGCCTTTGTGAAGGAACTGATTGATGGGATCCTATATGAGTCTTGTATGCCACTGATGAATGGGGCAAGCTCATCGTAGTTCTGGATCAACATCCTAAACTTTCTTTCTCCACCTCTGCTTGTGGCTTCATCTTCTTGGCTAAGTGAAGTGGGGACCCCTTTGTACCACATTTTTCATTCTTGCACATGGGCGATGGAAACATGCATGTTTTTGAGAGTTTGAAAAACTCTTTGCTTCACTATAGTTGGCCATGCACATTGACAACTGCTTTATGCATAGTGAAAAATCCATCATAATGCTTACACATGGTACTCTCAAGTGTTGATAATTCAACAAGTATCACTTTCCTCATCACCCCCATTGCGGAAACTGCATTCTGTGATGATGCTCGGAGTTGCTATACCTCTCGTCTGGAAGCCTACAAGTTCTTTTCCAGTTGTTCATTCTTGACCGTTAGGTATTTAACATTTGAGCTTGTTGCTCCTACATAGGCCAAGATAGCTTCGACAAGGGTGGTTGGATGTTTCCTAGTGTCTGACACTATCACCCTTTCCTTGATGAATGAAGGTGATGTGTAATCATCCAGGAAATGATTCCTCTATGCCTATACAATCCTCTTCTGCAACTCATCAAATGAGATATTGTACACATCCATGACCAAATAATCATCAAGAAGAACAACTTATCCTTGCTCACTTGGGATTGGTTTTGACACTGGAGGTGGTGGAGATTGATAAATTACCTCTAGTGCTATCGGCATAAGTTTAATATCTTCATTCTGTGGCTCCTACTTCAACTCCATGTTTGTCACCTTGATGAGTTTCTTAAATTGAGCAATCTCTCGATCCTGCATATGTTCACCTGCTTCTTCAGTTGAGGGCTGTTCCAACTTATCAACCTGTATGGGCGTTATTTTCTCTGTCAGGACACCTTACCTTTTTTCCTCTTCCTATTTATGCTTCTCTTCTCTTCTCTCCTCCTCAACTCTTATTCTTCCTTCAACTTATTCTTTGTCTCCTACAACTTCATTTCTGCTTCTTGCAACCTCTTCTTTTCTCTATTCCTTCAATCTTCTCTCTTTATCTACTTCTCCCTCCTTGCTTCCGCTGCCAAATCTGCTTTCTCCAAGAGATGGTCTTCATCTTGTAGCTTTGCTCTGCCTCTAGATTCTCAACAACCTTCCTCTTTCCTTGATCCTCCACTAGATTACTACCTATTTCCATTGTTGTTGTTTCTTTTGGTGCTGCTGCTGTCTTTAGAGAAGCCTTCCAAGAGGTTGTTATACTAATCAGTTCATTGATTCTGGAGGCATTATAGTAGTACCTCCAAGGGTCCTCCATCGACCAATGAAATGTCTCGTGGATCCATGGAAAATACATCCTCACACAGTGGTCCTTGAAAATATCATGGGGATCATACAGATTAAAGCCTTTGGTGCCAAAATCGAACCTGACTATCTCCTTAGCCTCGACATCTACATATTTCAATCTATTAATCTCATATAATTTGATCCAAAAAGGAAGAGCGAGCCATGATGCTTTCTTCTTCCTATGCAGTCTTTCTGACAACCTTGTGGAGAGGTGATATGAAACCTCTTTCATGATGAACTTGTTAGTGGCATACTGTTGAAGTTTCTAAGTTTACTTAGTTAGAAACCCTCCATGCACTTTATCTGATTTATTCCTACCTACTTGTTATTTATTTAACAAGTTATTTACAATGTAAATACTGAAAATAAACACTAGTGCATGTTCAAAATTTTACAGATCAGTAAATAAAAGAAACAGAAACAAACACACCATATGACACCATTATTTTTGGACTAATGTCCATGGAAAAACTCTGTGTGGGAAAATCGGTGCAACTATCTGAGGGTTTTCTTATTAAGCAATATTAGAGTACAATCTGGGTGTTGAAATTGGCCTACCCAATAAAGATTTTCCTTGGTAGTAATACCTCTCATTTCTGACAAATCTCCTAGTTGAAACCTCGGATAACCCTTCCGGCAGCTACTCAGCACAAATCTGCCCCAGAAACCCAGCGTCAGCCTCTCTCTGGATTGCATTAGCCCTTCTCTACCTCACGCTGGCCCTGCATCACCCCAGAGGGGTCTGCATCAGCCCTCGGAGGCCTTGTGTCAGCCCTCAAGCCCTCTGCATCAGGAACACTGACCTCTTTAAGGCTCTGCATAGCTCCTAGGTGCATTTGCATGGCCCTGCGTGATCCCTAGCTGGCTCTGCATCACTCTCCTTCACTACTACACTGCTCTCCCAACACTATCTCTGCCTCTCCATCTCTCTATACTCAAATTCCCCTCAGCTGTATCTCCCATTCACTAATTCTATCTCTCTTAGCAAACCTCGCTCTAAAGAATAGGATAATTGATCACTCTGGTGTATACTCCAAGTGACCCTCAAGCATCCTCTTATACTTTTCCTGTTGACATGTCAACAGCCGAGATTAAGTTCCTAATCAATGGCTAAGATTAGATCTGGCTTGATCCATGTCTTTTGGACCATTCTAACATAGATTCATATTAATACACATTAATATTTTATTTTCCATAGGTTTAGACTTAGGGACTACCTTAAAAATATTAAGTATTTTAATATCTCTTGATCTATTTAGAATCTTCCCAAACCTTTTCTAGGTATTGGAGATCTCATGTGCCCCAACCTTTCCATCAAATTTTGTGGCTAGAGCACATCCGATGCTACTCCAAATAAAAACTCCCTCTTAGCGAGGACTGTGCTCTAGCAATACTCCTTACTGAGTATTACTTTGATCATCTGGCATAGGTACTTGTGCTGATGCTAGGCCTTCCTACCCAATAACCTCTGCACTACTACATCTTGTACTCCTGGTCATGGTTCTGCCACTGCCACTGCTGCATCTGTACAACAGCTCCCTCTTCATTCGTGCTATTGCTGGTCCATTCTCCTAGCACTGCATCTACATTGCACCTCCTCTCATCATGTTTCATCGTGCTGCCCACTGCTGCACTGCAACTCAGTTACTGAGAAGTAAGTAACTGATCTCCCAATTTGTCCTCCCTGTTGGGATAGAGACACCCACTGATGCTGAAGCTCCCTCTTTTGCTGACAAGTGCTCCCTCTCTAACCTTTGTGCTACTGCAACAACTCCCTGCATCTTACACTATTGTACCCCTCTCTATGTCATTCTGAATTGGTGCAACACTCTTGTGCCTCTCGCACTATTGCAACTTGCTAGCCTAACGCTATCTCGGGACTCTTGCACTGTATCTCTCTGTTGCTCCATTTGCATCCATCTCTACCGACGTAGCCAGTCCTGCTACTCCTCTTTGGGGCTCCCATAGCAAGGTCTAATCCAAGAGGTTGGGTACCACGAGGATCCTTCCCCTCATCACCTGTAGTCCACCTGACTACAGCTCGATGTCTCCCCACTTCCACTCAAGTGGTGCATGTGCACTCATGGCACAATCATCATTTATCAAAACTTCCTTCTCTAGCCGTGCTGGTGTTACCTTAGTCTTGGAAGACTCTTCCTTACTCCTCTTGCTTGGACACTAGGTTGCATAATGACCCAACGCCCCACAGTGGAAGCACTTGATCTATCTTTCTTCTTCCACTTCTCCTTCTTTCCCTCAGATGCTAGGGCCACATCTTCCTCCTCCTGCTTAACTTTGATCCCCTTGTTGCTACTACTCATCTTCGACTGCCATATAATCTCTTCCTGGTGAAGAGCTGCCCACATCTCATCCCAAGGTGGATGTGTCCCTCTACCCAGTATGCTCTGGACAAATACCTCCTAGTCTTCTAAGACAACATTTAGGGCTGTCCTCACCATCAGCTCCTAATCTGGTGTCGCTCCTATAACAGTCAATTGATCTCAGATCTCATTTAGTCCTCCAAGGAAGGTGTCAATCAGTTCTCCCTTCTTCATATGATACGACCTCAACTGATTCTCAAGCAACATTCTCTCTATATAGAAGTATGCTGGTATAGCTTCTTGAGAGCCTCCCACATCTCAAATGTCATTTCCTTCTTGGCTATGTGTGGTACTACATGATCCTTGACTCCGTCAAGGATAATTCTCTTGGCCCTTGCCATTTCCCCCTCATACCTGTCATTATCATTGGGGTCAACTGGGACAACTATTAATTTCAAGGTGAAGTTCTTGACACGATTCTTGTCAATTACGGATAAGATTCTGGCCTTTGAGACTATGAAGTTCGATGCTCCGTCTAGTATATCCTGGTCTCTTACTTCGTGTAGTGCCATGATGCTCCTCTACTTCCCTCCTGGAAGTTCTCTTTTTGAGTCCTTTGAGTCTCTACCTCCCCTCTAGAAATTCTCTTATGGACTCCCTCTGAGTCCTAATTTCCCTCCTGGAAATCCTTCTGCCACTGTCGAGATGCCCCCTACTTTGATCATCTTTTGCAATCGCACCACTGTTCCGGGTTCCTTGACTACAAACCTTTGGTAGCAACTCCTCTGGTCTTGCTCTGTCAGGTACTGTTGTGACTATAGTACCTCACCAACTCCACTATGCAATATTCCCGTGACCTTCTAAACCCCAACAGCTTGAACGTGAGAGCTCCTAGGCTCTGTGCAATCTCGACACCAGCAACCCGGCCTCCTTAGCCAACTCCATCAAACCTCCTAGCTACTGCGTGGCTCTGTGTGAGGCTTATTTTTCCTTCCTTAGCCTCTGCGCTACCTCTTCCCAACTCACCCTTGACGACGCAAGCACTGCGTCACCCTTCCTTGTTGCTTCTCTGCAAGAAACAACTTCTGTCACCTCAAGACAATTGTTTTCTGTTGCTATTGCTCTGCTCGGCTGATGTCCTTTAGTCCTCATGTGATCTACAATCATGCTTTGATACCATGTTGAAGTTTCTAAGTTTACTTAGTTAGAAACTCTCCATGCACTTTATCTAATTTATTCCTACCTACTTGTTATTTACTTAACAAGTTATTTACAATGTAAATACTGAAAATAAACACTAGTGCATGCTCAACATATTATAGATCAACAGCTTAAAGAAACAGAAACAAACACACCATATGACACCATTATTTTTGGACTAATGTACCCGGAAAAACCCAATGTGGGAAAACCGGTGCACCTATTAGAGGGTTTTCTTATTAAGAAATATCAAAGTACAATCTGGGTGCCAAAATTGGCCTACCCAACATAGATTTTCCTTGGCAGTAATACCTCCCAGTTTCTGACAAATCTCTTGGTTGAAATCCTAGATAATCCTTCCAGCAGCTACTCAGCACAAATCTGCCCTAGAAATCCAGCATCAGCCCCTCTCTGGACTGCGTTATCCCCTCTCTAGCTCACGTTAGCCTTGTGTCACCCCGGATGGGTTTGTGTCAGCCCTAGGAGGCCCTGCGTCAGCCCTTTGGCCCTCTGCATTAGCAATGTTGGCTTCTCTAAGGCTCTGCGCAGCTCCCCGCTGCCTCTACGTGGCCCTGCATGATCCCTGGATGGCTCTGCATCACTCTCCTTGGCCACTGCACTGCTCTCCCAACACTATCTCTACCTCTCTACTTAAATGCCCCTAAGCTGCATCTCTCGATAAATAATTCTATCTCTCTTAGAAAACCTTGCTCCAGAGAATAGAATGATTGATCACGCTGGTGTATACTCCAAGTGACTCTCAAGCCTCCTCTTATACTTTTCCCGTTGACATATCAACAGTTGAGATTAAGTCCCTAATCAATGATAAGATTAGATTTGGATTGATCTGTGTATTTTGGACCATTCTAACATAGATTCATATTAATACACATTATTATTTTATTTTCCCTAAGTTTAGGCTTAGGGACTCCATTAAAAATATTAATTATTTTTATATCCCCTGATCTGTTTAGAATCTGCCCAAGCCCTTCTGGGTATTGGAGATCTCATGTGCTCCAACCTCTCCACCAAATTTCATGGCTAGATCACATCCGATGCTAGCCCAAATCAACACATACATTGGTAGAACATGTAGAGGCATCTATTTTCCAAACACTTTGATGAAGGTGCCAGCTGGTGAGGCATACCAATCTATGATGTTTACTATTTCCTCCATTTCTTCTTGGGACATGTAAGGTGGATATTGCTCAAAGACAGGCTTGTAAAATGGGATGATAAAATGGTCAGTTTTCTTTGCCATCACTCCTCGATAGCTGCAGTCAGAAAGAAACTTGCAATAAACGTTGACGACAATCTCTTTTGGTGTCCATGTCTAGCTCATGCAGTGAAATACTATTGGGCACATGTTGCATCAAGTAAGTATGCAGACATGTAGAATCTTTCTTGCTCATTCTTGGGAAGAATCCAAGCATTAGTCACATGGATCTTCAACTGATTATCCAACAAATAAGACTAGTTGAATGGCTTCCCATCGTTCACCAACTGGTCCAGCATGACTACCCAACCTTGAGGAAAGGTTTTTGTGTTCTTTTTACCATTCTTCAAGAAAATATTATCAATAATTGATAAGCATTCCTGAGGGATTTTGTCTTGTAAACATAATTGGGTGTCTGTCTAAACTTTGACGAATCTTTCACCCAATGCTTGACGATATATCTAGTGTTCACAAAGTTATGGATGGCATAGAAAAACAAGTCCACGTGCCTCACCAGCTAGGGTAAATGATACATCTACTGAAATTTCATTGCCTTGAAGGTGGCAAGCTCTATCTCGCTGGAACTGCTCAATGTCATGATCTATTCATCTGTGTGCGAGACAATCCTGCTGATAATTTCTGCACATGGGAAGGAAGGGTACCTACATGCAACCTTGTATAATCATGACTACTAGATGGTAAGGTAAACCTGTCAGTCCTCTAAGTCTTCCTTGAAGTCCTCTGCAAAAATATCCTTGATTTTCTGCCATGCCAATGTTGTACCCTTCTCAATGAAAATATGAGTGTCTGCATAAACCGGTAAGTCAACTCATATCTACTCAATTTATTCCCCAATACTTCTCTTGATGGCTTCCTTTGATGCAACTCTCTTGGATTCCATGTTAGCTGTAACTGCTAGAGAGATGCTTAACAACTGTTGTACTTATGGGGCAGAGAGGACATTGATAACAAGAAAATGTTAGCTTAAAAATAAAAGAAACTTCAAGATAAGCCCAAGAAACAAACTAGGCTCATGATGGGCAATATTATGCAATTATGGTTGACAGAGGTCACTGGCTTACTATGGGAACTGTTCATTTCACATTCCTAGCAGTTAGTCGGGAAGCTTGGTGACTAGAACTGCGTAATGCGCAATTCAGTCTTGGGCTAAGGCTTGGAGAGACTTTGCATTGTGTAGTCTCAGTAGCAAATATCAAATGTGCAAATGAGCTCTAGCAGTGTCGATTAAATATATTTGGTCAATTTAGGGTTTATGATGCGCATGCCAAAAATCAAGGAAAAAGTGACACTTGGCGATAGTTTCTAAAAATAACGCAAGTGCCTCCTTCAGGTTGCTAAAAATAGATCCCTATTTTTTAGGGATGTTTTTTGCTTTTTTTATTTTTTTCCTTTTTCAAGAAAAACTACCATGCATTTCCTGGAGAGATTGTGCATCTCTAGGAAGAATTGGGCAACTTTCTAGCTCATGTATTGCGTAATTTCTAAGAACAGTGGGTTCTACACAATTTCTAGGCTAAGTGGCTCTGGGTTGCCTCTCATGTCTGTGTAATTTCCTAGCTCAAGGCTAGCTACCATCAAGTTCTGCACATTTCGTAAGCTAAAGGCCCACTGACACTCATGGATGTGTAGTTTTCAAGAGCAAGGCTAGTTGGCCTCAAGAATTGCGTAGTTCTCTAAGGAAAGCCCAAAACTGTCAAAAGACCAAGTCAAGGGATCGGCTTGTGGGTTATAAAATGAACTAAGTGAGAAAACACAAGCCAAGATTGAAAAGAATAAATCTTAGTAAAAACACAAGTACCTATATCAGTGCGAGACGAGCTGCTGTGGTTTATAAGGGAGGCTAAAAAAAAGCATAGGAAAATTTTTGAAGGGTGCTTGTAGCCACTACAACATTGGCGACACACTGGTAGAACTATAGCTCTTTGTATGGACCTTGTCTCATGAAAAGTGGGTCTAACTCTTCCAGACGTATTATTCAATTCTTAGATTATCATCGCTTCTTCACTTAACTTGAGTTAAAGATTTAGTTCCTACCATTCTCTTTATCAACAACACACATACCAAGCCAAGTCAAAACGAGTTGTTTCGATTGGGGATGAGGGATATATAGATGCACAAGTAAAATAGATTGTCATAGTTTTAGTTTCATCTCTGGTGTTGCTCTGCTGCCAGTAGGCTTGGACAGTACCCCAACAGAGTCACTTTAGGAACAAAAGCATTGCTCTGCTTCCAGTGAGCTTGGATAGTACCCTGGTAGAGTTACTTGCTTCACCTCTCTGCATAGGAAGCCTTCTCTTCTTTCACCCTTTATTTAAATTTTTCATATTTCATTTTCAAATAATTGTGCATAGGCACTTATTTATTTCATGAGGTGGAAGATGGATCCTAACTTATTGAGAGCATAAGAGGTTGTCCCTTCAGAGAAGGATATTTATATATACCTATGACATACTTGTTAAGGTTTCCCCCATCTCCTTACTCTACTTGACTAAGTTGACAAGGGTTAACCAAATATAGAAAACCAATTAGAGTAGGCGATACTAGTTAAGAGTGCAAGCATCATGATTCCACCATGACTCTCTCTGAAAGGAATGTATTTTCCATCAGGGTATCATTGACTAGAAGAAATGAAAGATTCACATAAAGAGAGGGAATAAACAGATAACCAAGTGTTGATAGATGTACAAATTCCTCTTGGATTTCACCTTGCTTGTCTAAGAAGCCAAACACAGTTTCATGTAGAAACTAACCTATGGGTGCAAAAGAAAACAAGCAAAGGAAAGAAGCAAGACAAAGTAAGAAAAAGTAAGAAAATCAAGAAACAAACAAGAAAACAAAAACTACTCCTACTCCTAGCATAAGAAGAACATAGGCCAACTCACGTGAAGTGATACTTCCAATGTAACCATCGGTGCATTGGTTGGCCCATGTAGGCGAAAGCATGATTAACAAGAAAGATATTCAAGAAAACCAATAGACAAGAAAGATAAAACGATGCAAACCAATTCGTTTGAAGCTTGAATGCATCCACAGAAAAGAAAAATTGAAAGCACATGAAAGGCACTCTGCGGATGTATCATGGTGTCTTATCACATTGCACGTGGAAGACAACCATGCATGCATATTTGAGATTGATAAATGAGAAAACATAAAGAAAGAATAAAAATTTCATTTTGTAACAATTCTTGCTACATATGACTCCTCCAATGCATGAGCAATAGGATTGTGTGATTCCAGTGGAGGATGTGAAAACTGTGAAATAGATTGATTTTTAGTGTAAACAATAGAGTGACGAGGAGCCTAGAAAGATTCAATAAACTTCTGATCAAAAGTGGAACTAACATTAAGGCTATGAGAACCTAACATAAACATCAACTTGAGCTGAAGTGCCTCGACATTTTGAGGAGTTTCCAATTCATCAGAAGATGGATCATCAAAGACCAGTGGCTTAGAAAAATCAATAGTAGACAAATCAAAATCGTGATCAAATGAATGAATGAAAATATAATGACATCCATGACCAGAAAGTTCAAGATGATGAACATCGACATCCTCATGATCTAATGAATCATAAATAGGGGATGATCAAAAACGAGGAATTTCATCCTCTGTTGGGTAGCGGAGGTCTCGCGTAACAGTTTTGGGTTTGATAGCCTAGAAAGTAGGATAAAAATATTGTAAACCTCTGAAATATGCAGAGCGCGAAATGTAAATGGTCAAGTCAAAGGGTTGTCCGCCAAAGAAATAATATAAAATAATAGGAAGTAAGTCGGTCCATGGACCATAAGAAGGTATAAATAGAGAGTGGCTATATGAGGGAAAGGTAGTTCATTTTGGGTATGATTTTGGATCTGAATTATAATGGGTTTTTGAGGGAAGCACTCTGAAAGTGTCTCTAATTCCAAGTCGAGGATTTGGGTAGTGGATAGAGGCTCTACAACTGTGTGCGCAGAGGTTTGGAAGAGTCCACAACTATGTGCGCGGACCCCTGCAGCTGAGTGCGCAGGGCGGATCTGGATGTATTGGTGAAGAAAGGAAATAAAGATAAGTTTCTACTACAAATTATATGTTACAAGTTGAGTTATCATGAATCTGACTGTATGAATGATTTTATAACTGTTTAATCTATGCGCTATGCTAATGTTATAGATATATGTGAATCTAAGTGTATTCTAAGTACACAAACTGGTTAAATCTATTAAATGTTTGCTTAAAGACCCTTCTAAGTAGATCTGAGTTACAATACTCCATCAAGTAGATTAGATCTGTCAACAACGCGATCATAGAAAGTTAAAATCATTCTAGGTCTGAATCTGCATGAATATAGAGCAACACGAGGCTACCGAGCGGCGCACGATACCTCCAGACCACATCAAACATCCCAAGGGTGCGGAAACCTGGTTCCAGCACCCTCCCCTGCTACCTCGGGTGAGACCTCAGTCTGTGCTCCACGGGATGTTGCCGAAAGGGTCGGTAGCTGCAAGATTTTCTTGGCTAAATAATTCTTCCGAACCTGGGTCAAGCCCATATAAGCCAACAAATGGTTCCATTGCTAGGACCGAGATCTGCCTAGGGGGTGTCTAGTGTGAAACGTGGGGACTCTAGAGAGAAGAAAATTGAAGGATCAAAGGGACTAGTAACAGTAGTAGTTTCAAGGGTAACAATGACGAGCATGATCCAATTACCGGTATTCAAAGGAGTAGGAGGCAAAGACCCGAA